>JAJEJH010000190.1:0-387319 GCA_026122585.1 Anacardium occidentale
AATATTTAAATTTAAAAAACATAAAGGATGAAATTTGATCTTTATGAACCATCCTGGAGTGGGAATTGTCCTTTGGCCTTGATGCTACCGGTCAAAGTTGAGGACGACTTTATAATTATTTTTACCTGGAGACTACTCTCTATTTTTGCTATACTTGATGGATATTCTCAAACACCCCCCATAGTTAAAAAACTATCTATGACCGCCCTTCAAGATTTGTTTGGATAGTAACATGATGTTTTTGCTGTATTGGAAAACTGCAATTTGATCGAACTGACATAATGACACCTAATAAAGTAAGAAGTTTCAGCAGCAACAACCAATAATCTAGTGTGCCACTTGAAGTCTCTCGATTAAAGAGGACGACCTTCTAAATAACTTTTTATCAATGATTCAAAAACAATAAGTTCTTACCAAATTATTATCATATCTCTATTGTAATAGAATAATAAATCATTTTGAAATTTCAATTTGAATTGTAATAAATCAAACCACAACTTCTTGTCTTCATCTTAGAAATGTAAGGGATTATATATGAACAAAGTGCAAGATTATCGAAAAATAGAAAAGAAAACCCTCACAAAGATATAACTATCCTTAATGGAAATTTTTAAAAATTTGAGTCATTCTCAAAATGTTCCTTTGGTGACTCTTATTTGCATCCTCTTGAAAGACATTCCTTAGAGGTAAATAACATATCTGTAAATATAAAATCCCAAATCTTGAATCAAACTACGATAAAAAATTCCCTCTATTTATGGTTCTTTCTTATGCTCATATAATTAGATGTAGGATTAATTTACTAATTGTAATATATATTATTATAGTCTATTGTATAAGATTGAAAATTGTACAATTCCTAATTGACAACGAAAAATAGTATCGCTAGTAGAATTTATAACACAAGAAAAATGGACTATAGAGTTTGGTTAATATGATTTTTTTTTTTAAATTATTATTTGTAAAGTTTAAGTTATATTTATTTATTATTTATTGTTAAAGTTGATAAGCTCGAGTGACGTTAATGAACACTTTTGGATGCTTTAGATTAAAAAGATCATACTATGTGTAATCACATCAATTGTCGTTTCCTCTCTCTAACATGTCACTTGCACCGACTATCCTAAGAATTTTGCAAGTAAAAGCCGAGTGCGCAGAAATTATGGGTTTGGTTGCATATTGCATCGTTTTATTTCTTTTACACGTTTTAAGTTGCATTAGTTGCATGTATTAACTTCTGTCTTATTACGATATGGTATCTTTCATGCACAAGGGGAATCTATGTATTCTAAGGTGCATGGAGTGGGTCTCATTGCATGCATATTCGTTTAATTACCATGAACATGCTTTTACATGAGTTGTTATTTATGTCCCATGCATGAGCATAATTATTATTCGCAAGGATTAGGATCGTGTAGCATGTATAAGAGATAATGTGCACATTCATCACACACGCATATTATTTTATGTGTTTTATGCTTTGTACCTCACACGGTATGTAGAGTATGCTCGAGCTGAAGGTGGAAGGTTCGATGAGGTCTATGAAATCCCTAAGCAAAGATATTTTGTTGATAGATGCAGGAATTCACATCTCTGCTTTATTGTTAATCTTATTTGTTTTATTAATTTATTATTTATTTATGTTTTATTTGTTTGACCTTTCGTTTTGTAGGTTTTTATTTTGTTAGATTTGTTGAGGGTTAGACTTTTGTATAAGGGTTTATGTGAAAGGAATGTAATTTATTAATTTTATTAATTTATTAATTTTATTATGTTATGTGTGATACATCTATTTGCATCATTATGTTTTGTAACATCCCGATGTTTGAATGATCTTTCTAGGCCTTTGATCGGGGTTTAAAAAGAGATTTCATAATCTCATATTAGGCTCAGATGAGTTTTGGGGCTAGAATAGTCCTTTTGGAGGCTTTATATGATTGGTGTATGTGGGGCATAACCGTGTGTCTTTTAGACACTGCCATGCATCCCTTGTGTGTGGAGTAAGACCATACGCCCTAATGGCATATGACCATGTGTCTCCCTTGAGTTGCACAGTTATATAAAGGAAAGTTTCCCCTTTCGTGAGTTTTAGCCAATTTCTTTTCGATTTCCTTTCCTTTTTCTCTTCAATTAACCCTAGTCGATTTTTAAGAAGAGAAACCAATTTCTAATAGCTAATCCAGTCAAGATTCAATTAAAGTTAGAGAGATAGAAGATTTTAGTAGCTTCAAGTAAGTATTTCCTTATCTCTTTCCTATTTCCTTAACATGTAAATTTCGGGATAAGTCTAGTCAATGATTTACTGTGTTTTCAGTTTAGTGAGCACGTTTATGGCTTGATAACATGAGATAGAAAAAAAAATTTAGAAATAGAAGCATGATAGTTTCCTTGATGCTTGATGCTTATGTATGGATTTCAAGGGTTTAAAAACATGCTAAATTGTAATTGGATGTTATTGATGAGGGAAATATGTTTATAGTAAAGTATTTTGCATATGGTTATGCTAGAATAAAATTAATTTAAGATTGATGGAGATTTAAGATAAATTGGTGTGGATCCTGCACATTGCAACTGGGTTCGCTGAGATAGGGTAGGCCACACAATCGTGTGCCTGATGAATGCATTCCCATGTAGTCACGCTTTAGTAGGGTTATAGTCGTGCATACAAGCCATGCACAACTAGAGTTTAAGTAAGGTCACGACTATGCACCTAAGAGTCACAACTGTGTGTGTATAGTAAACTAAAAATAAACTAGAAATCATCAAAGCTATATGACTAGTGCACCTTAGTGCACGATCGTGCGCTTAGCATCCACGATCGTGTATTAAGTGCAAAGCTTCAAGTTAAGTAGATTTAATAGTAGAAGTAGTAAAAGTCATAGAAATCATCAGAGTATACATTAAAATAAGCTCAAATTAAGTTGAGAAGCAGAACTGTAAACCATCAAAGAATGGAAAATGATATAATAAAATATTTTTCTAGAATCAGCATACCAAACTTATATAAGCAAGAAAAGCTCATAACAGTCTTAAACAACGTATTCTAGTGATAGGTTATGATTAGAAAACAGAAATAAAGATAGAAACAAAAAAGAGAAACATTCATAGAAATATTCATAATATAAAATAGTTTATGCTGAACTTATTAATAAGCTTAATAAGTTACAGAATTAAAAGCTTCAGTAAGAAATACATAGCATAAAACCATAACGGTTGTATAGTTATGTAGCATCCTAGATCCGGAAACCCTTAGGGGTAGAGTTTTGGGGTTAGAAATCGAATTCAGAGAGAGATTGGGAGTCTGGTTAAGTTCAGGGGTGAGTTGGTAAGTTTTCGAAGCCATGTGGCTTCCGTTGGAATCCTTTCGGAAGGATTCGATTAGGCGAGCGAGCGGGAAATAAGTTATACTTATTTTCCCTGGTGCACGACCGTGCATCATTAGTGCACGCCCGTGCATGGCCTAGTATTTAAGTGAAACCGTGAGTTAAGTTCATTTCTTTACTCACCCGTTTGCATTTCAGCCATATTCTCTCTTTCATTTCAGTGCCTCCCGTTCCTAGAGAGGAGACTCAGCAGCCATTAGCTCCCAATCCGATTAGAGAGCCAAGAGATTAGTGATTTCAAGCTTGATTTCAAAGCATGGAGAGAGGTAAGTGTTCTCTTACCTTTTCCTTGAGTTTCCCGGCATGTTTTGTGCTTCTTGATGCCATGGATGTGTTCCTTGCATGTGGATGATTGTTTGAGATAATTATATGGCCTTGCATGTTGATTTGGATGACAAATTTCCACCCTTGAAGCATGCATGTTTGTATGTATGGCCTTAGAAAGAGAAAAGAGATGATCCCATGGTAGGTTCCATGTTTGATGATGCATGTTGCATGTGAAGCTTGAATGGTGATGTTTGAAGTGTTGGGAATGTATATTTGGAGTGTGATTGCAATTGGATGTGTCTTGGTTGGCCGTTTTGTGCATTTTCCGAGCGGTGCTTTGTTGAAGAACCAGACGCACGACCGTGCGCCCGTATGGCACGGCCGTGAGCCTGTGTTTCTCCAGATGCACGCCCGTATGCACGACCCATGCACGGCCAGGAAATGTACATGCACGCCCGTGTGTCTGCATACGCACGCCCGTGCATAGGCAATTTCAGGGATAATGAATAGTAAATTCCCGAGAGTTACACGACCAGGCGCACGACCAGTGCACGGTCCCGTGCGTCAGGGTGTACGCCCGTGCACATTTCATGCACGCCCGTGCATCAGCAGAATTTCAGAAAAATGTTATTTGAATGGGAAATTGAGCATGCGAATTCAGAATAAATATTTAATGGCTTCAGATAAGCATCAAATAAGCATGTAATGAGTTAATAAGCTGCATATGCATGTCATGGCATTACATGTAGCTTCAGACAGGATCAGGAGATCCGAATTCAGCAGTATTCAGAACCCGATGTACGGGTGAGAGTATAAGGTGAATACGAGGGGGCATCTGTGGGAATCAGCCTTCTGACACCAGTCAGAACGCTGAGCAGTGTTTTCAGATTCAGTTCCTGACACCAGTCAGATGATTCAGCAGCATTTCAGTTTCAGCTCTCTGACACCAGTCAGATCGTAGCAGTGCAGATATCAGATTCAGCTTTCTAGCCGGTAGCTAGAATGGTTAACCCACATGGCCAGGATGCCGAATCCCTGTATTACCCAGTCTGATCAGCACAGCAGGTACCCGAGGGTACAGAGAGAGGTATTCAGATGCATGCATCCAGTTTTCAGTTAGCATGGCATGACATGACATACACATCATGACATGCATCCATATGATAATAATGAATGAATGAGATACAAATAACAGTTTCCAGATTCCAGCAAGCGCATAGATGTATGATTAGGGCCGAGGCCAAGGTATGTGTTTGTTTATGTGATTGTTGTGCTTGCTTGGGTATTGAGGGAAGTAAGGAGCGCTTACTGGGTGATCTTTATCACTCACCCCCCTCCTTCTTCCAGTTTTGCAGGTATTCGTGCTGGGTTCGAGGAGCGGTTGGATCGAGGCTGACGGAGAAGGCATGCACACACACCTCGATCAGTGTATATCAGTTTTGGACCTGTGTGGTCATTGTTGTACATGTTTCGTATCTAGATGTACAGTATATGTATATAATGTAGGCCAGTGGGCCCTTGTACAGAACAGTTGTATATTTCAGATGTATATATATATATATGATGTATATTCAGATGAGCTTCCGCATGTATAGAAATGTAAAGCATTGTACAGTTTCAGTTATTTTATTTTCGTAGGATTCCCGTCGCGGGCACCCATATTTTCAGATGATTAATAAAAGCTCCCCAAATATTGTTATTATTCAGCACAGCAGGGGTACTCGTGGCGGCGGGTCCTACAAGTTATATAAAATGTAAGCAAAAAAGAAAAAGAAAAAATAAGATTGCATGTATGATATGCATTACCTGACATGACATGCTAAAACAGTGTTTTTAAAAACAAGGATCAAGTGATCCATATGTATCAATTTTACAATAATAAGTCTAATATTTGGGTTAGTTATTAAAGGTGAATATGAGAGGGCATCTATAAGATTTCAACTTTTTGATTATGGCCAGATTGACTAGATTTCAGTTTACTAGTCTAAAGACTAGTATAGTAGGATATTTTAGCTTACTGGCATTTTACTAGTATAATTCAACCTCCATGGCCAAGATAGTGGTATCTTCGAATATACAAAGATTTCAAAAACAGTTTTTATTTAACTTTTCAGTATTTTAGAATCTATAGATCTTAATAGTATTTTCAGAAAATGTTTTTAGTAGATAGGCCTAGAAGCAAATAACATGATTTTAACATACTTCATACCATGATATGATATAACATGACATGAATTAGTACACAAATAATAAAAAAAGGAAACAAGAAAGAAAAGAAATAAAAAAAGATATAAAACTGCATGATATATGTCATGAGCATGAACGTAAAAGAATTCATCTAAGTGTTAAGAGAACTTAAGAGTACTTTATGTCTTAGAAACTAATAAAAACAGAAAGCAAGATAATGAATATAAAAAAGAAAACTAAGTGAATTAGTTCTAACTTAGATTCACTTTTCATGCCAAATTGTATACGTATACTCATATATGTAATTATGACAAGGTATGAAGCAGAGCTTAAATAGTGAGTTTTAGTAGTAAAATAAGTTGGAGCAAAAAAAGTTATTAGGCTAGTGAAGAACTTGGTTAAGTTCTTCAGTATAGCAACTAACTAGTGATTGATCAAATTAGAGTCTATCTGAGGGTATAAATAGGAGATACTTATTAAGTGACTTATCACTTATCCTCTTCAGTCTACTTTTACAAATCAATGCTTTGAGGAGCTGAATATAGAGCACGAGATAGTTGGAGCATAAGATATGGTTTGAGTAGGTTGTGAAAGTATATAATGACCTATAGTAGGACTCCTATATCATGGGTGTGACATGCAACCTATATGCCTATGACACCCATATGTACACCTATGAATAAACTTTCATAACCATATGTTTAGTAACCAATATAGTTTTTGAATTACACTTAGAATCCAGGAAACGTTCTTATAATTCAATAGCCATCAAATAATAGGATGTAAGCCTATACATAGAGCATGCACGTTTGTCAATTACTAGATTATTTGAATTTCGAATTATTTTGACTTAGTCAAACTAATATTATCTAGATACATCAGGATTCTATCAACCATCAAGATTACGCCTATGACATATATAGGTGAACAATTGTACATCAAGTCAAATCCTAAATTTAACTTCTTAACTCGATCTAAAAGAATCTAACAAGGTCAACGTGACATCACCCTATAACTTAATCACTAGAAAACATTCTTATGCCTTGAATCTATCAACTCCATAAATATCTGATTTATAAGCTCTCCACTATCTCAATAATATCTAAATTCAAATTAAATCTAAAAACAAATCATAAATGACCTTTAGTAAGGCATTATGACCACCCAAATAGTAGAGTATCAATGAACAACTTTAAGTTTAATTAACTTGATAGTTAATGCACAATACAATCCCTTTGTTACCATGTCTTACAAGATTGAGATATAGATTTATATCAATCTCAAGTACCTTTCGTAAAGGTATATGTCCAAACTATGATTGGATACAATGTCAACCAATCCAACTATGGTCACAAACTAATTGGTTTTAGACAACTCAATTGAGACACTTATATTATGCTCAAGATTGATAAATCCTATGTAATCTACCATAGCCTTCATATTAATCATAATGCAATCAATCACTTACCTTCATAACACTCCAATTATGGTAATGCATTTGATGATGTTAAACGACATCAGTCCTAGTACAAAATAGTTTGATAGACTTCAAATAGAAAGATCATATGTATCCATCATGTCATATGAATTAATACATAGACACAAGTAGCACCATATAATATAGGATCCTTATCATTAGGTTTGTCCAATGGACATAACCACCAAATCATACACTCATGTGTGAGACCAAGCATCAAGTAACAAACTTTGGTAGCGTTCACATTATGATAATCCTCACACCATCACTCATATCCAAAGTTTATAGTGATATTAGGATTATGGACTGTTATAGTACAATAATCAATAAGATGTGTGAAAAGCATGTTTAGTCATATAAATATATTAATTTTTGTTGGACTGTTATAGTATAATAATTAATAAGATTTGTGAAAAGCATATTTAGTCATATGAATCTATCATCTCGGTTCTATCACATAATGACACAATATATGTTACACAAAATAATATATTAAAAATACCTCATATCATTAACATCAATGAATATATACAATAACAATAATACACAAATAAAAACAACTAATATATAATAGACATATGACTATATGACACCTATCTATAAAGAAAAGACGTACGTCGATGCACTCGAGCATGCATGCCTATGCACCTGTACATGCATGCCCATACATTATGTCACTACCAAAATTGCTCATAAAGAGTTAAGCAATACACAAAGAAAATGATGCACAATCGTGCACTTGATGATGTATGATTATACATCTAAGAAAAAATATAAAATTAAATTAGGCGTTAGACCCCAGTTATAGCCATGTCATCCTAAGATAGTAAGGACATATATGGTATGTAGTAGTACCATGTCAAGTCTAGAATTAAAGACAACATGTAAGGCAGGGAGAAAAGCTATGGTGAGAGCTGTTACAAGCCTAAGTTAAGTTTGTGGCTTGAAATGTATCCATGAGTATATTTCAATGAGTTTACCACATGAGACCAGGTTCTCTTATAAGCATATGTCTCATGAAGATCATTAGGAAAGGATACCTATAAGTTTTCTTCATACACCATACTTAATAGGATATAGTCTCTATAATACGACACATTGGCTTATAGTAAGGGCCAATTATGAACGATAGTCCAACATGGAGGGAAAACGGATTACATTTGCTCATATGACCAAAGTGTAAAGTCTTTATCTCAACCTAATCTGATCTATATAAATTTTCATTTACAATTAAGTTAAATGCTTTTACTCGAGTATTCATATTTATACGGTGCCATGCTAGTATAGGATCCATAATGTATCTTAGAGAACTAGATAAGACATTAGTGTTTCCTACAAAAGTCTTATAGGACCAAAGATGCTTCTAAGTAAAGTAACTGAGTAAAGTAGAATTCACATCATCCTATTTAGAGGTTAAAAGTGTACTCCTGATGACCAAGTTAAGATATATTAAGTCAATGAAAAATAAATATTATATAAAATTTAAATAGAGTCTCCTACTTATTAGTTAATTTATTATTCACTCTCTTATTTTCTATATTTTGTAGGTAATAAGTAATCAAGATTTTACGATGCCAGTAGGTCAACGAGCAAAGCTGACATTAGAGGCATAGAAGTCATTATCTTTTTCTTTTTATGTATTTATGTTATTTTATGAGTTGGGATCATGTATGAACTTTTTTATGCTGCTGCACACATGCCATGGTTAGTTTATTTATGTATTAGGATTAGTGATATCCTTTGATGCTCCACACTTCAATGATAATAAAGAGTGTTTAGTCATTTTCAACATATGTCTTGAATGAATGGTTGATATTTGAGTTTGTTGCATGCTCTTTCAGTCAAGAATAGTGACGTTTCTCTCCTAAGGACAATTCTTTTGAAGGATGCAACATCACTAAATTCTTAACCATAGGAGATGAAAACAACAATTTCAAGCCACTGTATTCTACCATGCTTAAGCCTTTTTAAGGTTTGACCATAAGAATACATGGCTGTAAGCTGATGAAGCCGTATATTTCCAATATTAATCAAAGAAAGTTCCAAGTTCTCCAATCTCGGCATCATAACTTGCAGAAACAAATCGTGTTTCATATTACACCATTTCAATTAACAAAGATGACGCTTAACTACACGTCTAAGCCAAAACTTATGTCTGAACTCTGGTACATTTTAGTGCCAGGTTACGGAATTAAGTGAATACATCTAACCATTCCTTACGTTTCCAGCAAAATGTTTTTCAAAAGAACAACTCTGTCGCATCTTTACCATAGTAGTAGTTCCTTTGAGACCACAATTAATTTTGATGGTTTTGACACTCTTGACTCCCTAAACAAGGCAGGAATCCTGCTGCTCCAGTGTTATTCTAAACTGCTAGAAACCTTCATTTCCAAGCACCAAAATCAATTGATTGAAGTGAAACATGGCCACGATATAAATCCTGCAAGTGTTGCTTACACAGCCCAATTCGCCTTTTATTCAAACTGGGATGAATACAACTTGGAAACCCTGTCTTCCATCCTGGAAATTTCTGTCTTTCCATAACATGAAGAGTATAAACACATGGTGCTGCAGCGGAGCACCCAAGGATGAAACAATTACAAGGTCGTGCCTGGCTCACTACTCTAGCTAAAGATAATAAACACAACCCACTATAAGAAATTCCATACATTAATGCATCATCATTATCAAAAGCTTGTGAATCTGATGTCCCATATGCCATTTCATGATCAATCTCTTCAACACCGGAAATTCTACTTAGTTCTGAATCCAATCGATTCTCTATTTCATTTTCATGAATTCGATATTTTGCTGCTAGAGTGCGAACACAAGATTTCCTGACTTCATTGGATATCATAAGCTTTATCTCACTAAAATTGTCACACTCCCTGTACCACCTAAGCCAACGGTGAACTAATCCCGAAAACCAGTCAATAATTTGGCACTTATCCTGCAAGATGAGCAGAGAAGTTGAATGGGGGTATCCTTTAGGTGTAATCAATCCATACCTTAAAAGACGTTTCTTTATAGCATTGACAGGAGCTACGATTTCAGTGATGGTAACTGATTTGATGGAAGAGCATGAATTTGGCAAAAGAGCAAGAGTAGCAGTGGTCTCAGAAGAAACATACTTTTCTGCACACTTTTGAAATTCATAGAAGGATTCTCGTAGTTCTTGGGGAAGCGATGGTTCTGCAACATACTTGGATAAAAGCAATTCCTCACTTTCTACTGCTTTGGTTGTAACATCTTGCATCCAAACTTTTAATAAAAGCTTGTACCAGTGGTCTGTTTGCATCCCAGCTTTACGAAAGCCAGAAATTTGGCTCAAAGTAGAGCTTGTATCAGCTAATTGCTTGATCTCTGATTCTTTTACTTTCTTTAATCCATGAGCTAACCATTTCTTCCCAATTCTAACAGTCCCAGCATCCCAAGCCTCTTGTTTCTGTAAAGCAAATAGCTTGACCTTTTCCTTTAACTTGTGAACAGCCTTTACAGCTGGCATATCTTTCACATTTCTTCTAATTAATGTTCCTAAAAAGCAAATCCCATTAGGCCCCTGACATGATAATATTTCTGTTTGACTATCAATATTCAAGTGCAAACAACTCTGTAAGTAAATTACAATATCAGACTTGAAAGCCATAGCAACTTCTTTTGAACCAGAAACAGCAAAAAACATCTCATCCATGAAGCGACAAGCATGAACTCTCGTACAATTTTTTTCCTTCACCTCTTCATTAACAGTATTCTCTTTTAGTTGTCTCCTAAACCAAGTTCGAAGCTTGGAATGGGGTGCTTCTCCGTCTATAAGAGAACTTGGATTGAGAGCTTCATATTTCATTGACAGTCTATAAAATTCATTGTCAAAGCAGTCAAGATATATATTCATTAGTATAGAGGACAATACTCCTTCTTGAGGAAGACCTTGGCCTTTTGGGAAACCCCCAAACTCTAAATTGAGTACCTGAGCATCAAACATGCTCCTAATGATATCGTATAAGCAAGGGTCTTCTATCTTGCCCTCCATTACAGAGATGAGCTTGGCAAGGATACAAGAATCTGCTTTTTTATTTAAATGCAAGGTAAACCACCAATCAGGACTAGAAATCTCTTTTCTGATGTACTTCAATGCTGAGTAGTGTCCCCTCCCACTACGACAACCATGTGAAATCTTAGAAAAGATGGGCCTGTAAACAACCTCCAAAACTATCCTAATAGCTTCTTGAACTATTTTTAACTTTAGATTAGGAAGAACAAGAACTTCTTTGATTGATCCTTTTGTTGAGATGGAGAAGGTATTAGCTTTGACATCAAATTGTCGACTATAGAGCTCTTCTGCCATGGATTCAAAAGATACAGAACCATCATTTACACCAATATCAACATTTGAGTTGAGTCTAAGACTGTCGTAGGAATCTCGAAGGGTTTCTGGATTAGCAATAACTTTTGCCATTAGATCTAGAAACTTCCCATTCATGTATTGCTCCTTCACTCTTTTCTTCATGCGGAGTTCAAGAGACCTCTTCAGCTCCATTCGACTCTTGGGTCTTTTCTCATCAAAATGAGAAGATTCTTCAACAAGAAAGGCCAAGTTTTTTGCCAAAGCCATTTTTCCAATTCCCTTATCATTGGTATCATCAGCTGCTGCAAGAGTAGAATAACAAATGAAATGCTGCCCTGTTTCTGCAGTTTCTCCTGTAACAATATAGAAATGTTGAAATTTAGTCAATCAAAAGCTACATTCTAAAATGTAAGCATGCCATGGAGTAAAGAAAGCGCATTGACAATTAAAGCAGGTTTTCAACTTTTACACATATGCAAACAAGTTTCCACACAAGCTACTGATTCTCATTGTCTAGGCCTAGATAATCCAAGGCTTTTTACTACAAAACATAAAAGCATTATAGCCTCAATGTAATCATTTAAAACCTTACCTACAACAGTCAATAACAATGAATTAGCTGGTACAACAATCTTGCTTTGGAATGTATCACATTTTAACAAATTTCTTTGCAAAACTCGTAGCAAACCCAGAAAGTGCATTCTCTCACTCACTAGAAATCAATTCACTGTGGCTTCAAAGAAAAACTGAAACCAATTAGCCAAAAAGACTTATAATTAACACAAAACAGCACAAATCTTTAGCATATGAGCATGACTAAAAAGTAAAATGATGTTCCGATGAGAATACAAAATGCAAGAAGAACCAAACCACCTAGTTGCTTAACAGACAAATTTTAACAAACAACTGGTATACACCAAGAAAGGGTTTCAAACTATCAAGTAATCGTCTCTAGCACAGTTCATATATCATAACTTAATTAAAGTAAGACATCTCTTGAATTAGATAAATCTAATCTACGTAATGTACCAATGTCATAGTGCTATAATGTTTTGGATAATCGTTTCTAAACTCACAAATTTAAACCAAATATATATTTCATTTCAGGTGGCAACAAGATAGGACTAAAACTAAACTAATTGATACCCGTATTTAAAGCTAAAACGACCTAATGATCTCATGAGAGTCTCCGAATGACAAGAGAAGCGCTTCAAACTCCAGCCCTGTAATTTATGTTGCAGTACTTCTAATGGTAACTATGAGTAAACGCATTAAAATGGAGCTCAAAAAATCTTGGCATTAAGTTAATGGCAATCAACAATTTGGGACACATTGAAAAGCTGACCAATTGCAAAACAAATATAGTCCGAGAAAACAACATGAAAATTCTGAAACAAAAAATTAGGAAAGCATTAAAAAACATTTTTTACTGTACAGTGCTGCTTCTATCAGTTTCAAGTAGGTGATGCCGAGGGTGGTTCTTGCATGGTGTGGTGGTCTATGCTTAGGGTGGCGGAATGTCAAATGATTAATAGGGCGATGGTATCCTTCTAATCCCGCAGCCGAACAGAAACCCGAATCCAGATTCCAAACCGGAACCCAGATCGGAAAAAATCCGACTGAGTCGTAGGGAAGGAGATGGAGAAGGAGGGCAGTGGCTGTGGGATGGGCCCTTTGCAATGGGTTGGTGGTTTGTTTTCTGGTAATGGTTCTTCCCTCTCTCAAACGATATGGCAATTTGTGTGGGGGGTTGTTTGTTTTCCGGGGTAATTTCTTCTTCTCAAACTAAAATCTTGAGGGTCCAACTATGACGATAGAGTTTTGGTTTTTTAGTTTTGTGGTTTGTGGTTTGCGGCTTGCCTTGACGGTAGTTGGAGGCCCTCACCCATAGTTTATGCTATTCGCAGAATTGAAACTCAAATCAAACCAAAACCAACAAAATTAAAAAAACCATTTAATCCGTCCATAACTTATACATAAACCAAGATCGATGAAAGCCACGAAATCCAATTAACCACTATTCATGAAAAAAAGAGAGTTGGTTCTATGACTCACCGAGTATTGACAATGTTTCAAAAGTTATTCACAATTTTGTCAAATTTAAGACAAAAAATGAAAAATGAGGTTAGAACACCCATACTTAAAGGCTTCTTAGTCATTGAAAAAACAATATCGAATTATTGCATATTTTCTTCTAGGCCATGATAAAAGGTTGTATGAATTAGGAGCGAGCAAAATATCCGAATTGAAACTAAAATCTTTAGATACCAATATTTTTATTCTAATTCCTACCCAAAACCAGCCTACCTCAGATCATTTCAGTTCTAGCTTTATGGCACGGACATGCTCTTAAGAATTAAAACCAACCTGAATTAGAGTTTGAAGGTGCTAACTCGGCTACCTGACCCAACTTATTATTATTATTATTTTTTGAAACTTCCACGATTATTGGTACCCAAGTTGAGAGATCACGAATTTGAACCTAGTTTAGGAATCTTTATAGATTGATTTAGTCTGATTTAAGAAAAAATTTGAAATCAAACTGAAAAATGATTTGACAAAATCTTGATCTAAACCAAATTATTTTTAATTTAAAGCTAAACCAAAATGGAGCGAAAAATTATGATTCAATCCAGCATGGTTTATGATTTAAGCTTATAAAAATAAAATACAGTATTATTAATTAAAGATACTTCATTGATCATATTTTTTATGTTTTATTTTAAAATGCATTTATAAAGTTTTAAGAATTTTAATTATTTTTAATATCAATATTTTTTCAAAATTAATGTACTAAAAATTATAAATATACATTAATGTTCACTGAACTAAATATATTTTTTAATTGAGAATAAATAAAATGTATTAGTCATTAATTTATGATAGAAAAGATTTAAATCTTGATTAACCATAACATAATTTTCTAATATTTGATCAATTAAGCTTTTTTTTTTAATGTATAATTTTCTTGACCTGGTCATAATTAAAAAATAAAATATAAAGTTACTATTATATATTTCAATGTAGTTTATGTGTTTCCATATTGTGTCATAATTTTTGTTGAATTATAATTATAAATTTTTTTATTATATCATGTAATAGTTTAAACATTTCTCAAAATTATTTTATATTTTTGCGTTTTTTAATATAGTTTTATATATTTCTATACAAATTTTTTTTTCACATAAATAAATTATAAAATATATTATTGGACATTGTTTATATAACCATATCAAATGTGTAAAATATTTTTATTTGTAAAATGAATATATATATATATATATATATATATATAAAATAATATAATCATATATTTGAAAATCACTCAAACCAGAACTCAAATCAAACCACTTATTGTAGTAGTGATTTGCCTATGCTCTTTTAAAGTTTGTTTTTTCCTTATTTTTATGTTAATTTTGTGGCCTTTTTAATTCTTAAAAGAATGGCGATTTTGTTTATATATTAATTTATTGCGTCCGATTAATTCTGCAAGATTTGAATTCATGAAGTGGGACTTTTAAAGCTTAATACCTGTTGATACCATTTTGAAATTTTGTGGCTTCGGTGGAAATTGCTTCTGGGAGTTTTATTAAGGTTATTTTCTTAAATATTTGAGCAATCAACCCTTGCCAGTTTTTCCAAATCAGAATCTTGTTGGTAGAAGATTCGACAATAGTATCTTTGTAGATCATAATTCTCAAAATTATCAACACTGTCAACCTGATCCGTCTTTGAATAATTTTACCTCAATTTAAACTGTATATCATGAGGATACTCCCTGAAAGACTTGTGATTTTCAAATGCTGTCTTGAGATACATAAACTAGATACTTCTGGAAGAAGATATGGAGGATAAGACTTGCATGCTTCAAAAGTATACTTCATTAGGTGGTTAGTTTACAAGATCGAATGGCTAATCGATTATGCTCACAGTAGCACAATATGGCCTATGGTTGCACCTAAAGGGAATGGAGGCACCATGTTGGTGTCAATCCCATTCCAAAGGAGATGATAACTACACAAGGCAGTTACCAAGCACACAGCACGCACGTACATGCACACACATGCTCACACATCCTCGTATACACCCACACTCCTACAAACACATGCACATATGCACCCACACCCACATGCATGCACACACATACACATGCTCACACACGCACACATGCAAACATATACACACACATGATACTCCTACATGATGTCTTATTTGCCCTAAAAGTTTTTCAAAATTTCATCTTTGTATTGGTTTGAATTAAGTTGAGTTTTAAGTTAAACTTTCATGAACTTGGTGTGTTTATGTTTTGAGACACTCAATACCATGGTTGTTGATACCTTTCAAATGGTCTTACTGTTTTGGATGTTGAATATGATATTAACAATATTAGTTTTTCCTTGATTAAATCTTGTAGCAATGTTGTGAATGATGTGAATGTGTGAAATGCTCGACTAGGCTATATTGGTCAACAACATATGCAAAGGTTGGCTAAAGAAGGCTTCTTAGGAAATTTAGAACAAGTAAAAATGTTACTTGTGAGCATTGTCTTGTTAGAAAAACTACAAAAAAAACCATTTAAAAAGGGTACAAGAGCTAATATTCCATTACAATTAATCCATTTTGATAGATGTGGTTCAATAAATGTGAAATCAAGGCATAATATCATTTATTTCGTCACATTTATTGATGATTACATTAGATGCAGTAATGGCTTTTTTATTTCTGACAAATCTAAAGATTTTAGTTGTTTTAGAAAATTCATTAACTTAGTTAAGAATTGATTAGATAAAATAATACAAGTTTTGAGGACTAATCAAGAGAGTGAATACTTATTTGATCAATTTAAGGAATTGTGTCCAAAATAAATATTTTTCACGTATTCTCGTGAACTCTGACTGGAGAAGTTTACTGACGCATTTTGTTATAAGCAAATTTTGGATTTGTTTTGTATGCTTTTGTCATTTTGAAACACTCATAATCATCTGCTATTAATTGCGCTCCTTTGTCAATAATTTATTCTTGTGTTTGCATTTGTTTGAAGCATAAAACTAAATTTTATTTCTTGTGGTTGGGATGAATATATTGTTAGTATGTTGGATCTAAATAATGCATACATAAGGATTGAATTCTTCATTCTGTTTTTTATATGAGGATATTTTATATTTGTAATTATACATTGTTGACACATCTATTTGCATACTATAGGACTGTTAACCATGTAATTTATATAGTTGTCGTTTCTTTTGGTGTTACAATTAAGTATAGTCTAGCCAACTTTAGTTTTGTGATTTATTCTACGTTGAGTGACCATTAATGGACATTGTTTGCTATTTTTGTATTTCGTTCTTCTAAAATCTTTAATTTTTTTCACAGGGCATAATGTTAAGAGTTTTGGCTCTAATTTGCCCAACAAGCTTCATGACAATTAATTTAAAAGTCTCCAAATAATATTATAATTAACAATTGTATTCGTGTACGACAAGAATTCTGATAATACTTCTATCAAATATTTTTTTAATAATTTCCCAAATTTACTTGTATGTATATATAGACGACTTTGTCTTGCATATATTGTTGTCAAATTTCCAATTGAGTTTTACTTGTTATTTATTGTTTGGTATGGTAGATTGAAAATCGTTCACATAATATAATCAACAAGAAGTTTAATCAACAAACAACCAAAAACACCCAGGAAACAACTAAAACGCCGCTAAACCATAGCAAAAATGCAGCTAAAACCTAGAAAAAATGTCGCCATAACCTTGGAAAAACACCGCTGAAGCCATTGCAAACCGCCGTAAATTTTTAAAATGTCAGAATGTGATATGGCGGGAAAAAAATTAAAAAATGCCGCTAAAACCCCTAAAATCACCGTTATATCTTACCAACTTTGACGAACAATCGCATGCAGAAAAATTGCAAGAAATAAATTGGCGGGGGTAGGGGTTTTACCAGTGTTTATAAAACACTGGTAAAACTGAAAATAAACGCCGTTGTTTATCGAGGGATTCAATGACATTTATTATGAAGTTTTATTGGCGTTTTATGTAGCATTCCAGGATTAGAAATGCCTTTTAGGCTAGAATTTGAGGGTTAGATATGAGAAATAGCAATAGATTGGGAGTTAGAAAAGTTTAAGGGTGAGATAGTAATAGAAAAGTTTAGAGGTGAGATAGTAAGTTTCCAGAGCCTGTGTGGCCTACACATGATTCTCCTTGGGAGGTTTCTTTCATGCGTAACGTGGAAAATGAAGAGTTTTCATTTTCTCTTATGCACTCCCTTGTACCTTTGGCTGTACTCCCGTGCATATTTGATGGAAGAGAGAGATAAGAGTTTAAGTGTTTTCCCACCCGAATTTTATCCCATTTTCAGCCAAGTTTCCTCTTGTTTTCAGAGATTCTCAACCCTAGAATTGAGATTCAGCAGTCAGTAGCTCCCAATCCAGCTAGAGAAGGAAGAAATTAGTTAGAAAGTGATTCCTGTAGCCATGGCAAGAGGTAAGTGCTCACTTTCCTCTTCCTTGAGTTTCCCAGCTTGTGTTTGATACTTGATATTGTTTGGTTGCATTTCTAGTATGCTTCTGATTTATTTGAAATGATTATGTGTTGATATGATGAAAAGAAATTGCTTAAGATGATTATTTCCACCCATGAACCATGCTTGTGTATGTATGTGTATGAATATGTGAGAGAATGGATGTTTTAATGGTGGATTGTGATGTGGCATGTTATAGATGCAATTGAAGCATGTTATGTGTTCATTAAAGTGCTAGAAATGCTTATTGTTGATTAATTTCAGCTTTGTTGAACCCTTGGTGTTTTGATAATTTTGAAAATATGTCAAAATTTATGAAATGACAAAATTACCCCTGACATGAACTTGGTTCATGATCGAAATCAGGTTGAAAGGTTATTTTGTAGGAATATATACACATATGCCTGTGTCCTGAGGAAATGAAGCCACACACGACCATGATCTTAATACACACGCCTGTGTTATGCAGAAATAGACACACATAACCGTGTGTAGAAGGGCACACAGCTGTGTGTCAAAGCAAAATGGCACACACGACTGTGTGCAGGAAGGAAACACAGCCGTGTGTCAAAGCAGAATGACACACATGGTCGTGTAGTATAAACACACGCCCGTGTGCAAGGCTAAAATACAACCATGTGCTTCTCGTGTGTTAATCGTGTATATATCCCATGCTACCTTCTAGAATCCAAAAAGAGATGAAAGAAAAATTGACACACGCCCATGTGATGAAGACACACACGCCTGTTCTAGCACAAATATGACTGTTGAAAAGTGTAACACGACCGTGCAAGAAAAGGGCACACTTGTGCAGTTTTCCAGAAAGTCTCTAACGACTCTCAAAATCATCCTAACGACACATTCTTCCCAACTTCTATAAATTAGAGATGATTTGAAGATTCAAATGTTAGAGAATCAGGCAAAAGACTCTTACTATTTCATTCTCTAATTCTTCTCCAAATTTTTCTCATAAAATCACATTTATAAATTCATTAGAGAGAAACCTTGAGAGCTCATTGTATATCAGCCTTTTGAGGTAAATTCTTGTAACATTTCACAAACCCTTGGGCGTAATCCCATGAAACTAGTGTAAGGCATAATCCTTGTTAAACCTAAGTTAAGGGCGTAATCTCTTGTATCAAAACTAGTGTATGAAGGGTGAAATCCCTTCAATCAAAACTATTGTAACTTCAGGGTTAAAGTTAGTGGAAGAAAAATCTTCAAGCGGGGTTGCTTGAAGTAATGGACGTAGGAGGCGTGGAGAAACTCTAAACCACTCTAAATTGGTTGAGCATTTCTTTTCTCTTACTCTCTTTAATTTGTGTTTGTATTATTTATTTGCTTAGTTGTGTTTAATTGGAATTATATATATGTTTGAGTTAGTAGAATAGGAAAAAGTTTTTAAACTTGAGAAAAACTCAAAATAACCTATTCACCCCCCTCTAGGTTATTTGTCATTTAGTATTTGAGGTTTATCAATTGGTATCAAAATTTGGGCTCTTGTTTTTGAAAATCTAATGATTTTTTGAGTTTAAGATCTGTTTTTGAAACTTACATGGCAAATATTTTTCAAAAACCGTCTTTCAAAGTGGGGGGTAGTTCAAATAGGTTACCCTTATTTTGTGGTGTTAATTATGGTCAATGAAAAATTCGTATGAAATTTTTTGTTCAATCCATTGACTATAAGCTTTGAAAAATTATTGATAAGGGTGATTTTGTTCCCATAAATCCAAACACAAATTTGCCCAAGGATGAAATTGAATTTAATGAAAATGATGAAAGATTAATGAGTTTAAATTCAAGGGCATTAAACATGTTGTTTTGTGCTTTAGATACCACAGAATTTAACCATGTTTCCTCTTGTGAAATAGCACATGAAGTTTGGATGATCTTCCAAATGACTTATGAAGGTATAAGCCAAGTGAGAGAGTCTAAGATGGAAATGCTTTTCCGTGAGTAAGAATTATTTGAGATAAATAAAGATAAAAACATCACAGAAATGTATAAACGCTTCTCAAACCTTGTAAATGAATTGAGAGGATTGGGAAAAAGGTTTGAGAATGTTGAGTTGGTCAAGAAGGTGCTAAGGTCATTGCCAGAAGTTTGGAGTATGAAGGTAATGGCAATTGAAGAATCGAAGGACTTGACCAACATGGGCATAGACGAATTGATCAGGAGTCTCCTAACTAACGAAATGAAATGGATGCCCAAGAAGGAGGAGAAAAAGAAGAATATTGCACTCAAGGTTGAAGAGGATACAAGTGAAGATGAAGAAAACTCTACCGAAGAGGAGAGTTCGATGGATGAAAAGGATTTGAAGATGCTCTCCAAGAAATTCAGCAAGTTCTTTTCAAAAAAGAAGAAGAAAAAAAAGAAAAAAAAGAAAAAGTGGTGACTTGCTACGAGTACGGAAAGAAAGGGCATTATCAACACGAATGTCCTCAAGTGAAAAAGAAATATTCGAAAAAGAAGATGTTTGCTGCTTTAAGCAAGGAGGATTCAGACGACGAAGATGAAGATGAAGATGAACGAATCTCCTTATGCTTCTACATCGAAAACAAAAATTGAAGAAGTGGTGTATAAGTAAAGCTTGAAGCACAACTCATATCCAAATAAGTTATTCTAAACATATTCAATTATGTGTTATGAATGATGATTGTGTTAGTATGAAAATGTGGTTTGTGAATATGTGTTGATTTATATGTTTGGGTGATGTGTGTTTGATAATTTATGTGCCTAACATGAATTCAAGTTGAATCGATCTGAAAATATTTTCGAAATCAGTCAACATATGAATTCACATATTAATAACCCTTTTAGTTGATCAAAATGTGTAAAATTTGTATTTTGTTGTGTTTTGATTGATTCTAAATTTTGGCATTGCATATTGAATATTTCCAGATCACACGATCGTGTACCAATTGCACACGACCATGTTTGACCTTTGGTCAGCACACACCCGTGCTATAAGCGTACGCTCGTGTGATTTTCTTTTTAAAGTTGAAACATGCCCGTGTGTGCGAAAGCCACACGACCATATATAATTGGGCGTTTTGAAACAAACACACACCCGTGTGCTCGAGATACACACGACCATGTGTATTTGGGGATCTTGACACACGCCCGTGTGTCTGCGACTATTTAAGCAAATCCAATTTTTCTTCTTCATTTTCACGAAAATTGAAACCCTAGCCATATCTTTTTGCCGAAAATCTCTCAAATCTCCCTCAAAATCCACTCAATTTTTGTCAAATTTCTCATATACATTTAGCTTCTAACACTATTTTATCAAGTTCTCCTACATTTTTGCACGATTTCATATTGATTTTCACATCAAATCCATCAAAATCATTTACATTTCAAAGTTTATCTTAAAAATGCCTTTAAGGATGAAGAATGCAAACACAAGATCGAATGAAGGGCCTTATGAAGTTATTTATCAAAACAAAGAGCAAAAGATACGTTTCAATCGACTTTTAGGAAAGCCAATTTATGTTAGAAGGTGTTTAGATATATCAATTTTGAGAGAAATTTGAATTTTTGAGGATGTGATGATTTTGGTTAAAGCATTGAAATTAGAAAAATCATTTTTAATGAAATACAATGCGTATGAGGGATTAGTTTATGAGTTATACAGTTCATTGCAATTAACAAAAGATCCTAGGGGACTAATTACGAATTATACTATGAAATTCAGATTAGGAAATATAAATTGAACTGTAAAACTAGAGGAGTTAGCGAGTTGGATTGAGTATGATTATGAAGGAATTCTTGATATATCAGGAAGGCGTAATTCACATGTATCTTGGATACATTGTACTGGAACTGATTATTATCATGCTCATAAAGCCAAGGCATCGGTTATGCGGAGTCTGAGCTTGAAAATTTTTCACAGAATGATTACCTATACTTTAAATGCTAGAACAAACACCAATGGACATGTAACTGTAAGAGATCTAACATTAATAGAAGTCGCACTGGAACACACGCAAGTGGATATGGCTCGGTGGTTGATTGGTAAATTAAATGATATGCAAGAAAATATTAATAAACCCCGAGTACCGATAGATTTCGGGATGCTTATATCATTTTTTGTTGAGAAGCCGGGCTTAGATTTATCCGATTATGAGCATCATATCATTTCTTTCTCTAACATCCACTACCTTAGTGCTGATGCCTTGTTTAGAATAAAATTGATTGAAAAAGACGATTCAGAGGGATGAAGATTAGTTGATACGATTGGAAAGACTGAGCCTTCTGTAGCTCCTTCAAATGCCCTATCACATGTAGCCTAATCTAGTGGAAGAAGAGGAAAAATGGCTCGAATCGATCAAGGAATGGAATCTCAATCACCCTCTAAAATGCAAAGGCTTATGATATCATTTGAAACTTTTAAGGGACAAGTCTTAGAACATTTTAATATTATGAGCCAAGAGATAATCGACATTAGAAACAGAATGAGACATATTGAAGACAGAATGAGACGTTTTAAGGACAGAGTAAGTGGAACTGAAGATCAATTACAAGCTCTTCATTCTCATTTTCCCACCATATCAGTACAAGATGATCACGATGCCCCTCCAGCAACTCAGGACTGAAAAGCATCATTTCTCATATGCATTGCTTCATCATCTGCATTTTAATATTTCTTTGAGGAACATTAATTTTTCAATTGTGATTACTTTTACATTAAATTGGATCTATTAATGTTTAATTGATAATAATTTTTGTTATTGCAAACTACTTATTGATAATGACTTGTTATTGTTTTGATTGTTGATATCAGTGAAGTTGGTGATTATTCTTGATATATTGGGAGTGTATGTTTTCTTGTTTTGTCTGGGAAATATTCGAAAAACAGAGGAGACTCTGTCAAATTTTTTTTGATTTATGACAAAAATAGAGAGAATTAGGGTTAAAATCAAATGAAAAATCAAATGAAAACTTTTATATATGCATAAAGAAAAAGGGAGTTGTTTTATTAGAACACAATTACAAATATTTGATAAGCATCAAGATAGGGGGAGTGTTAAAAGTATAATGAAAGTTTTATTTGAATATGTTTTATTGAAAATTTTAACATATTTTGTCATTAATCAAAAAGGGGGAGATTGTTGAACCCTTGACGTTTCGATAATTCTGAAAATATGTCAAATTTTATGAAATGACAAAATTACCCCTGACATGAACTTGGTTCATGACTAAAATCAAGTTGAAAGGTTATTTTACCGAAATATATACGCACACGCCCGTGTACTGAGGAAATGAAGCCATACACGACCATGATCTTAATACACACACCTATGTTATGCAGAAGTGGACACACACGACCGTGTGCAGAAGGGCACACAGCCCTGTGTCAAAGAAAAATGGCACACACGACCATGTGTAAGAAGGAAACACAGTCGTGTGTCAAAGCAGAATGACACACACAGCTATGTAGCACAAACACATGCCTGTATACAAGGCTAAAATGCAATCGTGTGCTTCTCGTGTGTTGATCGTGCATATATCCCGTGCTACCTTTTGGAATCCAAAAAGAGATAGAAGAAAAATTGACACACGCCCGTGTGATGAAGACACATACGCCCGTGCTAGCACAAATATGACCGTTGGAAAATGTAACACGACCGTGCAAGAAAAGGGCATGCCTGTGTAGTTTTCCAAAAAGTCTCCAACGGCTCTCAAAATTATCCTAACGGCTACTTCTTCCTAATTTCTATAAATTGGAAATGATTTGAAGATTCAAGTGTTAAAGAATCAGGCAAAAGACTCTTACTCTTTCATTCTCTAATTCTTCTCCAAATTTCTCTCATAAAATCATATTTGTAAATTCATTAGAGAGAAACCTTGAGAGCTCATTGTATATCAGTCTTTTGAGGTAAATTATTGTAACATTTCCACAAACCCCTGGGCATAATCCCGTGAAACTAGTGTAGGGCATAATCCCTATTAAAACTAAGTTAAGGGTGCAATCTCTTGTATCAAAACTAGTGTATGAAGGGCGAAATCACTTGAATCAAAACTATTGTAACTTCAGGGTTGAAGTTAGTAAAAGAAAAATCTTCAAGTACGGTTACTTGAAGTAGTGGATGTAGGAGACGTGGAGAAACTTCGAACCACTCTAAATCGGCTGAGCATTTCTTTTCTCTTACTCTCTTTAATTTGTGTTTGTATTATTTATTTGCTTAGTTATGTTTAATTGGAATTATATATATGCTTAAGTTGGTAGAATAGGAAAAAAATTTTAAACTTGAGAAAAACTCAAAATAACTTATTCACCCCACCTCTAGGTTATTTGTCATTTAGTATTTAGGGTTTATCAAGTTTGATTGATCTTTGGTGTGGATTCTTGTAAGTTCCAGGTGGTTGTTGTCGATGCAGAGCAGGACGCACGCCCGTGTGCCTTTACTTTTGCAGGGACATACCCGTGTGCACTGCTGAACTATAAGAGGACACGACAGTGTGCCTTATGGACATGGTCGTGTGTTTGTTTAGTTCATGAAATGTTCAGAAATTCTAGAAGCTTGCACGACCAACTGCACGGTTGATGCACAGTCCCGTGTGTCTCCACACACGCTCGTGTGCCTTTACTTTGCACACCTATGTGTTTGTCTTGCACACCCGTGTGCCTTGCCCACACGCCCGTGCTCAAGCAAAATTTTCAAGAAAAAATTTAAATTGTAGTTTAAAGCAGGGGAAACCTTTACAATGGCTATAAAGAATTACATAATGATAAAATGAGATAAAATAATATTACATACGCATTACATAGCATGACATGTCAAAGCATCAGCATGAAAAGGGATCAAGGGATCTGAAAGCATTCAGTTTAGCATTCAGAACCTGATATCTGGATTAGAGTTTTAGGTGAACTCGAGGGGGCATATGTGGGATTCCAACCTTCTGACTACGATCAGATTGTCTTAGTTTCAGCTTATTAGTCCAAGGACTAATATGTTATATTCAGCTTTCTGGCATTTCGCTAGACTGTTCAGTCCACATGGTCAAGATGTCGAATCCCTGTATTTATCAACCTGATTAGCATAACAGATATCTTCGGATATGTAGAGATTCAAATGCATGCATATACAGTATGTATTCAGCATGACATGATGTCATGACATTCATTTCACTGTTTTAATCATTAATGCGATCAAGAGAACAGATTAAGCAATATTCAATAGATGCAAGTGTTATGCATGAATGTTTTAGGCCAAGGTCAAGTAAGCGATTTGTATTATTGCTTGTTTGAGTTGAGGAAAGTAGAGAATGCTTACTGGGTGATTTTATCACTCATTCCTTTCCTTCCTTTCTTTTCAGGTAGGTTTGGTGCTGGTGATGAGCGGGTGGATCATGGTTGACAGGAGAGGGCTCTAGTTAGATTTCAGTTGGCCTTGTGGGATATTTTATAAATGTATATACTCAGTGTAATGTACAAAAACATATGCATGTATGTAAAGTTTGTTTTGGCCGTCATTGTATATACAATTTTTAGCTTTCGCATATGTATTTAAATTCAGTAGCAGCTTTCTTTTTCGTAGGATTCCTATCACGTATACCCAAATTTTTAACATATTAATAAAAGTAAAGAATTAATGAAAAGCAGAGGTATGCCTAGTAGCGGGTCTTACATTTTATAAAAACGCCGATAAAACTTTTACCGATACCGTTTATACTGACGTTTGATCAAACACTAGTAAGATTCGTTGCGACGTTTTCAAATGCTGTTAAAACACCAAAAAAATACCGTTAAAACCCCTTTCTGCTGTAGTGATTGTTGACAATCATGTGATTTGGGATAATGTTCATCTTGTTCATGTTTCCTCACAAAGTCAATTTGTATATATATATTTACCAAAACTCATTTACGTCTTCAAATTTGTACTCTTACTAACAAACTTCTTATGGTTGCATGCATTACCACATCTCACAATTAAAAAAAAATCTCTTATATTTATCTAACCTTGGACAAAACAGTTAAACAGCCAGACAAAGAGAAAGTGGATTTTTTTTTTTTTTTTCATTTTCCTTTTGCTTTTAGCACTTTTGAATAAAATACTATCTGTCGTTTCTTTGTTCTGAATTGGAAGATTTCTCAGAGTTTAAACCTAAACACTTGAGAAAAGCTTCTCTAGCAAGCCTGAAATAATGGCAAGGATGATAGCTGACACTACTTGAGCTTGAACCCTTATTCTCTTCTAGATCTCTAACTGTTCTTCGACCTGTACTGGGCACTATCTCCCCTTTAGTACTGTGACTTTCTCCTACCTGCAACGATTTTACAAACTTATTATGTTACTAATACAATAACTTTATTATTAGAACAATTTAACACTGTTAGATTTATATAATTTAATTCTTTGTAGCGTTAATATTGACAACAGAAAGCTACATCCCAGCCATATAGAAAAGTATCCACGATCATTTTTGGCTGCTATTTTTTAAATTTAACACTTTGGCCCCATTAATATAACTTTCATACTTTTGCCTCACATACATTCACATTTTAGTCATTGAAAACAATTTTCCTAGCTCCCGCCTCCTCCCTAAATCTTGACTCGTTAAAGATAGAAAATATTTAGGTAATCATTCACTTTAACAACACATTTTAAATCATCCACAAGGTTTTTCATAATAAGCTTTTCTTCATGCATATTCAATAGCATTCAATCAGTAATCTCACAATGTTGTTGGTCCAACAGCGTTATCATCATATCAATATAATACATTAGATTACAAGAAATATTCATTGATCCTGTAAAGTTACACGACCAATTCTCCTGAGCAACTCCATGATGGTTTATCCCAAAGTATTTTCCATGTTTCAAGGGTTCATTTTGCAAATTCTACAATCTTACAGTATACTAACTAGATATAAAGTTAAACACAGAGTGAATAGTTTGAGATAATATTTGATTATCTTTTATTAATAACATTATTTTATTTGATTTCTATGATAATAAAAAATTTTGACCAAAAATATTGTGACAAGTATTATATAGTTAATCTGATGAACATCTCCATATTAAAATATTAAATGATTAAATTATGTATTAAAACCTATTAATTTTTTTTGAAATGGAGATTATACCAATAATAATATTGTCAAATATAATAATTATTTATACCTGTCAATTTTATTAAATATACTAATAATTTATACTTAATAATATGGCAATAAAACAGGATGAAAAAAATTTGAAAGAAAATTCTCTATAAATACTAAATTTAATATAATAATAATTGAAATCGAGAGTAGTGTCAAGTCAAATAAGAGATCAAACTTGAACAATGCACCACAAACTATACAGTCAAAATATTGAAATAAAGCAAAAGTTGGATATATTCAAACACAAGTTGGCATAAGTTGCCACCGCCCATGAGCCGTTTATTTATGAATACATAAAAAAAAAAAAAAAAAATCATATATAATTAGTTCCCATTAGAAAACAAATAAATCATAATAAAAGTTCGAAAATTATGACCTTTTAACGTATTCAAAATATGAAAATAAAAATTATATAATAAGGGAAATCAAGATAGAGGACTAATTAATAAATGAATAAAGATCACCTGCTATATAAAATTAGATTAAAAAAAAAAGAAAAAATTCTTTGTCTTTGATTGAAGATAGAGCATGAGATAAGACGTGGCTGCGAAGGTTCACAAAGAATCTTCAGTCATCCATTAATACAGAAAAGCATGAAAGGAGATGTTATTTTATTTTATTATCAGTTTACTACGAAAGTAACCTGTGTTTTATTAAAGTATAATACATTTAAGGCCTTGTTTGGAAGCACTTATCAACATCTAGATGTGCACCTCTTCAATCACGACGTATTATATATAAAGAATAGATACAAAGTGATTTCAGAATGAAATACAACTTGAAGAAGTGATTCTGAAAATGGCAAGGTGCTTATTAGATTAAATTTTGCATATGTTGGCCCACTGATAAGTTGCCTGAACACAGAAATATTAACTAAATAATATGGCAAAAAAAAAAAAAAGTTTCATCTTCAAGTTGCTTTCAGTACAGAAGTTTTAATTCATCACAAATACACTCAACTTTTAAAAAAAAATTATCATGTTTTTCAAAATAAAGAAAACAATTTTAGTCAACGAAAACAGTTTCCATTTTGAGATTCAATTTCTGCACTTAAAAACAATATAACGGAACGTTTTCTCGGCAACCAAACAGAGACCGAAGGGAGAGAACGTACCTGAGAAGACTGGAAGCGGTGAATGACAGTCGAGTTGAATTTAACAACCGGCTTTGCGTTGAGAGTAAAATGGGTCGATTCGGTTGAGAAGGAAGAAGAGGCGGAGGAAGGAGAAGCTAAAGAAGAGTTCTTGAAGTGGCTGTTGCAGCTATTGAGATCCGAAGAGAAGAGGCTGAAGCAGTAGAGAAGGAGGATGAGGAGGAGGAGAATGAGAATCTGGATCCAGATGAGCCACGGAATCCTGAAGGTTTCGATGGTGAATTCTTCGCCGAAATCGAACATGCTGTGGTGTTTTGTGTTTACGATGAGTGTTTGGGGAGTGAGAAAGCTAGAGAGAGAAAATGAGTCGAAGGTTGGATGAGAAAATCTTTTTTGCTAGAAGGCAGGGATGGGAAAGAAGGTTTTATTTGATGTTTTTGTAGCGGCGGATGGACTTCGCAAATTAGGATTAATTTGAAGGAAAGTATTATATGCGGATTATCACGCACCTAATACCGCGCGTGTAATTATTTGGAAGGTTAGGATGTGGGCGGTGCTTAAGCGGCAAATGTTACGTGCTAGGTCTCCATATTAAATCATTTTTTCTTTTATTTAAAGTTGATTTTGATAAATTAAATTTAAATATGATTTAACTTATATTTTATTGATCCTTGTGTTATTAATTAATTTAAAATGTAGTCAATTTTTTTCAAAAATATTATATTCCATACCTCTTACAATTATCGATAATAATTTAAAAAAGTCAAATTAAAAAAAATCATATAGGGCAAGAGCGCGTGTTACCACGCCTTACGCTCAGCGTTAGTCACTTTCATGTGAACGTGACCACGAAAACGACACAATGCACGTTCCCTGTCAGCTCGAAGTCGTCTGACGTGGAACCCAAATCTGACGGTTAGATTAATTTTTGGTTCCATCAATTCTATGATCTGGTTACATCAACGGCCCTCAAACATCAACCATTCAGCCACTTGTGTAATAACTACAATGGGAACAAACAATTCATGAGGAAAGGTTCAAGGCCTCGCAAGACAGGCACGTGGGCTGGATTAGGCCGACTGGGGCCCATTACATAAAAAAATTATTATATTTTTAAATATTTTTGATTGCCTAATTTTAAGAAATTTTTAAAAATTATTTGCACTTTAATTTTTAATCTAATTCTCACATGCAACATAACATAAGACCATAATCTTAAAATCTTATAAGGCCAAAGGACCTCTTGCCACCCAAGGTTTGGCTTAATGAAAAGTTCCACCCTCAAAAGTTTATAAAGCTAAATTGCCATCTCTGAGGGGTATTTTTTTCTTTTTGAATTAAAATTAAAAAATAAATTTTATAAAAATATTAAAATAAAATAATATTAAAATTTTAATAAATTAAAAAAATTATTAAAAAATTAAAAAAATATAAAATAGTAGCCACTGCAGTCGGTAGCGTCGCCGATGGCAGTGGCTACCTTTAACCTTATCAGGTGGTCGAAAATAATCATCTAGTTCTATTGCCGGTTGAATCTGACCGCCACGATAGCAGAGACAGCCAGATTTGACTGTCAAAAATTTGGTGGAGGCGATTAGATCTGACTGTCTCCACCGTCTAAAATGGTCAAAAACGGCCAGAACTAATTATGTTGATCATTTTCGACATTTTTTAATGTGAAGAAGGCCGAATCTGACCGTCTCTGCCAGATTATTGACAATCAGATCTGACCACCTCTGCCATTGTGGCGGTCAAATTCAACCGTTAATAGAATCAGGTGTGTGTTTCCAACCACTTAGCAAGGTTAGAGGCGACCACCATCGCCTGAGCGGCTGTCGGTGGCGATGGCTACCTTTTTAAAATTTAAAATTTAAAATTTTTTTAATATTTTTTAATTTAATTTTTTTTAATATTATTTATATTAAATTTTATTTTAATATTAATATTATAAATGACATTTTGATCTTTTTTTACATAAAAAGGTGGCAACTTGAACTTTTTAAACTTTTGAGAATGAGACTTTGTCATTAAGTCAAACCTTAGATGGCAATATGTCATTCGACCATCTTATAAGATTATACGCTTTAGTGACTCTCTGTTTATCTCTTATACATGGTGCCTGCTATACACTTAATGCCCACAATAGGGAATCCAAATGGGCATATGACCCATGACATGTAAACCTTTCATATACATGCTCTTTTATACATATGTATCTCATACTATTATGTTGTATTCAAATTTGTTATATCACTTTGAAACACTTGGGAAATTTTATTTATTTTTTTTTTTGTTTTTTTTTGTCCATATTAACCTGGAAAAGTCTAATAGCAAGCTTCAAGTATTAATAGAAAGGTCGAAGGACTTAATCTCATTCAAGATTTTTCTAAATGATAAAGTTTCACCTTTTAATTTTAAAAAAACTAAACATCACCTGTTGACCAAAATCAATAGTTAAATTTAACAGTCAACTGTTAAATGTTAATAGTTATTGGGGTATATTTATTTTTTTGAGTACAAATAATTAAAAATATTAAAATAATATTAAATATTAAATTAAATTAAATTAAATTAATATAGTAAAAAATTTTAAAAACTTCTGAAAAAAAATGATCACCGTCATTGGTAGCATTGATTACTGAAAATTGAGTCAAATAATCCAAAACGATCATTTGGTTTGGTCTAATCGTCTCTATCATCAATTATAGTAAAAAACAACCAATTTTATTTCAAACTGTCATTTTCAACCATCATTGATGGTGAAAATAGTCAAAAACGATAACTAAATTTGATCGTCTTTGTCAAATGAGAAAACTAGATCTAGTTGTCAATTAAGGTTTTTGGTGGCAATGACTATTTTTTCAAATTTGTCTTAAATTTTTAATTTTGTATTAAATTTTAAATTTTTTATTGTTATTTTGATTTTTTAAATTTTTATTAAATTTTAAAACTTTTATTATTTTTTTAATATTTTAATATTAATTTATATTTTTCTTATAATTTTTTATTTTTCAAAGGAGGGTATTTTTGTTATTTCATAAAAAAATGTTAATGTTTCAAGGGTGGATATTTGACTTTTTAAAAATTGAAGGATGAGACTTATCGAAAAACTTGGGTAAAATAAAGTCTTTTGGCCATAATAAGAAAATCAGAGTTCTCTTCAAAGTATGGCCTAACAAAATTGCTCCTCTACATAAAGCAAATTTTCATAGCAGCTCTCCCATTTTTTAAAATTCATTGCAATCTCTCCAACATCATTACCACCAATATCCGACCCCAATCATCTTCATTGTACGGATTTCTCAATATATATATATATTATCCCTTACCCTCCCGTTTCTTATATATATACTTATTAATTTATTACCTAATATTACCCCGACTCTAACCCTAATTTCTCAATTTTTCTTAGGCTTGACATCAATTCTTCTTCTTTAATTGGATTTCCCTTGACATCTCTCTCTTCTTTAATGGTTTTGTTCAAACCCATCTTTGAGTTTTATTATTTTACAATTTGTTGAAATTATTGAAAGTTTTGTTTAACATTTATATTGAGAACAAATATTTCAAATATAATTGTTGATGATATTATTTTCAATATTTATCTTATTTTACGGCTTTAATGTTTTATTTTTTATTCAATTTATTGTGATAAAGTTAAATATTCTTATTGATAAAAGATTAAGCTTATGATTTTATTAGACACATATCGCAAACCAAACCATACTAAAAATTGCGAATTTTTAATTAGATTTGATTTGAATTACAAAATAACTTGGTTTTGATTGAGACTTTATCAATCCGTTGCTTAGTTCAAATTGAATATTGTTGTAACCCACACTAAATCTTATCATACACACTCCTAATTGAATTAGAAAATGCCATGCAAGAGGAATCATCTAAGTGTGATGATAAATGCAGTAAGTGTTGCATTATTTAATCATTTGTTGCGGTACGAAATCTGATATTGAATTGACTTAAACTATAATGGTGGGATTCATATTTGTATACTTCATTGGGATGGTTTAAATTCCCTGTGAAAAATGAGTTGAACATGTTGAATTGACTTAAACCATAATGGTGGGATTCATATTTGTGTACTTCATTGGGATGGTTTAAATTCCCTGCGAAAACTGAGTCGAACATGTTCTTTAGTGGATGCCAATGTTTGAAAGACAAAGAAGAAGAAAAATGAGGAATTTGATGATCTGGAAAAACCTGAATTTTCTTGATGATTCATGTAATCTCTTTTCCAATGATCAGAAAAAGGGATAGGATAATATTTTTGTATCCGAACTTTTTATATAAACTCTTTTTTGTTTTTTTTATTTAAATTGAGATGCTTTAAGATGGTTAAATACCTTCTTAAAATGAACCATATTAGTTGTAACAAATACTTTTCATAGATGAATTTCGTAATTGTGCATACATGAATAATTAATCAATAAAATTATGTATACACAATTTTAAGCATTCATTATATATCTAAATAATATGTCTCCTGAGAATGAAACATGATTTATTGATTTTTAATTAAACATAAATTAATACATAATCATACAATAACATATTATTTAAGTATATAAATAAGTACTCAAAAGTATATATACATAATATTGCTTGTAATTAATTATACGAAAAATTTTTAGTTCAAAGATGTTGACTCCATTTGAGTTATTAAGTAGCAAGTCTTTCAATAATTATTTGTAAACTAGAATACTAAATCCAATCGTATTGGATTTTAGATTTCTCAATCCGATCCAATTCAATTTAATATATGAAAGAAAAAAAAACTAAAAATAGATAACATCCATTTTGCAGGATTTATTTATTTAATATATTTGTTTTATTTTATTGGATTAACTAACAAAATTTTTTTTTTGCAGGATTTATTTATTTATTATTCCTAGGTTTGTTTAGGGTTAGAAGAAATGTATAGGGGTGTATGGAAAAATGGTTGTAATTTATATTTTTTTAATTTTCTATGTTGATTTGGTTTTATATTCTGTGACTAACCTAATTTGTTTTACAGAATTTATTTATTATTTCATAGACATGTTTAGGGTTAAAGGAAATGTATAAGGGTGTATGAAAAAGGATTGTAATTTTTAATTATTTTTTTTTTCATATGTTACTATTTTCGTAGATGAATGTAATTTATTATATGTGTATGTTAATAATGCATCGTGTGATAATATGTAACTTAATTAAATTTGGTAACGCACTTAACGAACGAACCACAAAAGTAGAAGTTGGCTTTCATATCGAGCGGCATGGGTGCCTAACACCTTCCCATCGTCGTACCTGACTCTCTGAACCCGACCCATTGGGCAGGTGAGGGGTAGTTGGATCCTTTGCAAGGGATCCATAAATCGTCCATTTTCACCGATGTGTATTTTTCTAGGGTTACTCCCGGGTGGCGACTCCATAGACTCTGTAGCAAGTCACAAACCTGTTATGCGCTCCTCTTGACCACGTTTAGTGTATTAAACAAGAGTGGTAAGTCTGTCCTTGTTTGGCGCGACAAAAACCAGCGCCACAGATACTATGAAAAATTGTCCTAAGAAAGATTTCACGTGATGTAGGACTCTATCTTGTCTAATAATCTTTTAATAATGAAGTTACTTCAAACACAATGAATAGCATCCATTTATTAAACTTTAATTGTAACAATCTATAGAAAAATGCTATCATATATATGTTATAAATAAGATAAACATAATAAAATAAGCATATGAATTTTCAAGAAATAAATAAACACTATCGTGTGCCAACATGCATTGGAATATGTCTCCATGCATTGAAAAATATGCTTATGCATCAAAAAAAATCCTTGCACACCTTTACACACTAGGAAATCAATTTCATATATTGGCATATGGTCTTACACACCATAAAACTAGATGCATGCATCGTCATGCTCTCACATGCATTGGTAGATACTAACACGCACTTGCACACATCAATATATGTCTTTACACATCAAGAATATGTTAGACTCAGGTTATCAACAGTGGGCCAACTCGCTTAATTAGATACTAATTGACCCATTGACCTTGACCATTGACTAATGGGTTTAGCTAACCTGTTAATTGTATGAGTCAAGTAAACAGGTTTTTTCGATCCGATTATGACTCATAATTTAGCAATGAACTCTAGAAAAATTTATTGTCGAATTTATCGATTCAAACCATTGATCAATGAGGAGAACCATAAGGGAAAAGAAGAGTACTCATTGTTAGCCTCCCCTAGTGCACTTCTAGCTAAGGATAGTGAGCAAATTGGCAAAAATTAAGACAAAACTATTGATAATTATGTGACAATTCTAACCCAATTTTGGTTGATTTTTGATCGATTTAAGGTTTCCTTCAATGTATTCAATACACATACATCATCCTAGTATGCATAAACATAATTACTACATTGAATTCAAAACAAATTTGGCCAAAAAAAAATGTAAAAACCTTAAACCAAAAATTTGACCAAGCAAAAACCAAAATTTTGCAACATAATTGCAGAATTTTAAACTCAATAATTCTATTATAATCTAACCAAATATATTAGGCTATAAAATACTAGAATTTAGAAAAATGATTTAGACGTACTTTTTTTTTCATCTAATGTAAGAAATTGATGAAGAAACAATATATTATCGATCTCTATAGCAAGTCTTCCTTCTCAAGTTCTAAAATGTAATAATTAGAAAGGGTGCCAAGAAAAATCGTGCATATCTTCTTAAAAAGGGACCTAGATTTTTTGTGTTTTTATCTTTCATAACAAATAAGTTATTCGAGCTTTCCCATGAAAAGCCGAATGACCTATATTAACCAACACTTTAATAATCTAGATTAAATAAACCATATATGAAATGTTTTAGACTGAATCTATATGCTTATATCAAACCCATGAATTAAATTCTTTTTCTACTACATATTTTCCTAGTTTTAATTCAATCAATCAAAAAATAATCAATGCATGTCCACATTATTCAAACACATTTTTCTTATTGTCAATGAAGATAGATTTGTTTGCTTGTTTTTTATTAGTTTGTGTGGAACAACTATAAGAAATGTTTTAATGAGTAGTCGCTTTAATAGTGTAAAAGATTGGTAGTGACGAAGTGCATGTGGATGACTTCATTTTGGCAAAATATTTGTTATTTATGCTTGTAACGGGTAGCTCAAGTGACGATAAAAGAGGCTTCCGTGCAAAGTTAAACAATGAGTTGGGTTCAAGCCTCCCCAATAACATATCAAGAGCAAACTCTTGATTTATCTAGTGCACTAGTTGTGGATCTAGTCATTAGACCTAGAGTTTCTTTATACTAGCATGGACATACTGGTTGATTAGGTCAAAAGTGTTGGGTGCTTGATTAGACGTAGAATAATAGGTAGGCTCAACAAGGATTCCTTGTTAACAAAAAAAAATATGTTGTTTATAAATGTAAATATCTTATTATTTATCTTATTTTGGAAACAAATTCAACAAACAAGTTAGGGTATTTGCTTCTAGTAATTGATAAATCAAACAACATATTAAGTACAAAACTAGATTTTTAATTTCTTTCATTTGTTTAATTCATGTTGAATTACATTCTCTAGTTTATAAGGAAGTGTATTCTTCTTTAGATGTCAGATGCAAGCAATTATGATAAAGTGAGTAACATTTTTGAAGTCACGAATGAAGATCAAGTTGATAACGTAGTAAACAAAAGATAGAAAAGGAAATGACATGAGAACAGAAAGAAGAAAAAGGTTATAATGAAGGAAGTCAAGTCAAAACAACCTCGTTTATGAGTATGACACTAGTTCACCAAATTTCCAATAATAAGAATGGATGAAAGTGTTTTTCCACAAATTTTTTAATTATGTTACTCTAGGGTATCATATATTTAAGGTGTCATATAATGATAGGACTTGTTTATCTATGATAGGACTCATAAGAGAGTTACACAATCTCAATTAAGCTTTCAAACTTCAACTACTATAGGTGTTGATGTAGTTGTTTGGAAGTTTGACTAAGAAAGATGTAGAAAAGACCTTTGTGCACTTATAATTGGGTGGAATTATCATTTAATTTTATAAAAATGTGAAGTTCAAAAAAATTGTAAAAAAAATAGTCCCACAGTTTAAGTTGTAAGTAGAAACACCATAAGAGGTATAATGAAGAGAAGAGTTTTTTGTACAAGCTCTTAAAAGAGAATAGTAGTTGATTGTGTATAATAATGGATAATTGAACTTGTCAAAATGATTTACCTGGCAATTACAACTTACCTTATTAATGATGAGTAGACATTTCGTAAAGGAATTTTGAACTTTGTATTAACTACTTTAAAAGCAAGTGGTCAAAATCTTGTTGATTTACTCAATGCTTATCTCGATTCATAGGATATTCAAAAGCTATACACGATCATAATGGATAATCACTCAACTAATGATACTTTAGTGAAAATTTTTGTAGCAATAATTGATGATAAAGCTAATTCATTAACTTTTTATGGGACCTTTTACAAGTTTGTTATAAGGCACATATTCTAAATTTAATTGTACAAGGATTATTAGAGATTAAAGACTCTATTATAAGAGTTCAAAATGTGGTTAAATACATAAAATCCTCTTTGAAACGAAAGTTAGAATTTCTCTAGTATATTGATAAAGAATATATTCCTAGAACAAATATGCTTGTTTTAGATGTTTACACATATTGGCATCTTACTTATAAGATGTTAGGCTCAACCTTACATTATATAACTATTTGAAAGCTTATGACCCAAACTTTAAGGACCTACCTACTTAGAATGATTGGAAGAAAGCTAAAGTAGTCAGGTTTTCTTGTAATGATGAAATGGTTTCCAAGGCCGAACTATTGAATGGCTTTTTTTTTTTTTCTTTTTCAAGATTTACATGTAACTACATGATACTTTAAAAGCTACTAATTCATTGTTTTGTAGTACATTCTTAACAAATGTTTGAGAAGCTTAAAAATATTAGTTTCAAGAAGCCACCAGATATGTTACTCTCTATAACGATTTCCTCAATGCAAATGCAAATATTTGAGGTTTTCTTACAACACCATTTAAGAACCAGGTGAAGTAGTCAAAAGGATGGCAAATGTGAAAGTTTGATCAAGTAAATTATTTCATCATTATTTGGAAAAACCTAAGGCTTTTTACTAATTATGTACATCGTTAAGTTTCCTTTGAAAAAAAATCAAATGAGGTGTTCCTTTCCTCTTCTATGTTGATTCAAAAACAAAGGATTGAAAAAATTTTCATTTTTTCAATAAAGTTAAAAAAACTTATCAAAGTAAAATGGAGATTGATATATATGTAGAAGAAATTGCAATGAAATTTATGATTAAGATGAAATGGACACTTTGACATTTAGCAAGGTAGACTTCAAAGTACCTTGTCCTTACCATGATGGCAAAAGCTCCCCAAACTCATTATATAGCTTAAAGTCGTCATGAACTATCCAGTCTTACACATGTAAGTATCCTACATGCCTATACACTTATTCTTCCTCGTCCTTGTCCACTAATCACAAAAAATGTGTATGTCAAGATCTTTTTTACTAGTTTGGCAACAACAAATATAGTTACAATAAAAGTACTAAAATCACAATTTTTATTAATTGTATCAGTTTATAATTACAAAATACAATACAATCACGTAAGAGTAAAAAATTGTTATAAATACACATTGTACACACTCTATTTTGGATCCAATAGAGTCATATTCAATAATGAAAAATCTTAGAATTTTGTTCGGAACTTTGAAGGTATCGAATTGATGATAGACAAGCAAAAAGCCAAATCCTAGCCAAAACCAAGCCCACTAAAAATCACAAATTAAAAAAATTATAAAATGCAAGCTCAAGCCATTTAAATAAAATAAAACCCAAAAATCAAATTAAAAAACCTCAAAACCCAAAAAACATGAACCAAATCCAAGCTCAAGATAAAAAGAAAATAATAATAAATAAAAACTAAAAAGCCCCAAAAAAATAAGAAAACCCAAAGTATTAAAACCCAAAACAGAAGGCCCAAGCGAGAAAGATCAAGTAGCCCAATTAAAGTGCAAGCCCAAGAGAGGAGAAGAAGCAGATGAGCACGGCCCGGCAGGAATACAACGGTAAAGCCTAACCCAAGGAAGAAAGAGGGCGAGAAGGCCTGGAACCAGCGTTGCGGGCGATCGGCGCGCAGAGACACCCTCTCCTGTGCCAGTATTTATTCTCGCTGTTATTTTTTTCTCTTCGCATCAACTTACAGTTTTTGCAGCATAAAGGCGTCATTTCTCCCACATTATTCCTCCAAATTAGGTCAATTTCTGCTACATTTTGGTGGGGTAACAAATTACCCCCGTTACAGCCTCCATCAAGGGATCAAATGATCCCGTAATCGAGTCTATCCTGGCCTATAAAATGGCCATTCCAGGGCTATTACAGGAGACCTTCTTTGATAGCAAAGAGCACGTATCTAGCAAGGCTGAAACCTTTTCAACAATCTTTCTCAAGCAATCTTAGACCAGCAATTTTCAGCCAGCAAAATCTACAATCACCAAGAAAATTCTTGACACACTTGCCTTTAAATATACCCAAACACAAACCATCTTCAAACACTATACCAAGCATTTTCTTCTTAGACGCTTGTCTGTGTGACTAACCATCCTTAGCTGGACGACAACAAGGCCCCGAACAGTCACAACAAGTATGTCCTAAAGAGAACCTTCCTACTTCTGATATAATAGTCATTCTTATGATAAATTTGTTTAAAATGACTACTAAAAATATGTGTGAAATATCAGTATCGTTATTGTGTAATCTGTTTTAAGTGAGTGTGACGGAGCCTTAATCACTAAAGCATATGTGTGTAACAAAAGAAAAGGGTTCAAAGGGTAGAGTGCTCAAAACAAAACAACTGCATCTAGAGAATTTGTGGGTGCTGGCACAGCAGTTGAGTTGGAAAAGCTAGATATTTGAGGCAACATGCACTCTCCTAATAAAAGACCACAAGGCTATCAAGGAAGCTATGGGCTCCAGGATAATGACAAGTGGCAACAATGAAGGACATTTGGGATTCTCAGATTAAAGGTGATTAGGATAAATAAGAAAGAAATATCCCAAAAGAGGACGGAGAGAACATACTATTGTTATTTCTTCTTTATTTTTTTTCATAGCAGTTAATGATTAATCTCTTTTCTTAGTTCTTGGTTATTGTTGTATTCACAAAAAGCACTTTCTAGTAAACTTGAGTAATGAAATATGAATATTCAGTAGTTGTTGTTTCACAAAGTATTTGATAAATCAAATTCGAGTAGTTGTTATTTTCTTTCTGTATTTTCTGGAGTTTGACAATTTTGAATATTCTAAACGTTGCCATTCTTTAAACTGAACTATTGAGCTTTGGTCTCAGGTTTTCAACAAAGTTGGTATCAGAGCAACATATCTAGGGCATGGTGGTGACTAGAATGGAAGGAAGAATAGAAGAATTGGAGCATGGTCAGAGAACTCTTTTAGAACAAGTGGCCAGTTTGGGTGCTAAAATGGAAGAGTTGGTCATCAAATTTGATAGTAATACCCGATTTGAAGAGATGGACTTGAGGATTGACAGGATTACGAACCAAGTGATGCGAGAAATTATGCATGAGGTGAGCCTGATGATAACCCCAGATACCAAAGACAAGTAAGTCAACATTGAATCACCTTTATCACCGCCAACAACTCAATTAACCACTCAACTTGTAATCAACAATAGCCAACACTTAACCCCATACCATAGTCAATTAGGTTTGCAACCCCTTCTGGAATGAACCACCCTGTAAACATAGAACCCTTCCCAACTATAAGTATACGGCCACCTCCACCTTTATCCTTCTTCCAATCACATCAAACCCAAATGCCACTAAAGCAAGTCATGAACCCGATGTTGTATTTCAATGGTTGTCGATCAACCTTATTTACAAATCAAGTGCCACCAATCATTGGTCTTCATAGTTTGAAGATTTCCTGCCCAAAAGAGGTGTTTGCCAATCAACCTCCACCTGGGTTTTTGCCCCAACTCTAGAATACCCAATACCCCCAAAACAATAACCGAACAAACATAACCACTGCCAAAACTATTAAAACTCCTTACCCTCAAAAGTTAACAACTACCAAAACCCAATGCCAAACCAACGACACTCATCCAGGCACCGAAATAAGGGAATATCAGGTTCAGACGAGAACAACATTTTAATCGAAGGATAAAGATGCCTATTTTTTCTGGGAAAGATCTAACAAGTTGGTTGGCCAGGATTGAATGTTATTTTCTTATGCATGGGTTTTCAGAAGTGGACAAAGCGACGGCATCTTTACTTTGCTTCGAGGGGTCTATTCTAGAATAGCATCAATTTTAAGAGTTTGGAAAATAATTCACTTATTGGCAAGAAATCCAAGAGAAAATGATACAACGATTCAACTTGATCCAAATTAAATCCCTTCATAAAGTATTGGTGACCATCAAACAGCTTGGTTTGATAAAAGAATACCATGAGTAGTTCAAAAGATTAGTTTCCAACATCCCTAAGTTGACAAAGGAGATGTTAATAGGGATATTCATGGGTGGCCTACATAAAGAAATATAGGCTAACGTCTGACTATTCAACCTACAATCTCTACACCAGCTAATGGTTTGGTGCAGAATGTGGAAGGCAGGAACAAGACCTTCAAACACAAACTTAGGCTTGGTGACTTCCTTAGCCCAACTAGAAATTTCTACTAATATGACACCCATTGTTATATATTACTATAGACTAATTTTTTTTTCCAACTGAAATACCTCTTTAATATATAATAGTAAGTCTCACTCTAACTATTTAATTGAAAACACTGTATACAGAAGTTACATGTAGGACACTTTAGATGGGTATTACTGTTTACTGCTTTGTATAATATAATAATATATAAATAAAAAAAATATGGTCAATAATACCTAACCGAAATGCATAAGTTGAACTAATTTGTCGCAACGAAAAACATGTGGTGTAACTGTATACATACATATACATGCCCAAATAAAAACTTGATTATATTAAAATATTCGCGGAAAGCGTGTGTGATAAAAACATGTACATGAACATGCAATATAAAACTGAACAAGCATGTAAACCGAAGCATGCTGCAAAACAAAAGCAACTGGATCCTAGATAGCAGCCAACTCCTCCTTCCAGCCCCCAACATACTAACCTGCAAGAGAAAGGAAAGTAGGAAGTGAGTGATAAATTCACTCAGTAAGCGTTTCCTATCTCTAACCCTAAGCCAATCCTCCTCGGAGGATTGCCGCATAATCTCATATAGAACAAACTTATTCTGCCATTCTTATCTTTACTGACTGGATACTGTCTCATGCCGGATCGTAAAATACATATATGAGTATACGTAAACAACTTAGAATGAAGAGAAATCCGAGCGGTCTAACTTGACCCACTAATCTCTTTTACTGATGGTCATTATCTTTACTGTTCTGTTCTGTTATTTGCTTTCTGAAATTCACGTATCATTACGTGGCTTTTCAAGTTCTGATACTCTGCTGTTCGTGTCTTTTACACATTGTTTTATATTCTGTTCATTTACTGTTTCTTACTATCTTATCATTCTCTGAATGATATGCTGATGTGTCATTTCATAATGACATGCTATGCAATATGCTGAAAATATAGCTAAGCCTAGGCCTATACACTGAAAATAATTTTCTGAAAACTGTTTATTGAAAACTATACTGTTGGATCCTAGGATCCCATATCTAAAAATCTCATGAAAGTTTTATCTGAAAGCTATGTTGAAAACTGTGTATCCTGGGGTACCATGCTATGTTGAAAACTGTGTTGCACAGACTGATGAATACAGAGATTTGACACCCTGGCTATGTGAGTTTCCTATACAAACACGCGCCATAAACTGTATGGGCCACATGATGTCTCTAGGCCTTAGCCTGAATACTGAACTGAACTGAGTGCCTCACGTTATACTACATCTGATCTTCGGATCAGGAAACCCATGATCTAGTAACTGAGTAACCCGACACGTACCAATACATAGGGCTAGTAATGAGCATATAGCTCCTGGTGCAACGGGTGTGCTGAAACTCACAAGTGCCCCCTCGTATTCACCCCTGAAATCTATGTTTTTCAACTAAAAACATGAATTCGGATCCTTAGATCTATTTCTGAAAACTCTGTATGACATGTATTGTTATGTTGTGTATATGATGCATCATGTATTCTTATTTGAGCTCATGTTACTGTTTTCTATCGCTTGGATAGCTTTCACTATGCATATTTATCATTTCATGCTTATTTTTTCTCTTTTTGGCCTGACGCATGGGCGTGCGTGTCGTGTGCACGGGTGTGCATGAACTTGCAGGGGACCGTGAGCAACTCGTGCATGTGGTCGTGCCCGGTTCTGTGATTTTTATGCAAAATTCTCATTTTCTCTTGGTGTACAGGAGTGCATGAGCAATGCACGGGCGTGACCCTGTGATTTAGATCATGCATGGCTACGTGAACACGACCGTGACAATGCAAAAAAGGCATTATGTACAGGTGTGCGTCCTGCTCTGCACTTCTATGACCCCTTGGAATCAACTCGATTCCCAACCAAATCTCATTCCAAATGTAAAATAAACATTTCCCACATGCAAAACACTTCATATAAACATATTTGCCTTTTCCATAACTTCAATTCACATACTCAACATCCAACCCATCACAAAAGCATATATAAGCACATATATTCTCACACATCACATGTAAATAAGCATCAATCATCATCATAATCATCCCAAATCATCTTGTATGCAATAAAGCATCATAAGCATGTTGGAATCGAACTCATCTCAACCAAAACATGCATCAAAACATAAGGGAAAGAGGTAGAAACCACCTACCTCGAGACATGCTTTCTCTCTCAAGAAAAGCGCAAATCAAGCTGGATTGGATGGTCCTGGATGCTGCTATTCCCTGTGAGGGTTAATCTCCTCTGAAAATGAAAGGCAAACTTTAGCTGAAAATGGGTTTGGAAATGGATAAGCTTGACTTAAAACCAAGGCAGCTAAAACTTATCGCACGCATGGGCGTGCACCTCTCATGCATGGTCGTGCATCCCGAGAAAATTACAAAAATGTCAATTTTCTACGCTCACATGCAAATCCACTCAAACGGATCCATGCACAAGCCACCAAACTCTAGGAAAACACTCATTTCACCCCAAAACTTACTCACAACCCTAGAATTCATAAGATTCTCAATTTAATCCCAGATTAGAAGCCTAAAAGATAAATCTAACCCTGGGATGTTACATTACAAATAATAATATAATGGAAAACTAAAACTCACTATATAGTATCCTGAATAAAACTAATATTTTATTATTATTTAATATCTAAAAACATATATGATACTGTACATCCCTTATGCATAAGCAATAATAAGCATGTGAGCTACCAACATCCTAACTGTTAAAAACTAAATACATACATACATATATATATATATATATATAAAACTGAAAACTTAGGTGAAGACCTGCTTAAGTTATATCTCACTCTCTAGTCATCTTATGCTCCAAGAACTTATCCAAATTCCTGACTAGTCTAATAGCTTTTTCTACTCTAACTCTAGGCTTTCTTTCTATTCTAGTTTCGTATCTTACTTACATGTCTCGTCAAATAAATTCTACTTAACCTAAGACTTGCCTTACTGTTGAACTGACAGACTTAACTTAATTTTTAACTAGTTAAGTAGGCTTCCTCTACTGATTTAGTTTATCTTATTATTTCTATCATACTTCACACTTTGTCATACGTACGTATATAGCTATATGTATACGATTTAGTATGAAAAGGGATCTAAACTGGAACTAATTCACTTAGTTTTCTGTTTGATATTTATTATCCTGCTTTCTTTCTTTATTAGTTACTAAGATCTCGAGTATTCTTGAGTTCTTGTAAGTCCTAGCTAGATTCTTTTATGTTTCTGCTTTTAATATATATCATGCAGCTTTATCTTTCTTTTTTATTCCTTTCCTTAAATGTTTCTATTCTTACTATTGTTTATTGATTCATGTTATACTATGTTATATCATGGTATGAAGTATGCAAAAAACATATTATTTGCCCTTAGGCTTGTTTACTGAGAATATTTACTAAAACATGCTCTTAGGATCTGAAAAATCCTAAATTACTAAGGAACTAAATGAAAACTATTTCTAAAATATGTGTATCTGAAGATACCTATTATGTCGATCAGGCTAATAAACATAAAGATTCGATATTTTGGCCACATGGGCTAAACCATATCAATGAAGTGCCAGTAAGCTCAGAATTCTATAATACTAGTCTTTAAACTAGTAAGTTGAAATCTAACCAGTCTGACCAAAGTTAGAAAATTGAAATTCCATAGATGTCTCCTCGTATTCACCCTTAATATCTAATTCGAATATCAAGCTTTATGTTAAAAAAAATAATGCATATGAATCATTTGATCCTTTTTTTTTTTTTCTGAAAACACTGTGTTGGTATATCATGCTGAATGATGCTATTCATGCATGAAATCTTATTATTTCTATTTCTCTGGTTACATTCTTTGTAACTGTCAGTTATTATAGTTATGTTTTATGTATTCTTACTGAAGTTTCTAGTTTTGTAACTTATGAAATTTATTAATAAATTCTGTGAATTGTTTTATATTTTGAATATTTCTACTAGTTTTTATTACCGTTTTCCTATTTGCATTCTATTTTCTAATTGTAATCTATTACTAGATTACATTGTTCTAGTCTGTTATTAGGTTCTTAATACTAATATGAGATTGAAGATGTGATTTTGAAAAAATATTTTATCTTATCTCTTTTAATTTTCTTTCTTTTCTATTTTCTGCTTTTATTTTACTATTTCCACTAAACTGGTGTGCATGTGGTCATACGTTAAGATATGCTAGCTTCTATAATCTTTTTACTAAAATTTAGCTTACTATACAGGCATGTGTTTTAGGACACATGATCATGTATGTCATACACATGGTCGTGTCCCTAAATACACAAGCTTGCAACCAAGCAATTACACAATCATGGCTTCAATAAGACACAACCATGTACAATTAGGAAAATGCACACAACCATGACCCATAAGTCATACGGTCATGTGCTCGAAAGTACCAACACATTGGTCTAAGTCGTGCATGCTCTACATAAGTGTGACCATGTAGGGAAACATAGACACATGAGGTGTGTGTATAGTGCACATGGGCATACGTCACACTCTACTTCTATAATTTCCATCTTTGGAACTTGTAGAACCATGCCTAACTCTACCCAATCTCAATCTATCTACAAATAAGCTTATTATAGCACAATAACAAGCAACCACAAGCTTCTATCACAACCTTGATCATTTTATAACTCTTAAATCTCAGTTAAACATGCTTATACATGTGTAAAACACACATATGCATCTACAGTTATTCTAAGCGTGCTCTAACTCAAAATTTTCCTCTATCTCATCATCATTATTCTAGAATCATACTGATGAAACTAGAGATATGGTTATGTCACTGATTAATCTCATCTAAGAAGTTACATGTTAAGGAAAATGGGAAAAAGGTACGGAAATACTTACTTGAAATTGCTACGAATCCATATCTGACTGAATCATGGTTGGATTAACTACTAGAAATTGGCTTCTCCCTCTAAAAATTGGCTAAGGTTAGTTGGGAAGAAAGAAGAAGAGAAATAAATAAACTGGCTACAAAGGGACTCTTATGCTTTATATAGTTATGCTACCCAAGGAAGACACATGATCATGTGCGTTTGAGGCACATGATTATGCTCTTCACACAAAGGGTACACGGGCATATGTTCAAGACAAACGATCGCGTGTCAAGCATAACTTATATAAAGTCTTTCTAAAAGGACTATTTAACCCTTAAAACTCACTAAGGCTAATCTCTAGCTATAAAATCTATTTTTTTACCCTCGATCTACCCTTAAAAAGACTATTCTAACCTCAAAATGTTACAATTAACAAGCTCATACTAACATGGATCTAGTCTCTTATGATAAGTCTCCTGAAAGGTTTAGCCCAAATTAATAGTTTCATAACCTAAAGCCAAGCTTAGACTACCTAGGAAGAACCATTACACCTCTAAATCATATTACACATACCCCACAACTTCGTTACAATAACACTTCACCAAACATTCACCAATACTACACCACCTAGATAGTTGATCTAACCATGGCTAAAGTAACCGTAATTATTATCGATTATCACTAAAAAAAGTTCAATTAAAGATAGAATAGGGGTTATGCTTCAGATATGATAGAAATTTGGCCCCAATCATTGATGTTGATTTTGATAATTGAGGGTTTTGATAATTAATGGTAGCATAGAAGAAGATGGGGTATTGATTTGAGAAGAGGTTATCGAGTTAAAAGAAACGGTGATATGATTGACATAAAACTCAGTGGCAGGGATAAATTCACCTAAAACAATAAACGTGAGGGGTCAAATTTAGGATGAAAAAGTGGTAGTCTTATTGGATTGTGGACCCAAGCGTAGTTTTATTTCACAAATATTGATATAGTAACTATAATTGTTTGTAAGTAAGAAAAAATTTCAAGTCACCTTGGGGGATGGACAAAAGGTCAAAAGGTTTGAAATTTGTCATGAAGTTCACTTACAATTCCTAAAAATTTCATTTGATCATGATTTTTTTCCCTTTAATAGGGACGTAATTATGGGAATTGATTGGTTAGCTTCTTTATGAGAGGTTAAAAGTAATTGGAAGACGCAAACTATGTCCTTTGACTGGTTAAAGAAACAAGTTAAACTTCAAGGTGACCTATCCCTTATAACTTTTAAAAGTTTATGGAAGTCAATTAAATCAAAGGCTTTTGACTTTTGGTTGGAATTTACAGGCATCAAATCGATAGAGAATGGGGGAGAAGAAATATTGATGAAATATTATAGCCTATTTTAGAAGAATTCAATCATTTATTTAAAAGTCCCACTTGATTGCTTTGATGTGCTTGCATGACCATAGGATCAGACTTATGAATGGTACACATGCAACAATCCTATGGCTTTATCGAACCCTCTATGCTAAGAAAAATGAAATAGAATGAATGGTTGGAGAAATGTTAGCGATAAGTATTATTTGGTCAAGTATAAGCTCTTCGTCTAGTCCCATACTCCTAATTCAAAAAAATATAGGACTTAGAGCTTTTGCATGGATTATGAGCCCTATACAAATTGATAGTACTCGATAAATTTCTCATACCTATTATCAATAAGCTTTTAGAGGAACTAGGATAGGCTAAGGTGTTCAATAAGTTGGACCTAAAATTGGGCTACCACCAAATCTAAGATACCAATGAGGATATAGAAAAGACCGCTTTCAAAACTCGTAATAAGCATTAGAATTTCTCGTGATGTCATTTGGTCCATCCAATGCCCTTGTCGTAGTAACCCCTACCATAGGTCACTATATACTACTATTTATAATATTAATTATGCTAATAAAAAATCTGCAATGGGAAGTCTTACAGTAAAATCTGCTGTTGAATTTAAACCTTTTAATGCAAAAGCAATAATCGAGAACTAATATTAATAATAATAAGAAAATACTGATTTTTTGTTAAAAACTCCTAGGCTTTTTCATTAACAAAACACATTATCCATATAATATATGATAATAGTATTATACACACATATATGCATAAATCAAAAGTTGTACAAAGCATGCGAGACATGAATATGTTGTCTATTACCAAGTCATATCCCTAAAATCTAACAGCCTTCTCGCTCTTACTTAGCCTTAAGATTATTGACCTGTAAAAGAAGAAATAAGAAAAGAGGTAAGTGATAAAATCACTTAACAATATTTTTTATCTCTAACACAAGCAGGTTCAAGCCTTGTCTTATTGTGTTTTGCTTTAATATCTTTTTTATTCTTTATCTCTATAATGTTTCTATTTTCTATAATATCTTTTATCTTTCTATGGTTATGGTTCTCAAAAAATGTTGTACATGACTTGATATACATATGTTGATATCATGTATATAATGAATAGTTATAAAACTTACCCTTGAGCATGGTTTTCTGAAAACTCTTTCTAAAATAGTACATATAATTTGAAGATCCTGAACATACACACACACACACATAGAGTATATACTAAAAAACGATCTTTGAAAATACTTTATTTGAAAGTAACTGTTGTGCTGACCAAACTGATGAATACAAGGATTGAACACCCTAGTTGTGTGAGTTTAATCCTATAAAAATCTACTTGTGCACAACCAGCACTCTCTTTAACGAGCTTGGTTAAAGATCATTTCTTTTCTAATGGACACTAGTTTCCTCTCTAATAGGCATGCAAACTGACAAGTGCCCCCTTATATTCACCCTAAATTATGTCCAAAATATCATATATTTATATTTTAAAAATATGTTATTAGATCCTTGGATCCATCTCTAAAAACTCTGATATGACATGTTATGTTTTACAATACTAATCATACATGATATATTGTTCTATCTTGATATTATTGTGTTTTGTATGCTTAAAAATTGCTTAAAGTGGCTTAGGATTTCTTTAAAGTTGATTCTATGTTTTTCTTAAGGTGTACGCGTGTGTGTTTCTCAATACAAAGGTATGTAAGAAGGCACACAGGACCATATGTGAGTTGTGCTCTCAATCATGCTAGCTTCTAAAATTTTATTATAAGACTTTAGCTAGCTACACAGATATGTGGTGTAAGGCACACGAGTGTGCATCAAGGCATATGGGCATGTCTTACACTAGCACAGATGTATAGTTACACATACAACACTTCTATGTCTTGCTTACACAAGCATATGAAATTGAGAATGGACACACGATCGTGTGCTCAGTCACATGGGCATGTGTTTGAGTTTTATAGGGGTGTACAACTATCATGAAAAGTCATGGAATCACAGAAATAAGGCCACATGGGTGTGCACCTACGAGTACATGGTCATGTACTTAACTCAATCTCTATAATATCTCATTTGGAAACCTAAAAATCCCAACCATTCTTTCAGGGCATAACCAAAACTCAATTCAACACTCATACACTTAACACATCAATAGATAAGAATGCTTATTACATCCATTCATCAAAAATCATGCAAAAGTTCTCACATTCCTCAAAATAAGACATCAAACCAGATATACACCAAGGTTCTCAATAATAACTTACCCAAGGCATCGTTTCATTATCCAAACAAGCCAAAATAAGTCTTAAGCATACAATAAGCACTTTTGAAGACCCAAACCAGGGAAAGCATGCTAAGAAACAAGGTGAAAAAGGCAAAGATATACTTACCTCTAACCATGAAAGTTCTCTCTCTCTCTCTGTCTTTAGTTGTCTCTGGTTCTCTAATCTAGATTGTGATTGCTAGTTAGATGCTTTTTGGCCTAGGGTTTGTTGGAAAGAAGAAAGGAGCTAGAAAATGAGAAAAACTTAGCATTTATAATGCCTCTAATGTGACACACGGTCATGTGAAGATTATACATTTCTTTTCTTCCTGCATCTTACATAAAACAGTCTCCCAAGGAGACTCATGCACATGTTATAACTAGCTTCTAAAAGATTACCCCTGAAACCTCTTAATTTTATTTTCTATCATAAAATTTTACTTCTAACCCAATTTTTAACCTAAAAAACCATTCTAACCTCAGGCTATTACACCTGTAACATTCCAATGATGAATAAAATTTTTTGAGAGCATTTTTATTGACTTATCTTGGTGTTTTTTGATGATATTTTAATTTTTAGTAAGTTAACAAAAGAGCATTTGAAGCACTTGCAAGTCACATTCTCTATCTTTAGCCACCATCAATTGTTTGTGAATTTCAAAAAGTATTCCTTAGTGGTGGACAACCTTAAGTACTTAAGACATATTATCTCCTCAAATGGGTAGCAACAAACCCACTAAAAATTCAACACATGATAGATTGGCCAACGCCCTATAGTATTAAAGAGCTATGGAGATTTCTTAGGCTCACAGGAGATCGACACTTTGTTAAGGACTGTGGACGAATTACAACTCTTTTAACTCAACTTTTATAGAAAAATTCCTTTGCCTGGAATAACACTATGATGACTGCCTTCGAATAAATTAAGCTAGCCTCGACTATCTTACCTATATTAGTTATGTTAGACTTTAATCAAAAATTTGTTGTCAAGACAAACACTTCTGGAATGGGAATGAGGGTAGTATTAATGCAAAATGGACAGCTAGTTACTTATAACAGCCAAGCTCTCTCTATTCTAGATGAAACTAAGTTCGATATAAGTGGGAACTGATGGCCATTATGTTTGCCTTGAAGAAATGGTGACATTATTTGCTAGATCACGACTACTTCATCATCAAAACTGATCAACAAAGCCTCGAGTTTTTAATAGAACAAAAGGTCATAGATAGTGAGCAACCAAAATGGATTATGTAGCTTTTAAGATTCATGTTTGATATACAATATTGGCCTAGTAAAGAAAAAAAGATCACTGATGCACTCTCCCGTAGATGAAAGCCTTACTTATAGCTAGTAGCCTTCTCTAGAGGCACTTAGATGGATACAGTGACCATAGATAAAGAGCTCTGAGCTAATGACAAGTACAAAAACATCATACAAGACTTGATCAAGAACTTTAGTAGTCATCGTCACTATACCCTTAGAAATAGCACCCTCTTGTACAAGGGTCATTTAGTCATATCCATTAGCTCTGCTTACCTTCATAATCTTCTAGGTATTACATTGGGGCATGCTTGGTTCTAAGATAGATGAAGTGGATACCCAATTATGGGAAAGAGATAGGGTGCTAAATGAACTAAAAGGACATCTACTTTCAGCTCAATAGAGAATGAAATGATTTACAGATCAAAAATAAAGGGAACTACAATTTATGACTGGTGATAAGGTTTATTTGAAGTTGTAGTCATATAAATTCAAAATTTTGGCAAATTAACCCAATGAAAAACTCAGCCCTTAGTTTAATAAACATTTCCATATCATGAAAAAATTGGTCAAGTTGCCTATTGGCTATCTCTATCTCTAAATTCCAAAATACACATGGCATTCCACGTATCGTGACTCAAGAATCACATTGGACCTCAAGTGATTGCATAACCACTGCTCACATGTTTGCAAGAAGATTTTGTATTAAAGCTTAAACCAGTTCAATTGTTGGACACCAAGTTCTCAAATTCTGGTCAATTGGAGGTTCTACTACAGTGGGAAAAGCTGCCCACATGTGAAAATTCTTGGGAAGACTAATTTGAAATCAATGAAATGTTTTTGAACTTTCACCTTAGGGGGGGAATTGATGTAGCCTTAGTCACTAGAGCATATATGCATAGGAAAGGAAAAGGGTTCAAAGGGCAAAGTGCTCAAAACAGAACAACTACATCTGGAGAATTTGTTAATGTTGGCACAGTGACTAAGTTGGAAAAGCTAGATATTCGAGGCAACATACACTCTCTTAGTGAAGGACCACAAGATTGTCACAGAAGCTATAGGCTCCACAATGGTGACAAGTGGTAGCAGTGAAGGACATTGGCAATTCTTAGATCAAAGGTGGTTAGGATAAATAAGAAAAAGATATCCCAAAAGGGGAGAACAGAGAGAACATACAATTGTTATTTATTCTTTATTTTTTCCATCTTAGGTACTGATTGATCTCTTTTCTTAGCTCTTGGTTGTTGCTATATTCACAAAAAACACTTTCCAGTAAATTTGAGTAATGAAATATGAATATTCAATAAATGTTGTTTCACAAAGTGTTGGGTAAATCAAATTCAAATAGTTGTTATTTTCTTTCTACATTTTTTGGAGTTTGACAGTTTTGAATATTCTAAATGTTGCCATTTTTTAAGCCGAACTGTTTAGCTTTGGTGTCAGGTCTTCAACAAAGTGGTTGAAGATGCATGTGGTGATTGTTGGAGCTTAGAATTATATTTGGTAAACTTTCACTAATACTGGATTGAGGCACATTATGCATCCTTTCCCATTATGCATGACTTTGTTAAATAAAGGCACGAACATGTTTCTCGACAAATATCAAAGTATTCATTTTTCTTTATTTATTTATTTTTTTTCTTTTTTCTTTTTTCTCAATTCTATACCTGTTATATACGACCCATATGCTATGCGATACATGTCACCCCATGATTAGGATGCTATATATAATACGTGTATGTTGCTCCACTTTTAATAAATAACGTGAGAGGATAAATGCCATGCATGCATGATTTACAGCGATAAGATTAAAATTGAATAATGACGAAATGGAATCCATGTGTTTTACCTGATGACTATACAAATTTATTTGTTGCTATGATCTTGACAACTGCATGTCTGATAGACCAGCAAGTGTTTAAAATAGTCCTGCCTCATGTTCCATTCCTACCAATTACGTTTAAAATACCTCTCGGTTGTCCCCTGTAACAAATTCACTTCCACGTGATATTTATGACCATGATCACGATCACACAGACGAGCCGAATGTGGAGAAAAAGCTAAAGGCAGGGCATTCGTGAGCTTTGCACGCACGTCGGTCTCTGTGGGAGGTCAAAGAGAAATGTTGCTTTTGTTTATTTTATCTTATTTTTTAAAAATTTTATAAATATAATCCTAACAATTTGTTTTGTTGGATTAAGTTTATTTAGGTTTGTTTAGTATTATTAAAAGTGTATAGGGGTGAATTGTAATGGAATGTAGTTTAATTTAGTTTTCTCATTATTATTATTACTATTATTTTTTCGTGAATGTTATTTGGTTGTAAATTTTATTTCATTATGAATATATGAATATATGCGTCATATGAAATTAAAATTAAATTTCATTAAAACTCAGTAATACATTTAACTAACAAACCATAATAGTAAAGATTGACCTTCAAGTTGGACGGTTTGGATGTCTAACACATTTGCATCATTGTACTTGACTTTTTAAACTCAACTATTAGGCTATCAGAGAAGATTGAGTTTTTAACGAAGAATTCATAAGTCATCCGCTAACATCAATGTGTACTTTAATTAAGTTAATTGTCAGGTGATTACTTCAAAGACTTCGTAACAAATTAAAAACTCGTTATAAGTTTTTTTAATCATATTTAGGCTAATCAAATAAGAGTAACAGATTTATCTTGGTTCGATGCGACAAAAACCAACATCCCACACATATATTTCTCTATTGTTACAAGTAAATATGAGTGGTCAGCTTCCTAGTCAAATCTTAGAAATTATGCCCCAATAGCTCTCAATATGAAACTTGGCACAACGGGTAGCTCTTCCGTTATCTATCTTGCTTCTTCCAAATAGACCACCTCGATATATTACTGGTTCTCTACCATAACCCTTTTCGAATAGTTCTTTACCATGAAGGTAGCCTTCTGGTCTAGGAATTGAAGCTTGAGAAAGGAATAAATTGAAAATCTTGACCATGATCTCCTTCGTCCCTGTTGTGGCCAAGGACAACTAATCCTTGGGTTCCTTATCCTCTCATAAACTATATGAGGCCCCACCATGATATATGGAAGTCATTTTCCCATTAGCCTTTCTAATTCGTTCAACCCAGACTACATCCACGAGTTCTGATTATAGAGCTAAGACCTTCTTTCGTACATTTACGTTCCAAAGATAGCAACCATACTCGCTTCTCAACTGATTTGGCATTCCCATTCTCTCCTCTTAAAAGGGCCTGATCCCACTCCAAGAGAAAGGTAAAATATATGTCTAAAAGCTGCTAATGCAATTATACTAATCAATAAAAACTTTTCCTATAATCAAATAAACAATCACAGATGTATAACCTTTCACCTCTACATTGCAATCAAAAGAGATCTTGGGCTTTATCAATATGTTAGGGCTACAAGAAACCCTTAAAAATCTTTTCGAGTGGCTTAATCTTGCTCAAGTTACATTTGAGATGACCACAATCGATCTTTAAAAATTTTTCTTTGATGTGAACTCCAAGACAACAAAAGAAAGAGCACACGTATATGAACTCCCCATAACAAAGCATAAGTGAGGCCACTCATTGCACCTTGTTAGGAAAACCATTAAGGCGTAAAATGTCTGCATGCACCCATATGGAACGCAAAATCCTATCTACTGTAGGGGCATGGGAATCTAGGCTCTTTATAAACTTTCTTGGAAAGACAAACAACTATTTGTTTGCCATATCATCTTTCCTTGAAGAAAAGTCAAAGCTTGAATCTCCTCTTCTACCACGGACAAACGCACTACATGCAAGTCATATTCCCACCTAAACAAGTACAAAAAGCAAGTTAGTTAGCCAATGAGAAAAATTCTCTTGGTCGAATAACTCACAATTTTATAAAACGATGTCAAATGAGGCTTTTAGAATACCAATGGACTTAGAAACGTTTGAAGCACAAGAGACGAACCAATAGCTCTCTTTTTTATAACTTTAATCAAAGTAAAGTTAAACCAATCATAATTGTTCAATGTAACCCCTAAACATGTATCAACTATCTTATGATACAAATAGAAAATGTCTAATCAGTTTTCATGGAGAAATGAAATGAGATGAATAGTACTTAACCTAAAGCATACAAAGCAAGGATTTGTTACTAATGAAAGTTACCATGAAAATCTTGTAATCTCCACATGGCATCAATCCAAGCTGAAAGAGAAAAATTTTTTGATCTCCTCCCACACTTTGAAAATTGGCAACAATTAGTGTACAATAGTTCTCCACTTGTAAAATGTGTCCTCAAGAAGCAATATTTGTATCTCAACTAGTGGATAAACATCTCTCAGTCAAAAAATGTGTTCCACCGTTTAACACCCATTCCATGTCATATACCCACGATGGAAAGTTATAACTTCATATAATTAGTCTCATTCATGATTTTATTATCAATATAACTATTTAAAAAGTTAATATTTAAATTTAGATTTCAAATTTACAACTAATAACATTGTAACTCTTTCTCTATTTTCTATAAATATAAAGGATTACCAGGAGAAAAAGGGAAAACATGTGACACACACTAAGAGAATGTAATAAATCTTCTATATCTACAATCAACCTCATTCTTTCAAAGTTTGATGGCAAGGGCTCTCAAACCCAGCAACCTCCTTGGAGATCTCCCTCCACTTCTCATTTCCCTTCAGGGCATTCTTTTGTAATCTTTATATTCACTATGTCAAAGAATTTTATTGTATCTATTGATATCATACCTATGAAAGTAGGCTCTCGAACAACATACCAAATTATGTTAAAAACTCAATTCATACCCAACTCTCTTTCTATACTTAACCCATGTCATCAAAATGGACATCAATGTCCATTATTCAATCTTTATCATTGTTATGATAACCTAACTTATGTAAGAGTGTGAATTATACACATCACATGATGAGAATTTGCATCCAACTAATGAATTTTTATTTTTGTGTTATTGGTCAAAATATCAAAAATCTTGGTCAAAATCAAACAATTCTTTGCAAAATTATTAAAACATGATTTAAAAAAATAAATGAATTTAATTTTAAGCCATCACTCATATAACAATTAAAAATTTTATACATCATAATAAGAAAATACTTTTATTTTATTTTTATTAGATAAACCGTATCTATATGGAGTCCACAAACATCTCTCTCATCTCTTTAACATCGTCACATTCAAATAATTTTTCATATGTCTTTTTTATCTTCAAAGCTACCTCCATAAATCAACACCAACACTTTCCTGTCACAGCAACGTCAACGACCCTAGTCTCGCCACGTATCCACGAGCCCCGCCACCTCCGTCGATCCATCATCTCACAAACGCTAGCCGACGACGTGTATTCTTCAACTACTAGGAACAATCCAATAAAATGGATCATTCTTTTAAACCCCACAAAAATAAAGACGTGTTCTATAAAATTCCTTGCTTCAATATAAAATACTTTAAAGTTAATATTTTTTATATATCTTAAATGTAATTACATTATTTTAATAATCAACTTCTATAAATATATATATATATATATATATTTTAAATATCTTATATGTAATTACATTATTTTAATAATCAACTTCTATAAATACACACACACACACACTGGAAAATATAAGTTTTGCTTCTTTTGAATTTTAAACAAATTTTTGTGAAAATGATATTAAAACTATTTAATGGAAGTACTTTTCCATATTCTAAATTGTAATATTAATTTCATATGTTCATTTGACTTTTTTATCTAATTTTTTTAAAACAAAATTATTCGAATAAATAATTAACGCTGCCTTAATTTAAGAATTTTACAAAAATAATAAAAATAAAAATTAGGTTTATTACATCTACCATCATCTCACAGACAGTAACCGACGTGACTTCGTAGTCACGACCAAGGATATAGAAGCTCGAGATTCTCTGAATCTCCCTGTAATAACAGAAATTTCCTCAACTCTCTCCTCTCTGCTCTCCATGGCCTCGGTGACGCGTGCAATCCACTGCCAACTGGGTTCCCAGAAGCCGGCAGCTGTCGGTCAAGAACAGCCTCCAGTGGCTCCCGTCCAGATCCAAAGACTGAAAGTGGGCGAGGCTGACAATGGGAATAATAAGATTGTTTTGCAGCCACGTGTGTGCACGTTGAGATCGTACGGTTCGGATAAGGAGGGAGTGATGAAGTTGAGAAAGGAAGGTGGAAATGAAGTCTCAACGTTCTTTGAAACGCTGTCGGATTATATTGAAAGCTCGAAGAAGAGTCAGGACTTCGAGATCATCTCTGGCCGCCTCGCCATGGTTAGATTCTGTATTTTTTATTAAAAAATATTGGCCAATGGATTGATTGACTTTGGATCATGTCAATATTAGAATTATATATAATTATATTTTTCCTATGAACACAAGTTCGAGGTTTTATCCGACGTTACGCATTGATTATTGTATTGTTTAGATTGCGTTTGCAGCAACAATGATAGAGGAGGCGGTGACGGGAAATTCCTTATTCAGAAAAATAGACGTCGAAGGGATTGCAGAAGCAGGAGGAGTGTGCCTGGGAGCTGTAATATTTGCTGCCATTTTTGCCTGGTTCTCGAGCTCTCGAAATCGAGTAGATCGGATGTTTACTCTAAGCTGCAACACTTTTATTGATTCACTGATAGACCAGATTGTTGATGGCTTGTTCTACGAGAGTGAGATCAACGATTGGTCGGATGACATATGAAATCCTAATACATTAACATTAAAATTGTATCCAGCAAGATATGGGTTCTCCTTTTTGAATGTTATGTGCAATGTATAGTATTGATACCATACATGCACCCCTATTACTGGTCTGGTTAACCTCTTGTAAGTGTAGAAGAAGAAGGTTTAAAGTTCAAGTGAATAGATTGAGAAGGCTTTGGGTTCGAGTAAAATGATGCTTTCATCAAGATTGGGGAGATTTTGAGTTGTATTTGGGAAAATATAGTGTTACCTAATACATTATCTATTCATTATGATTAGTATTGTGAATTAATGACTAACTGAACATCCAACTAAATTAAAAGATAAAAGGCCAAATAGGTTTAAAAAAAAAAAAAACAAAGGTTAAAAAAACTAGCTTAATTGTAGTTTCCCGTTATAAGAAAATACATTAGTCAATACTATTGATACGTGGGTTGGTATGTCTTATAGAAAATAATAATACGAAAACAACATGAACATCATTTTTCTTTAAATTATTAAAAAATTATCAAAAAATCTTAGTTTTGTTATTTTTGTTTATCAATTATGATTCTTTTTTTTTTTTTTTTTTGTTACTCAAATTATTAAGATAAGAATATTTTTGATTTTAAGTTAAAATTATCTCTTCACCACCACATCACTATTGACGACCATCCATCACTACCTTTCGTTACCCAATGCCACCACTTAATTATATTGTAGTGACTCCCGTCACAGGCCTACTGTGTGCAGCTGTTTAAAATATATATATAATATTGTATATAAAAATGTGTCTGTGACGGAAGCCCCTACAAGGAAAAGGAAACTCACTGTTACTCAAAATAATTTAAAAAAATGAATATGGAAGCGAAAAACATAACTACTGGAATAAAATACGAAATATTAATAACTTTTCTGAAATTTTCAGGCTGCTCATGTATAAAATCATGTTATCCATACAGTACATATTATAATATAATACACACACATATAAATACATAAGAAAATGTCATCAATGCATGTGAGCCAAAACATGCCACTAGCCGTCGAGCCATGTCCCCAAAACCTCACAGCTGCATCACTCATGCTCAGTCCTCAACTCACTGACATGTAAAAGAGAAAGGAAGGGAAATGGGTGAGTGACAAAATCACTCAGTAAGCATTTCCTATCTCTCACACAGATAAGTCATCGAGCAAAAGCTGATCTTAGATCAGACCTCGAGTTCTCAACTTATTGTTTTCATATCATCTTGTTATACTTGTCTTACAGTAGTTTATTCATTCTTTTCTTTCTGTATTCATTATGTTCGTTTGTGAATGTTCTTGTCTTTTTTTGTCTCATTTCTCATGAATGTTGTACATGACATGATATGCATGCTCTGATGTCACGTAAATACTCTTAAATAATAAAACTTACCCCCCGGGCTTGATTTTTTGAAAACTCATTCTTTTCTGAAATCTCTTTCTGATACAAAACTCTGATCCAAAGATCATGTATATATGCATATAGTATAACTGAAAACTGTATCTGAAAATATCTCTACTATGTTGGTCAGACTGATGAACACAGGGATTCGGTACCTTGGTCATGTGAGCTCAAACCTATGATAAAACTACTCGTGCACGACTATGCCCTCTCTAGCGGACTATGGTTTCCTTCTCTAGTGGGTGTGTGAACTCACGGGTGCCCCCTCGTATCCATCCCTAACTAATGTCTGGAACATCGTATATATATACTTTTAAAATATAGTCTTGGATCCTTAGATCCCTTTTCTGAAAATATCTCATGTGGCATGTCGTGCTCAATGCTTTAATAATCATGCATAATATGATGTCATATCTTATTATTCTTATGTTTCTCATACTTAGAATTCGCTTAGGATTGCTTAAGGTAGCTTATCTTTACTTAAAATATGTTTTAGAGTCTTCTTTTCTATTTTTCTCAAGACACACAGGTGTGCTATGTTGGCACACGGATGTGTGTGAAGGCACATGGGACCATGCTCACGTCGTGCCGTTGATCATGCAAGCTTCTGGAAAATCAATCATGAAACAAATAGTTGGCCATAAGGGCGTGCATAAGCTAGGCACACAGGCGTGTACCATACTGTACGGGTGTGTAACTACCTCAATACCATTTCATGTCTTACCTACACGAGAGTGTATAATTAGGATTAGGCACACGGGCGTGTACACTCGGGTATACGGGTGTGTGTCTAGATTTTCATACACACACGGATCCCATGCAAGGTCGTGTGTCATGCAAAATTGAAGCCACACGAGCGTGTCCCCTTGGATGCACGGGTGTGTGCTCAACCAAGATTTTGTAGATATGTCTGAAAACCTAGAAAATCTCACTCAAACACATCCAAATCTCAACCATTCTTCAATTAAACTTGTATACAATATATATACATGTCAATAACCATTCTCATCTCATTTATTCATCATAAAAGCATGCCAAAATCATACATTTCTCATAGAAATCATACCCAAGCACATAATCTTCACAATTGAATAATAGTCTCACAAATCATCATGCATTATCTCATTTCATCATCAAATCATAGCAACTCACATCCACAACATACATCAATCATCCAGGAAGCTTAAAATCTGAAAAGTATGTTGGAAACCTAAGTGAAAGAGGTAAAGAAATACTTACCTCTAGTCATGGCGTCTGGATCTCTTTTTCTAGCTACTTTTAGATTTCTAACTAGAATAATGACTGCTAATTAGACGGATTCTTACCTAGGTTTGCTAGAAATGGAGAAGAGAAAAAGCTGAAGGAAAAAATTGAGAGAAAATATGAGAAAAAGAAACTTATAATACGTATCTCACATGGCATACGGGCATGTGTCCTGGACACACGGGCGTATGCCCCTCAAAAATCTGAAATCTCTCTCTCCCCGTGTTATACATGAAATATTCTTCCAAGAATATCTATGTATAAACCACGAAAGACCTCTAAAAGAATTTTCTATCCTTAAACCCTTTCGAAACCATTTCTATCTGGAAAACTCTCTTTTACCCTTAGTCTTAGAACCTAAAATGATAATTTACCCCTGAGCTATTACATATGTCCTCTCCAATTATTGAGTCTTATCACTATACGATCGAGATGCAAAGATTAGATTGGAAAGTAGTCACCTCCAAATCACTTTACCCCCACAACATTACTTCTATGGCTTCAATCAATAATAGTATCAATGGGTATTGATCGAGACTCGAGCTTGTGTGTGGGAAAAATACGCCATAGGCCCTTGTTGGCATGGCATAGCTTCAAAAATTCAGAAAGCAATTGAAATCTACTTACTTTAGCACTTTTTATTGGCATTTACTTGATGAACTTAATTAGACCAGCAAGTGGTAACATATCTGGGCTATATCAACTTTGTACAGTATTAAAGAGAAAGACCAAGCTAGATTAAGCACAAAATTGGGCAAGATGATTTGTTCCCGCCAATTTCATTAACCCTTGGGTGCCAAGTTGAATGAAAAGTTGCCCAAACTTTACCTATAAAAGCCAGACATTTATCGCTTGATATGGATGCTTTTAAGTGTTAGAACATTGTCTTAAGCTATGTTTTGCTGGGAAACTTTGTGGGAAATACTTTGTCCATTGTACAGAGCTATATATGTGTGATTTACGTGAGTTATTGAAGCAATTGTAATTCCTAAATACTTGTAATTTATTTTTTTTAACTTAATAAAAGTGGGGAATTCTCTTGTACATCTCTGTGCTCTGTTTTATTCTTATGTTGCCACTTTATTTTGCTGTTGGCTTGAAAGAATATTCTAGGTTACATTTTGGTTGGCTAAGCAATTACTTAGGCTTAGTACCATCACAGGAAACTAAGTAGGTTTGTGTGCCTATGAAAAATTTCAATCATTTGCATGCGGTAATTTCGACCCTATGAAAACTTAGTATCAGAGCACTCCAGGCTAATGGCTAATCTTTCAAAACACGTGGGCATTTTCAAAGTATTGATTGGGGCTCCTGTTGTCGAAGGTACTTCGTTGTCTGATCAAGTTGCTTTACATGCACAGTTAATTTATTAACTTAAATAGACATCACTGATCAGCAAAAAGACATGCATAAGCGGTCTAATGAAATTCTAAAACAAGTATTAGACCTTGTCGACCGAATGGAAGATTGAATTGCCACCATATAAAATAATATTTTCTTATTAAAAAGAGATACCTTTGGTTATATTGTTGCTGGCGAATCTAGTTCCTCAAAACATAAAGTTTTGGAGCCAAAGCAATTTGGCGGCTCTAAGAATGCAAAAGAACTGGAAAATTTCTTGTGGGATATGGAGTAATATTTTTGGGCTACCTATATTCCTGATGAGGACCAAATGACAATTACTTTAATGTATTTGATGAGTGACGTAAAATTATAGTAAAGAACCTATATAAATGATGATGTTAACATAGAAAGGCCTCATATTGAAATGTGGGAAGCTTTGAAAAAGGAACTCAAGGACCAATTCCTGCCACTGAATGTAGCATGGGTGGCAAGAAAGACCTTGAAAAGCTAAGGCATATAGGTTCAGTGAAGGACTATGTGAAAGAATTCAACTCCTTCATGTTTGACATCAAAAACATGTCTGAAGATGACAAGTTTTTCAATTTCTTTTTGAGACGCCAACCTTGGGCATAAGTTAGGTTGAGAAGGTAAAACGTAAATGACTTTTTAATGGTAATTTTTACAGCTGATGGCTTAATTGATTATAATCTAAGGTGACTTTCCAGCCAAAAGGATAAGAAGAAGCTTAAGCTTGATTGAAAGAAACCAGCAGGTTCAAGGTAAGACAGGGTAGAAAGAAAATTTTCACAAGAAGAGTGATGACGATGTTTTTAGACGGGGATAGGATTTACCCTAGAGAAGACCTCTCATGGCTTGTTTCTTGTGCAATGGATCATGCTAGAGAGTGTCCAAAAAAAGCCAATTTCACTACCTTAATTGCTCCAGAATCTAAGCCAACAAGCATAAAACTCAATCCTATTCAATTATTGAATGTCTTGACAAGTGAAAGCAACTGCTCTTTTAAAGGCTTAATCTATGCTCTTTTAAAGCAATTATCGAGCCATGTTTGACACTGGTGCTACTAACAACTTTATATCCTAAAGTATGGTGACTCAACTAGGGCTAAAAATTCAACAATGCTAAAGTCAAATAAAGGCTGTTAATTCAGGTGCACAACCAGTCCAAGGGGTGACTTCTTCCCTTTTGAAAATTAAAGACTGAGATCAAGAATGTAAATTCATGGTTATACCTTTGGATGAATTTGATGTTATTTTGGGTATTGAATTTTTCGTGTAGGTTAAAGTTGTCCTTATACCACATCTTCATGGCTTATTCATCTTGGATGAACACCATGCATGTTTCATCAAGACTAAAGCAAGTTGGCAGACTAGTGGCAAACCCACCCTCTAGACAGCGAACCAATTGAAAAACTGGCCTCAAGAGGGGTAAAGTCACAATGCTTACAGCTTTAGTTGAAATAAAAGATGATAAAATTATTGATGTGCTTAATTTCATTGCTAAAGTGTTAGAGAAACCTTAGGATGTTATGCCCCCTAAATTACCAAAATCTTTACCTCCACAGTGGTATATTGATCACAAAATTGAACTAGAACTAGGAAAACAACCTCCAGCTTTCTTTCCCTATAAAATGTCCTCTTTAAAGTTGGTAGAATTAAGAAAGTAACTAAATAAGCTGCTTGATGCAGGTTTTGTGTAGCCCTTGAAAGCTCCTTTCGATGCCCCTATTTTTTTTCAGAAAAAGAAAGATGGTGGTTTGTAAATATATATAAATTATTAAGCATTGAAAAAAATTACGGTGAAAAATAAGTACCCAGTTCCAAATATGGCAGATCTTTTCGACTGTTTAGCAAAGGCAACTCACTTCTCCAAGCTGGACTTGCGTTCTAGATATTGGCAAGTCAGAATTGTGAAATTTGGTAAGCCAAAAACTGCCATGGTCATAAGGTACAGGTCTTTTGAATTTCATGTGATGCCTTTTAGCTTAACTAATGCTCCTGCTACCTTTTGCAACTTGATGAATGATTTATTATATGACTATCTTGATTGCTTTGTGGTGGTATACCTGGATAACATTGTTGTGTATAGTAATTCTTTGAATAAGCATGTCAATCATCTAGAGAAGGTGCTGCAAAATTAAAAGAGAATTCTTTGTATCTTAACAAGGAAAATTTTGATTTTTGTGTCCAAGAAATTCTATTTTTAGGGCACCGAATCAATGGTGGAAAAATTTAGACAGATAGGAGAAAATTTTAGACTATTTTTTATTAGCCTACTTCTACTTATGTTATAAAACTACAGAAATTTTTAAGGTTGGTGAATTATTATTGACATTTCATTAAGAATTACTCTCAAATGGCTGTTCCTCTCACTGATTTACTGAAAAAAAACCAAGTGGGGGTGGACTCAAACCTGTCAAGATGCCTTTAAAAAATTAACGGAAGCTATGACATCTAAGCCAGTGTTAAAATTGCCTCATTTTCCCTTGCCTTTTACAGTCCACACTGATGCCTCAGATAAAGCAATTGGTGGGGTTTTAGTCCAGGAGAAACACCTCATTGCATATGAAAACAAGAAGCTGAATGAAGCTAAGCAGAAATATTCAACTTATGAAAAAATGGTATTGGTTATTATCATTGTCTCACCGTTTGGAGAAACCATAGTCATTGATAATGTGGCTAATACTTATTTCAAAATATAGAAGAATTTGTCTCCTAAACAACCAAAGTGGCAAGAATTGCTTGATGAATTTGATTTTACCTAGATGCACAGACCAAAAACGAAAAAATGAGTTACTAATGCTCTGAGTCAAAAGCACATTACAAGGTATGTTGCTTGTATAACTTCTGTTTATTATGATTTTATTGACAAATTTAAATCTCAGATTGCTTTGGATCCCACTTATGCTTAAATAAAGTAGCAAGTGTAAGAAGGTATGATAAAAAAAATATTGGTTGGATGATAATCTCTTGTATGCTTAAGGTGGTAGATTATATGTCCCAAAGATAGGAGGACTTAAAAGGAAACTTATGTGAGAGACTTTAGAGCCACAATGGGTAGGACATCCAGGAATTGAGAGGATGCTTGCTTTGCTGTCCTAAAATTTTTATTGCCCAAAGATAGACCAAGATATTAAGCTTTATGTGAAACTTGTCTAATTTGACAACAAGAGAAGATTGAAAAGAAGATGCAAGTTAGACTGTTACAGCCTCTGTCTATTCCAAAACGTTCATGGGAATCTATCTCTATGGATTTTATTTTGGGTTTACCTTTTGTCGATGGTATGGGATCTACTTTTGGTGTTGTTGATCAATTCTCTGAATATGTTGTTTTCATTGTTGCTCTTAAGGTTTGCCAAGCCAACATTGCTATTGAGTTGTTCTTTAAACATGTGACGAAAATTTTTAGTTTGCCTAAAGATATAATCAGTGATCGAGATGCCAAATTCACAGGTAAATTATGGACTTATTTGTTCAAGCTACTAGGTTTTAAACTGAAATTTTCTACTCCAAATCATCCTCAAACTGACAGGCAAATAGAAAGGATGAATGTTTTGCTTAAAGAATACCTATGGCATTATGTTACAGCAAGTCAAAGGAATTGGGTGAATTTACTTGATACTACCCAGTTCTATTATAATGTGCATAAGACTTCAATAACAAGCCTGAGTCCAGTAGAATTGGCCATGAGAAAACAAGTCTACCCTGTAGCTTATCATTTTGCTAGAGATAAGCAGGAATTAATTGAACAAGCCCTTGACAAGTTGGCCAAGGCACAAAAGAGAATAAAGAAGTATGCAGACCAACATAGATAGGCCTTAGAATTTAAATAAGGGGATTTGGTACTACTCAAACTAACTCCTCAAATATGGAAGAAAGTAACAGATAAAAAATACCACAAAAGACTTATTCAGAAATATGATAGTCCTTTTCGAGTTTTGAAACACATTAACAATGTTGCATATCGATTGGAACTATTAGACATGATAAAAATTCATCATACTTTTCATGCGAGCTTCCTAAAGCCTTTTTACTCTTTTGGTGAAACTCAAATTTAGAATACCAGAGCTCTTCCTACTGTTAGGAACGAATACACCAAGAAATTGGTAAAAATTTTGGATCATAAAACTAAAGGTGCTAGCAGGAAAAACAAAAAAACCTCATTCTTGATCTTGTGGGAAGGCAGTGAAGATCCATTCTAGGAAAAAGAAACTGATCTATGACAATTTGAGAATGATATTAGAGATTACTTTTATAACCACCCAACGAGGATGTTGGCCCCTTCAAGTAGGGGTGGGTTTGTTAACGGTTATTAATCAAGACTCGAGCCCATAAATGGGCAGAATATGCCATGGCCCTTTATTAGTGTGGCACAACTTCAAAATTTTGAAAAGCAATTGAAATGTGCTTACTTTAGCACTTTTTATTAGCATTTACTTAATGAAACCAATTGGACCAACAAGTGGCAACATATTTGGGATGGATCAACTCTCTACAATATTAAGGAGAAAGACCAAGCCAAATTGAGAACAAAATTATGCCAAAGGATTTGTTTCCATTAATTACATAAACCCTACAAGTATTTCTAGGGCGCCAAGTTGAATGAACAGGTGTCCAAACTTTGTCTATAAAAGCCAGACATTTATTGTTTGATAAGGATGCTTTTCAATGCTAGAATGTTGCCTTAAACTTTGTTTTGCTGGCAAACTTTGTAGGAAATACTTTGTCCATTGTAAAGAACTATGTGGGTGTGATTTACGTAAACTATTAAAGCAATTGTAATTCTTAAATACTTGTAATTTGTTCTTTTTACTTAATAAAAGGTTTGGAATTTTTTTGTACACCTATGTATTATGTTTTATTCTTATATTGCTACTTTATTTTGTTGTTGGCTTGAAAGAATATCCTAAATACTTGTAATTTGTTCCTTTTACTTAATAAAAAGTTGGGAATTTTCTTGTACATCTTTGTGCTCTGTTTTATTCTTATATTGTTGCTTTATTTTGTTTTTGGCTTGAAAGAATATCCTGGGTTTCATTTTGGTTGGCTAAGCAATTACTTAGGCTTAGCACCATCATAGGGAACTAAACAGGTTTACTTCTAGTGCCTACAAAAAATTTCAATCATCTGTGTGTGGTAATTGCAACCCTTTGACAAATTGGATAGTAGGCTTTAGCGTCTATTACACACACGACCTACAACCTTCTAAATCTAAAAATAGTCACTTTTAGATCGAATGACCCCTTAACAGTGACACTATTACAAGATCGAGGGTGGGGCAGACCATAGCCATTATTGTCATGCAACATTCATCTTCAAGCAATAGCCATTGAACTTTTTTGATTTAGCCTTTACCTATTATTTTGCAACAATTTTCTCTTTATCATTTGTCCTTCATTCATTACAGTTTTATTTATTTTAGCTTTTTCTTGTTCTAGATATTTGATTTAGTTTTAATATAGAAAAATATTTCAATAAATTTAGTATTCTTTTTACCAACCAAACAAAAGAATTATTTAAATACATCAATTTAATCAAACACAATAATAATAATTTATATCCAATTTTCATCAAAGTATTATATCTTATAGGTAATCTTTTATTACAAGTACTGAAAGATTTCTTTAACTAAAAGCACCATATATGATGAACTTTTAAAAGCTCATGAGTACTTGAGATTATTATAATTATTTAAGATCTAGAAACTTTAAAAATAATTTTGTTGTGCATTCAAAGTCTTTCTTAGTTATTCAAACTTATAGATGCCACCAAGAAAGTAAAAAGCTGCACAACTAGTGCTCAATCACATCATGTTATCTACCTGCAAGTCAACCCAACATGCAAATAAAAGATCTTACATGTAGAAGTAACATAAAAAGTAAGACTTGGCATGATCATTTTGTCGTGTCAAACTCTATTTCCTATATTCACATGATTACATACATATTTTATCTCGTAACTTTGTAAGATAGCAACTATTTCCTACCAAATTGGGAATTTACATTATCTAAAGAAGTGGAATTGGAATAATCTCTAGATTCATTATTGTGGTAGGATATAGATACATTTGATTGAGTAATAACATGTAATACTACCTTTTTATCCTATAAATTAAAAATTCTACAGAGGTAAAAGGCCCTTGATACGCAACAATATAAGCATACATATTGTTACATTACTAAATCATAGATAATATCCTGTCTAGAGTCATCTTATAACACTCTTCAATAGCTCAAACATAATCTATGAGGAATGAAAAATTTTGGAATGAATGACAAGTCATTCAGTAAGTCTTTCTTAACTTTTCAAACATACATATTCATATCGTTTAGCATTGATGTCTTATCATACTTTTTGTCTTATTTCTTATCTTACAAAATTTACTTGTCTCTTTACTTATCATATAATCTTTCTTTTGATCATGTCATGTCATGTATGTCATAATATATACTATGCTAAAATCCATGACAGGGATTCGTCACTCTGACCATACGAGTTCAATTAATGCATGACCAATACTCTCTCAAACAAGTTTGGTCTATAACCATGCCCTCTCTAATGAATATTGTTTTTCCTTTATAATGGGCATGTGAACCCATTTATGTCTTCTTATATCCACCTCTAAAAGATATATTTATTACATTAGGTTTTCTACTTTTTTTTTTTTTTTTGTAAGTATTGGGTTTTCTACTTTGAAAACTTATACATGTAAAATATTTATTTCCTTAAAACATTATGTTGACATGTCATGTCATATGATGCTTATCATGCATTAAAGCTTAAAATTTCCTTAAAAATTATTATTAAGATTTCTTAATAATTAATTATTATAATTTTCATATTAATTATTATACAACTTCTCCTATAATTCTTATTACTTTTATAATTTTTCCTTATTAGTAATCTATTAAATTTTCTAGAAATTTCTCTTAATTGATCCTTCATATTATTCTTTAATTTTCCCTGATTTAAAATTTTAATTATTTTTTGTACTTTTTGCATTGCACAGTCATGAACCCTTGAGTTGCACGGTTATGTCATACCTAATTTTTACACTCACAAGGAAAAGATATACATATATGACTATGACTCAGCACCTACTAATTATGTTACCAGTAAGACTAACTCCACTTTGCTCCAGTGTGCATGAATAACATGTATGACTATGATGTTGTAGAATATGACCACACGATCATGTATCTTCTCGAATGCACAGCTGTGCGTCATGTTTTGCTATTACAAATTTGTGTCAAACAGCGATGGATCTATACGATTCAACCCTCAACCTTTTCCAAAAGTCATCAACATCATTACATTATCAATATCCATTATTTACATACTGATATTTGTTGTAATATTCCAAGATTAGAATGATCTTTTTAGGCTTTGGATCGAGATTATAAGAGAGATTTTACAGTCAAAAATTAGTCTCAACGAGTTTTGGGGGTAAAATAGTCTTTTTAGAGAGTTTTTATATGGGTTGTGCTTGACACACAACCGTGTGCTTTGACACACGCCCTTATGCCCGTTGTGTTAATAGCACGATCGTATGCTTCAAAAGTACACAATTGTGTGTCTTCCTTCAACTGCACAGTTATATAAAGTAGAGATTTCGTATTTTTAGCTAGCTTACCCATTTCTCTTTTTCTTCCTTCCCAGCAAACCCTAGCCAATTTTCAAAAGGAGAAACTAGCTTTTAGCAACCAATCCAGCTAGGATTTGGTCAGAGCTAGAGAGATAGAGATCTTTAACAATTCCAAGTAAGTATTTCCTTACCTCGTTCACATTTCCATAGCATGTAAATCCTTAGATAAATTCATTAGAGATTGAGTATGATTTTGACATGATAAAGGATGTAATATAAGCTTGTTGTGTGCTAGAATAAGCTTATTTGTAGAGATTTTGAGATTGGGAGAGTTTTGGCCAAGTTTTTGGGTTTCCTAGGTGTATTATCATTGAATCATGGTAGACACATGACAGTGTGCTCGTACACACACGACCTAAAGTCATATTTCAATGGTAACATGCATGTGCATGGTTTTCGTGCATACATGGACAAGTTTGGACACATGCCCATATTAGTGGAGAACACGCTCTTATGCTCACTCTCAATTTCACATGCCCACATATGTATAACAAAGGAGTGTTGTGAATGTTATTGCATGTCCGTGCATGTAAGGAAACGATCGTGTGTTTGGCATACACGCTCTTATGTCTTAGAATATATACCCATGCAATAAGTAAGAATTTAGTAGAACCATTTCAAAAGCTAGCATGACCGAGAGTACGACTTATGCATAGTCTCATGTGTTACCCTATACGTTCATGTGTTGAGAGGTACACGCTCGTGTACTAAAGGAAATTAGCATAAACAGTAAAATAAAAGCAAAAAAACAAAAAATAAAAAGGAAAATAAAAGAGAAAAGATAAAATAGTTTTCCAAAATCACACTTCAATCTCATACCAGTGTAAGCAAACTTATCCATATCTTAGAACAATGTAATCTAGTGATAGGTTATAAGTAGAATACTAAGATAAAGATAGAAACATAATGGAAACAGGAAGATAGCAACAGAAAGCTGGTAAAAACATAACAAAACATAAAACAATGCATATAGAACTTATCAATTAGTTACAAAAACACAACAATAGTAAGAATATACAAAACTAGAAGCTTTAGTAAATAATACATAGAATGTAATTAGAGAAAGAAATATAGAATGTAATCAGAAAAAGAAAAAGAAAAAGATAACATGCATGAATAACATCATTCAGCATAACATGCCATGTCATGGAAGTGTTTTCAGAAAATGGATCAAGTAATCTCATGTATCAGTCTTCAACATTAAGACTTGATATTTGGGTTGTATATTAAGGGTGAATACAAGAGAGCATCTGTGGGATTTTATTTTTTACTATGGTTAGATTTCAGTTTACTGGACCAAAGATTAGTATGGTAAGATTTTTAGTTTACTGGCACCTCGCTGGTATGGTTCAGCCTATATGACCAAAATGTCAAATCTCTATATTCAACAACTTGATTAGCATAGTAAGTATCTTTGGATACATAGAGATTTTAGAAACAATTTTCATTTAATTTTTTGGTATTTTGGATCTTCAAATCCCGACAATGTTTTCAATACATGTTTTCAATAAATAGGCTCATGGGCAAATAGCAAGATTTTAGCATACCACGATACATATTACATGGCATGAATCAGTACTCAAACAGTAAGAACAGAAACATATAAGAAAAATGAATAAAAAAAAAGATAAAGTTACACAATATATGTCGTGAACAAAATGATAAAAGAATTCAGCTAAGGCTTTAGAGAACTCGAGTATACTTTAGGTTTTAGTACTAATAAAAAAAGAAAACATAATAATGAATTTCAGAAAGAGAATCTAATAAGGTTTAGCAGTAAGATAACCTAGAGCAAAAGAAGTTATTAGACAATTAGGAACTTGGTTAAGTTCTTTAACTTAGTAGCGAGCCAGAGATAGATCAAATTAGAGCTTACATGAGAGTAAAGTTAAGAAATGCTTGCTAAGTGACTTGTCACTCATCCCCCTCGGTTTGCTATCTTGCAAGTTATTGTCTTAGAGAGTTAAGCTTGGAGTGCGAGATAGCTGGACAGTAGGATATGGCTTGAACGGGTTTTCACCCGACGTTTTTAGTTTATATATGTACTTAGTTTTTAGCAGATAACATGTTCATGGCTCGTATGCTTTGTATTACTCATACATATGAAATGTACAGCATCATATATGTTTTCAGATGTTATTAATATAGAGAGAGAGAGAGAGAAAGAGAAAGTAAAGCATGACTTTTATTCATAATACTATACAGTGAGTTCTAGTTCTCCATCACATTATTATTTGTAGCTTCTATATATAGTGTAAATTTTACTCAATCCAATCACTCAAATCATTTGGTTCAGTCTAATCCAACTCTCAAAATGGTTTTATTGAGATTGGCCAATCCATTATGCAAAAAATGAACCCACCCCCTTTCGGACCAAAACCTTAATCTATCACCTTAGACCAACTCAGCCATCTCAACTCAAGATTTGCAGAAAATTAAAATTATTATTTATTTAAGTAGATGGTTGCAAACACAATAGTTATACATTGATATATTTGACACCAAGAAAGTTTAAAATGTCATACTGAGGCAAGGTAAACTTAAAATTCTATGCCATAACACCATATAAGTAGTAAAATATATGAAAATAGATATTTAACAAAACTATGTATTATTTTCAAAATTACAAACTACGAGGTCTAAAACAATAAAATGGACATTAATTAGCTGCTAAAGACAACACACAGAAACCACATAAGATATGGTAATTAATTACCTTATTTTCTTCAATTATAAAACAATGTCATCTTTTTGTACCACATGCGACGTCCCATGTAATTTATAAGGTCAGAGTTCTCATAAATAAGTAGGATTTTACAATTATCCCACATCGGTAAGAAACGGGGTTATGCAACAAGCTCTTGAGCAAGGGAGGTTTAACATGACAGAGTTGTTATTTAGTTTCATAAAGAACCAAATAGTTGTAATTAATTTTTGTATTTTGTGTGGATAACATTATCCAAGAGACAAAATAACTATTGATGTTAATAAAAACAATTCTTGCCAAAATCTTTACCCAATCCCACAAAGCCTAAAATTATTTTGGCTAAAATTTTCAGTCTTATCACCATTGGACACGCATATCTGATGAAGCCGACTTCATGATGACCACCACGCCACTCCTAACATTCTGCAATTAATAATATTAATGCCCACTTCCAGAAAGTGCAATGATGTGCATGGAATGCTGCATTAACGCACATGAGATGAGACATACATTCCGACCTGGTGGTGGCTGCTTGATTGTATTTAATTTTAGGGTAAACATGTTTTCAACTACTAAAGAGTGAAGGCATACGACACTTGATGCAGAAAACAAAACAGACAGAAAACAGAACCTGCGTCCATGCAAAAGTTGTTCAATTGATCTCTGTGTTTCTCAAATCCTTTTGTCTTCGCTTCGGCTATGCGTGTACGCATATTTTTGTTTGGTTAGCAGGAAAATCAACGAGAAAGAGACGTAACTGTTCGTCCAACTTTTAATTAGGATGCAGCAAACTATTGCCATTTTCACGTGGTTTTGACTGGCTATGCCTACTATACACCAACTCCTGTCGATATAATAATTCATTTGGTAAAATCAATAACAATTTAAGCATGATTCAAATGGAAACAATCTGCCACATAATAAGACAAACTTTTCTTTTTCTTTAAAATATTGCAAGTAAAGGGCTCTTCTCTTCATAATTAATTTTTAAAAAAACACCCTTATTCATAATATTACAAACCCTAATTTCAAAACCTTAATCCTTCCTTCGCTCCACAACAGCACACAACGGCTTCTTCATTTCACAAGAGAGATTCATAACCTCTGTTAGGTCAACTGGGTTCACCATGTCTTGAATCCACTTGAACCGGTTCACCAATTTGGCCACCCAAAGGGTCACCATGGCTAGCCCAAGGGTTTTCCCGGGGCACACCCGACGACCAGCCCCAAAAGGGGCCAGCCTCAGATCGCCACCTCGGATGTCCACATCAGCATCCAAGAATCTCTCTGGTTTAAACACATTTGCGTCCTCCCACACGCTGGCATCGTGCGTGATAGCCCACATGTTCACCATGGCAATCGTGTTGGCTGGGACCAGCATGCCATTGCTGAGCTGGACGTCTGATGTGGACAGTCTAGCCCATGAGAGAAGTGGGCCCGGTGGGTGGACCCTTAAAGCTTCCTTCACCACGGCCTGTAAGTACGGTAATCTTGCCACGTCAGCATCTGTAATGGCCCTGTCACCCACGACACTTTCCATCTCTACTTGAAGCTTGGATTGTACTTCCGAGTTCAGGACCAACTCGGCCATCACCCACTCCGTTAAGAGAGCAGTAGTGTCAGTTCCTCTAAAGATCATCTCCTACACGAAAAAAACCAAAATCAAATCAGTGTGTCAATTCAGTCAATCTGTCACTTTCATTAAAAAAAGTTAACATGACGTACCCATAAGATAGCGATTATGTCATCTTCTTGTAGCTTTTCGTCACCATCTAAAGAGAGCAAAACGTCGACGAAATCACTATTATCACACGTTTTCCTCGACTCACTGTGTCTATGTTCATTGATTATCCGTTTAACGAATTGTCTAACTCGGGGGACGAGTTTCGAGCAACGTTCAACTATACGAAAAGGATCATAAAAGAAACTTATCCATGGAAGATAATCACACATGTTAAAAGCCCCTAAGAGGTCAAATCCTTCTCTCACCATTTGTCGAAGCTCTTCGAGCTCCTCTCGGTCGCATTCAAAATCGTATCTTTTCCCAAAGACGCTGCCCATGATGTTGTTCAAAGCAGCAAACTGGAGGTGTTTGCGTAACGAAACGTAGCCGTTTTGCTTCTGTTCGTGAGCGATGTTTCGAAGCATGACGTCACAGTCGGTTTGACGACCAGCCTCGTGGGCGGAAATGCAGCGGGGACAGAAAAGACGAGAAGAGACAAGTCCTCTAAGAAATCGCCAATAAGTCCCGTTGGGGGCGAACCCGATGGCCCGGCTGAACATGAGGCTGCGAGCGGACTGTTTCACGGGACGGTCGGCAAAGTGAGGAGAAGTCAAAATCTCCCGCGAAATAACTGGATGAGACGACACAACATGAGGAGTCTCTCCAAGACTGAAGGCCATGAGTTCGGTGTTACACCGTCGTTTCGCCATGGAAGCTAAATAACGATGAGGCAAGCAGAGACTTAAAGAGAATAAGCTTCCGAAGAAAGGAAGACCTTTGAGACCAGGAATGGGGATTCGACCTCGAGAGTTTCTTCCGTTTTTCCAAGCGATACCAGCGGGGGCAAATGCCCACGAGAGGAGGGCGAGAAAGATAAATGCAGAAAAGAGGGGGAAGAGTACATGAAAGTCGAAAAGATTAGCGGTGGCGGGGATGGCGAAGAAACTGAAGAGCCACCAAGCTTTATGAGCATTGCAATGATGTGAGGACTCCATTGGAAAGACTGACAGAGACAATGATGGCGGTTGAAGAAGTGGAAGAGATTGGAGGCAATATATAGGGGGGAATGAAGGAAGATATGAACGGTTGAGCAGAAAGATTCTCGTGGAGAGAAGGGAAGATAAAAAGAGGAGGCAACGGCGGTTTTGCATGAAAGAAGAGAGAGAATGGCGTTATGAATTTGACAACGTTCAGTGAAATTTAAACTAAACCCAAGTTTTAAACGTGTAAAATTACCATCTCACCCTCACTTGTATCGTATTTTTTACCTAAAAATTTGAAACGCATGTCTAGTTTCCGTTGAAAGGGAAAACATATGAAAGAACCGGCTAATTTTTATTGAGGGTGTACTTAATACGATTATTAGAGTTCGATAAAAAATGTGTTACTTGTTTGGTCAAGGAAAATGTAAAACAACTATATGGTTTTAATTCTTGTTTTAGAAATACAACCAAAAACAAATTCCTAAATTGTTTATGGCACTAAATACTAGTTCTTAAAAAATAATAATTTCTCATCAAATTAAGCTCATATGATCATTCTTTTTCCCATGAACACAATAAGAGTTAAATTTGAATTTATTGTACTTACTGCAATACAGTAAGGATATCTCTGCCTCGTCTTTTAAATAAAAGGTTATAACTTTCTTATAAGGCCAAAGCACTTGTTCCCACCCATAGTTTGGTCTCAAGGACAAATGCCTACCCCCTAACATTTAAAAACCTAAACACCCACCCTTCATCTATTTTTCATCCAAATTTATTAACCTATTTTGTAAAATGACTCAAATGCCCTTATTAAAAAATAAAAATTTATAATAAAATTATAAAATAACATTTAAATTTATATATATATTAAAAATTTTAAAAAATATTTAAAAATTTTAAAAAATAGCCCTGCCACGGCCGCTATGCCGACAGTGGTGGTTCGTTGCAAGTAAACCCAAGTGGTCATTTCAGCCATCTGGTTTCAAGAGAGGCCAGATCTGGCCTCCAGATTCAACGGAGACTACCTCTTGTTTTGGCGAAGGCAGCCAGATCTGGCCACCTCCACTAGAAAACTTGGTTGAAAATAGCTGTTGGGGTCAAGGCCGTCATTTTCGACCGTTTTTTCTCGTGAAGGTGGCCAGATTTGGCCGCCTCCTCCTTCAAAATAAGAGGCGACTAAATCTGGTCACCTCTGTCATTCAGGAGATCAGATTTAGTCTCTCTTGGAACCAGGTGGCTGGGTTTATATGCGGTGGCCACCACCGTCAGTACGACGATTGTGGTTGGGCTATTTTTTAAATTTAAAATTTTTCAAAATTTTAGAAAATTTTTAAATTTGTTAATATTTAATTATATTTATATAAAATTTATTTTATTATTTCATAAATTTTAATTCTAAAATGATTAAATTGTCCTTTAACTATTACTATTGACAGTTAGTTTTAACCATTAACTTGATCAATATGTGAGATTTCGAGTTTTTCAAACTTAAGAGGTGGGAATGTCTTGGGAAAAAGTCCTGTGGCCTTCTCATAATCAGAATAGAATTCATAGAAAGTAGCATGAATATAGGTACCTAATAGCAAGTTAAACTATATTAAAAATGTCTTTATTCTCATAATTTCTTACAAAATTATACTTTCAGTCTAGATTAAATTCACTTTTTAAATAAGTTCACACTCATGATCTTACATGCTTCTTACTAATACAAAATTTTGTATCAACAATTTAGCACTTAAAGAAAGTTTTCTAATGAGCTCTTCCTAAGTTTCCAAATGATTGAAATATCCTTTTGATGGCACTTTCTCGAAAGAAAAGTAAAATAAAAAAAAGCATACATTTGTCCTTTTATCAATCTCAATTGGATCATCCTTCTCAGGATTCCCCATAGAAGAATATAAAAGATAACCCTAAAAGGTGATATCACCAAAGCCAATCAAAACATTCTCTTTGAAAAACGACACAAACTTATTGAGAATCAATATGCGTTGGCAACTGAAATACAACCATTAACACATGATACAATAGTGTAACTGAAGAATAATATTGATGATTTGACTAACACCATATACACATTATTGATCCAATGATTAGATAATACTGTCCTAGTAATGACGCTAGTGACTCCAATCCCCTCTCAAATATAGATTACATAAGGCCCCAAACATCTCACATAGTCACTCCTCATCTTTGCCACCAAAAATAATGGCATAGATCATGTGAGAAATTTTGATTTGACTTTGAAGTAATTTGAGTTCAAATTTTGTAAGTTTCGAGACTGAAAGATTATAAGTCATGATTTTAGAGACATTTATTTTTTATTTTCTTAATATAATTGTGTTAGTAAATGAAGAGAATGGGAAAGATTCAGATTTGTTGTTGTTGGACAAATAGAATTGGAATATTACTTAACAGGAGCTTAGAAAAAAAAACCCTAAAATTTTGTAAAATTACAAGTTAAAAAAATATTTTTAAAATTAATTACGGTTCCCCATGGGTAATACCCTGTCCACCTACAAAAAAAAAAAAATATTTTGCAGGTATGGATACATGTCCATGAACTTGAAACTTACACCCCTTTTTCAGTACGCACAAGTAATTCATCCGTCAATCAAGTTTAGTTCTCTCTTTGTGGTTTCACACTGTAGAGCATTTTATTTATATTTTATTTTTTTATTATTATCTTCTTTCTTTTCTTTTTTTCTTTTTTTCTTTTTGGTTAGTAGGAGGAAGAAGACGAAGACTACACTACAGCAGGTCCGGCTTTTACCGACGGTTTTCCAGACCTTTAGCGGCGTTTATAAACGCCGGTACTGATCTTACCGACGTTTGTTGTACAAACATTGGTGTATGACCCGTCGATAAAGGTTTTACCGGCGTTTTTTAGAAACGCCGGTAAAACCAGGAAAAAAATGCCGTTAAAAATCTTTGACCTTTAGCGGCGTTTCGGTCAGCTTTTTACCGGCGTTTTATAAACGCAGGTAAAACCTTTTACACCCGCCAATTGATTTCCCGAGTTTTTTTGGCATGCGATATTTGTCGGGACACCACCCTAGAGCGGCCTTTTTTTGGCGTTTTAGAGGCGTTTTTAAATTTTTTCGCGCAATTTCTTGCTGCGATTTGTAATTTTTTTTGTGGCGTTTTTCCTTATAGCGGTGTTTTTTATATATTTATAGCGGCTTTTTTGTATGTTTATAGCGGCGCTTTTTTACTTTTAGCGGCTTTTTTATTTTTTTGCGGAATTTTTTTGCGGCGGTTCTGAAATTTTTTTGCGGCGTTTTTTCTTATAGCGGCGTTTTTTATATGTTTACAGCGGCGTTTTTTGTATGTTTATAGCGGCGTTTTTTAGTTTTAGCGGCGTTTTTTTATACACCTTTTTAGCATAATTTTGCTTGTTTCATCAGCTTTTTTCCCTGCTTATTGATTAAATTTTCTGTTTATAATGAATATCATACAAAACACTATAAAAAAATTGATAACAATATACATACAAAAAATGCTAGTAACATCATTAATAAAATATTGGATAAAAAATATTATTAGAATTATTGAAGTACATGAATACAATTGTTAATTCTAATATTGTTTAGGTACACAATTTTGGAATTGTTATGAAGCTTGTTAGAGTCAAAACTCTTTACATTATGCCCTGCGAAAAAAGTTAAAAGATTTTAGAAGAACGAAATACAATGATAACAGGCAATGTCCATTAATGATCACATAACGGAGAATAAAACACAAAACTGTACGAATTATTTGGTTAATAGTCTTGTTGCATGCAAATAGATGTATCGACAATATATAATTATAAGTATAAAATATTCTCATATCAAAAACAGAATGAAGAATTCTATCTTTATTTATGTATTATCTAGATCCAACATAGTACCTACATATGGTCCCAACCACAAGATATAAGATTTAGGTTTACGTTTCATACAAATGCAAACACAAGAATAAATTATTGACAAATAAGCACAAAACGCATCCAAATTAGAAATTTTAACAAAGTGTATCAGTAAACTTCTTCAGTTAGAGTTAATGAGATGACATGAAATATAATTATATCTCACAAAACCACATGGATTTCAAACAACAATTAAAACCAACAACAAACAAAACAAATATCAAATAATTTCAACACTTCATATCCACATACAAACCAGCCCTCCAATCGATTGGATTTCACCAATATGCATTTCTCAAATATAGAAAATAATTCACCAAATCATAAATGCAAACTTACTGGTCCTCATCTGAAGAGTGCTGGTTACTTGATGGATGAGGTACCTACGACACAGAAATGAACAATCTATGGTTAATAATTTTCATATAATTACTTGATTTAAAGAAATGTGTTATATGAACATATCCTGTAAACATTACCTCTCCAGTAGGTGGCTCGTCATTTTGCTCTGATGACAAGCCTAATGATGCACAAATCCTAGACATCTGAGATTCAAATGTGTTCTTCATACTACCAAGTGCTTCTTGCAGTGTTCTCATTTGATCTTTCAATACTCTTATTTTGTCGTCTGCCTCATTATTCACACTTGGAGGGTCGCTTGAGTGGTGAGATGCTGACCACCCGGAGGCATATTCCAAAGATCCGACATCAAGTTGGTCCCCTTCGTCTTGTTTCTGAGTCCTGACCTGTAACACATATGAGGAAAAATAACATATCAGTCAATGGCGCTTGATAACAAGACGTCATAACTGTTAACTACATGTTGTCTTTTACCAACTGTGGTTGGGGTGCTGTCTTGCTATTGACCTTGTGGGTCAATACTTTGTGAGGATTACCCCTCGAAGACCGTTCGTATATCTCTTTTTCTCGACATTTTTTAGCTGTAATTTGCAAAAAAAAATTCTCGTTGTTTATAGATTCATATGTAAATAATCAAGAAAAACAAAAAAACGCATGTAAAAGGTTGCCTCATGTAGATAAAGAAATCAATAATACAACAAAGTAACATTTGAGTTAATATTGTTTTTTTAAGGCAATTCGGTTAAGTCACATGATTTGTTTACACTTTGAAGTCCGCTAAAATCATGCGAAAAGTTATATTACATAAATAGAAAATGATATGTTATAAAATATATTAAAGAAAAGGGACAAAATAACATATAGAGGGAATACTAAGAGTTTTATCTAATGATAAAGATAGAGGTCATCTAAATGATAATTAGATTTACTTGATTACAAGTTTAAATGATCGATTATGATTGACCGATTACTATGAGTAAGGATTCTCAAGTCATTAAAAAAAATATAGTTAAAGAGTATTAAAGACACATTTTTCTTATAAAGATTTTAGTTAAATATTTATTTTTTATATTTGACTTTTTTTTTGTTTTTGTAGTTTTTTCTTATTAGTCTTTTGAATTATTATGATAAATCAATTTTATTGCTAATTGCAATTTTTTAAAAATAGATACTCCTTATGTGTTAGTAAATAGGCACTTATGTGTTAGTAAAAAATATGTTTTCTTTTATTTTATTAATCCAATGAGCTATGGTTTATGATTACAGAATGTGTTAGTAAACTTTATGGTTTTGTTTTTATCCATAAAGTTTTCGATTTTAATTTAAACTTGAACTATTTTGTTAATAGTTTTTTTTTACTATTTAAAATACTTACATCTTTTTATTTGATAACTTTTTAACCTTTGACTAGAATTGTCATCCGATATTTTTACTAATTAAGAATTACCTTACTCAAATTATGACCTCTTGTGTACCTTAGAGCTTTCATTACTTGGGTCAACAAGATATTGACATCATTATAATTATTACAAGTTTCAAAGAATCAAATAAATAATCAATATGATTTGCTAAGAATCACATTAAAACAAGTGGATCAGAGTCAAACCGAATTTAAATAAAAGTTAATTTAAGATAAGTTTGAAATTAAAAAAAAAAAACACTTAAATTCTAATTAGAATTAGCTCAAATAATAAATAGTAATATAGGAAAATGCAATAATTAATTAAAATAATTAAAAAATCAGAATATAAATTCAAATATGAGTTAGTACAATTTGAATTCATTCTACACGGATAAAAATATCAAATCATGCATAAAATATGGAATATGTATTTAAGTTTAGTAACAAATTATACATTGTCATTTACCATTTTTTGTTCATTTGAGTACATATTTCTTAATAGTGGTTGAAATTTTAGGAATCAATAGTTCCTCTGTAGTTAGAACAAACCTTGCAAAATGACTTTATTTCCTATTTCTTTTTTGGATAACTATTGAACAATCAAATTTCGTGTTTTTTATAGTAAAGTAATTAAATTTTTATATTTTTCCATCGAAGATATTAAATTTTCATAATTTTTTTATTATAATTATCAAATTAATCATTTTACTTTTATAACAAAGCAAAATAAATAATTCTAATAGTATAGAGAAAATACTTAAAGTTTGCTATTTTTATAACATAATTTATAATAAAATTTGAAAAAATTGAGAATTTAATCAATCAATAGATTAAAATAAAATTTAGTCCTTTTAAAAGAAAAGAAAATGGTGATATAGTTTGAATTCCAGATAAGTTTTTTTTTTTTTTTTTTCTAATTAGAACATGAATATGCCTAAATTTTAATAGTGTCCTGGGGTGTTCGGCCTTATGTAATGGTGGTGGGGAAAGAGCCCAAATACGTCAAGTAAGAAAGTTCAATTAGTTAGCAACCCTACATCCACCCCTCCTTTCTATCTTATTAAAAATAAAGTCAAACTTTTAGTCAATTCACCCTATCGTAAGAGTGAAAATGCATATTCCTTTCTATCTTTTATTTTATTATGATATCAACAATCTAAAGTAACTTATATAGTGCAAAGACAAACCCATACACCCAAAGTCTTTTTTCCTCTCAACGCCGGAGGCCATAACAGAGCTCAACTAAACACTTCATCTACACCCACTCTGTTTCTAAGTTCCTACCAAAGTACCTATGCTGTCCACTACAAAGACAAGTATTTACTATATATCATAACACCACAGTCAATAATAAATTAGCAAACACTTACCAAACTCACAGGCTCTAAAATAATAAAAAACTTACCAAAACTTAAAATTGATTCAAGCAAACACTTCCAACTCAAAACCACAGACAAACCAACCATCCAATCGGTTGGATTTCAAACATTTGCTCCAAATATACATAAAAAACTTAAAACTTTAATAAATAATAAAAAAAACTTACAATCTCGTCTCCAAATGAGGGTCAAGCTGAAGAAGAGAAGACTTCTGTCTCCAAAGGAAGAAGAAATGGCCGGAAACCGTTCAAAACAAGCGTGGAACTGGCGAACACAGCAGAGAAAACAGATGCAGCGACGCAGGAGGAAAATGGGAAAAGGAAGAAGAAAGTGCGCGCGCTAGGTTTAAAAAGACCTTTAGCGGCGTTTTTAAATAAGCTTTACCGGCGTTTCTGGAGAGCTTCACCGGCGATTATAAAAACGCCGGTAAAGCAAGATTTACCGGCGTTTTTTTTTTGCTTTTTGTGGCGTTTCGGAAAAACGCCGTTATACATTAGTTTTTTAGCTGCATTTGGGTAAATGCCGCTAAAGGCCAAATCTGCTGTAGTGCTAGGACATGGGAAACGTAAATTCTACTTATAATAAAAGTTTTAATATGCAAGTTGTTAAGTTTTTGATATCTCAATTTAGGGTTTTTAGGCAAATATTCATTGTTTGCTAACATGAATAATATAACATATAGGTTTTAATCTAGTTGCAGGTGCATGCCTTCATTGTTAAGTCATTTAGGTTTTAACACATAAGGGTCCAATATATGTGTTAAGTCATTTAGACAGTTGACGGTTATAATGACAACAAAGTCAATCAGAAATTTTTATTAAACATGTGTATTTATCGCTTGTTTATAAATCTTCTTTTGGGTAACATCTACTTTTATTTGGATTATTAATAAATAACTTATATATGTCAAAGTCAATTAAATCTAGATTGTTTTAATCATGACAGAATAGTCTCTTATAACCTAGACAATTAATAAAGAGGATTAGTCCTGGACGGTCAACTGTTGCGATGACAATCAAATTAATAGACTCTTTATGATTAAGAATTATGTTGGACTAGGATTTTTAGAATGCACGTGTGTTTGTCACTTATGTATAAATTTTCTTTTGTTGAACACGTCCTTTAGTTTCGATTACCATTAAGTGTTATGCTGCAAAGTTAGTTAGTTCTAGATTGCTTTAACAATAATACAATAATCTTATTTATCCTAAACAAATAAGGAAAGTTACATTATGAGAACATTAATAGTTACCATGAAAACCAAGATACTTTGGACTCTTTACTGAGATACAAGATGAGAGTTTTTTTAATGTTGACCTATATGGCAAATCAATCATAGAGGGGGCAAATAGGATTAGCAAAAACTTTTTAAAAACTCAAAAACCTTTTCCAACCCTATACAGTTTATGCAAATCAACCAACCAAACAAATAAATATAAAGCAAATATAAACAATATAAAAGTGCATGGAAGAGAGATTATGTTCAACCAATTTTTATGGTAGTTTGGAGCTTCTTCACAAGCTTCATACGTCTACTCCTCTAAGTAACCCCATTTGAAATTTTTTTTCTACTCTCTTCAATTCTAAAGACACAATATTTTTTACACAAGGAATTTTTCCCTTTTTACACTAGTTTTGATACAAGAGATTATGTTTTTAACATAGTTTCACTTGATTTTGTCCTACATTAGTTCCATGGGATTATGCCCTAGGGTTTCGGAATTACAGAAAAAAGAAAGAAATGTCTCTCAAAGGCTGATACAAGAGCTAAGCATAAAGCTTTCTCTAAAAAGGTTTGCAAGTGAATTCTAGTGAAAGAAAATATGGAGAAGAAATAGAGAATTAAGGATGTAAGTTTAAGGTCTAATTCTTTCTAACCCTTCTTTCTTCAAATCAACTAGTTTATATAGGAAATAGGAAGAACTAGTTGTTGCAATTGATTTAAAAGCACTGAAATGAATCAAAGTTGATGCACAATGGTGTGCTCTTATTGTACAATTAAGCTTTTGATATTTGATGTAGTATAATAGTCAAATCATTCATATTGTGTCATCCCTACACAGGCCTGTGCTCTACACAGACAGTCCTATGCCTTCATAGTTTTATCGTTTTAGACTTTTAAAAGCTGACACAGTCTTGCACACGATATTTGCAGGACCATCACATGATCACATATCTTCAGTTGCATGAACATGTGGCCTTTTCTGTACAGGCATGCACCCAATGAAGTTTATATAATGTGATCACAAATAGGCATGCACGGGAGGCTTTGACAATGCGTCTTCAATTTTGCAACATATGATTGTGTGCTTGAAAGTAGCACAAACGTGCATCCTTGCATATTATTACATGGACGCCTACACAACATAACTAACTCATGTGTCTTCTTTAATTTGGACACATGGTTATACTTCCAAAACACACATAGTCATGTGCCTAGAAAAACCTATAAAATATACACCCTCTTGTCCTCTTTGTCGTGTATCAATTCATGCAAAGATCAGTTAGATACTTTAACATAGTTTTTTATCAAATCAAAACACATAAGGGTCCAATATATGTGTTTTTGTCATCTCTATTTTGTGTTATTTTGGAATGTATTCTTTTTATTTAGTGAAATCATCACTTAACTTCCATAGTTATAATAATTGATATATAACTTTTATGAATAGTGTGTGTATATTTATAGAGTTAGTGCAAATCTAGATTACTTGAATAATAATCATGAAAATTGATTATTATGATAAAAATCATGTTTATTAACAAATCTTTATTAGAATCTATGTAGGATTAGAGTTTTTAAGGCTTTTGCCTTCTTTAAACAACTATCTCATCCTTTCATTGTGAAATAACCATTTATGGATTACAAACTAGTGTATGAATCTAGTTACATTTCTTGAATGATAATATAAAATATAATATAATCTCGATATAAAATATAATCTCGATATATTCTTGAATGATAACTTTACATCTTTCCACCATTAAACATATATATATATAGCCATTTTTTGAAATTATGTCTATCTCTTTTCCCATTTTTTTGAATTTCACCTCTATACTACTTACAATAAGAATAATCAAGTTTAACTAAGAGTTTTTGTTGCTATATGTCTTTTAAATAATAACATGCTCGTAATAACAAAATTAATTTGAACTATATATAGGCATCATTATTATTATTTTCCTAAAAGTTATTTTAAAATTTTAATTTTTAGTAATGTGTTAATTAATGGGGCATTATCATATTATTATTTTTTATGTATTTATTAAATATTGTCTAATCTTCAAAATGATGTTTTATCGCTGAGAAAAATATTGCATTTAAATCATTTAACGCTGTACATAATTTAATTCATTATTTGATATTAAGGTTATTCCTCTTGTAGTGTCTGCTGCTATATATTACTGAAGACCAATGTTCTTTTTTTTTGTAAATATATCTGTAATATATAGTAGTAGGTTCTATGCTAACTGCTTACTGAAGTTATACGGAAGTGGTATTAAAAACATGTGATGGGAAACTAAAACCCACTGTATAGTATCCTGAAATAAAACTCATTTTTACTATATAATAATAATAGTATTATTTGAAAATATAGAAGATATTGTACATTCCAAATGCATGAGCAAAACAAAGTATGCAAGCCACAAACATACTATCTGCTGAAAACTAAACATAGATACATACATATATAACTGAAAACTCGGGTGGAAACCCACTCAAGCCATATCCCACGCACCAGCCATTTCGCGTTCCAAACTCAACTCCCCAAAACACCAACCTGCAAGAGAGAAAACTAAGGGGAATGAGTGACAAGTAACTTGTAGCGACCCCCGCCCCAGGCTACTGTGCGCTGCGGAAATTACTGTTCATATAATAATAAAATATACCTGAGACGGGGACCACTACAGAAAAGAAACTGCTGCTGGATAAAATTTTTCTTTATAAAAGAAACTACTAATATAATTTACTGTAAAAGTAAATTAAAATATAAGCGTGGAAATCCTAGGCTACTCATGTATAGAAAATACTGAACTGTCATACAGTGCATACGATCATGTAATACACACATATACATGAGAAAACTAAAGCATGCGAGCCAACATGCTATCTGCTGCGCCAAGCCACATCCCCAAAATCTCGCAGCGGTCTCGCTCCAGCTCAGCCCTCGAACTACTGACCTGCAAAAGGAAACAGGGAAGGGAGTGAGTGACAAAGTCACTCAGCAAGTGTTTCCAAACTCAACACTCGCAGGTCAAACAAATCGCTGACTACGTGACTCGTCACGTAGGAGGTTCTACTAGACAGTTTTCTTACTGATTTCTGTTATATTTCTGTTCTGTTACTGTTCTGTTTCTCATCTGTTTCTCATGAGATGCTGTACATGACAATGAAATGTATATGCTGATGTCATGTATACTGAAAAAACTGTAAAACTTGCCCTCAGGCTTGTTTTTTTGAAAAACTGTCTTTTCTGAAAACTCTTTCTGATAATAAAACTGTGATCCGTAGATCCTGAATATATACGTATAGTATATCTGAAATCTGTATCAGAAAGTATTGAAAATCTCTGAAATATCTGAAAATATCTGTTGTGCTGGCCAGACTGATGAATACAGGGATTCGGCACCCTGGCCGTGTGAGTTCAAAGTCCTAATGAATCTACTGATGCACAACCAGCACTCTCTATTGAGCTTGGTCAGTGACCATGTCCTCTGGTGGACGCTGGTTTCCCTCTCTAGCGGGTGTGCGAACTCACAGGTGCCCCCTCGTATCCACCCCTATCTGATATATGAAAAATCATATATGTATATCTGAAAATCATGTTTCTGGATCCTTGGATCCAGTCTGAAAATATCTGATATGGCATGTCGTGCTAATGCTGATAATCATGCATGAAATGCTGATTTTCTGATATTAATTCTGAGTTTTGTGTGCTTAAAACTGGCTTAGAGTGGCTTAATTCTCTTTAAAAATTAATTACTGTTGATTTCTGAAGTGCACGGGCGTGTGATCTGGGACGCACGGGTGTGTGTCAAGGCACACGGGACCGTGTGCCCCTCGTGCTGCTGGGCGTGTGCGGTTCTGGAATATTTTCATGCAAACTGGGTAAGGCACACGGGCGTGTGTACTCGGGCACACGGGCGTGTGGCTGCCTTCCTCTTCTCCCTGTGCTTCAACGAACACGGGCGTGTGGAATTGGGGGAGAAAGCACACGGGCGTGTGTCACTCGGGCACACGGGCGTGTGTCTAGGTTTTCAGACGCACACGGACAGCATGCACGGCCGTGTCCCATACAGAAAAGAGGATGCACGGGCGTGCCTCCGGGACGCACGGTCGTGTGCTCGACCCAGAAACTGCAGATGGCGTCTGGAAATCCAGAAATTCCCATACCAGCACTTCCACACTCCAAATCATCAAACATACACAACCTTTACTGCTACTAACATGCCCATAAACATCATATCATCATCTCAACACGCCAAATAACATACATCAAGCATAAATCTCATGTATACAAGCATATACACAAATAAGCATGGAAAGCCACTCAATCATCAATCACGCATCATCTCACAGCTCAAACATGCTGGAAATAACTCAATCAAGCACACATCAAGTTCACATAAGCTGGAAATAGCCAAACAGGCTCTGAACTCAGCGAAGGAGGTAAGGAAAACACTTACCTCGCGCCATGGAAGCTCTATCTCTCTCCTGGAAGACTCTGGATCTCTAATCTGAAGCTGAGCTGCTGGGGGATCTCTCTCTGGAACTCTAGGGTTCACTGGAGCTGAGGAAGAAGAAGAGAAAATAAGCTGGGAGCTGGGAAAACTGAAATCTGCGCGCACTGGAAAGAAAATAAACTAATAAAGCTGGCTGGGCAAGACACACGGTCGTGTGTCCTGGGCACACGGTCGTGTGTAGTGGAAAATAGCCATTTCCACCCCCACATGCGCAGAAACTATAACTAAGCCCGAAAGGACTTCTAAAATGACTCTTCTACCCCCTGAAACTCTCAAAAATGACAAATACACCCCTTGGGTCATTACATAACTCAGTAAGCATCTTCTATCTCTACCCTCGGGTAGACTCTAGACTAAGCTATTGCTAACTAACTAACTGCTATCTAGATGAACTTAACTAAGTTCCTGATAGCCTAATAGCTTCTTTTAATCATCTATTAGCATTTATTAATTTTCTTGTTTTTCTTATTAATTCTGAGACTAAGAGTATTCTTAGAAGTAGTTGAACTCTTTTATTTTTTTACTTCTGACGTATATCGTGCAGCTTAATCTTTCTTTTATTTCTTATCTTACATGTTTTTGGTCTTATTGTCTATATACTTCTTTTCCATGTCATGTAATATGTATCATAGTATGTTGAAATCATGTTATTTGTCTTTGGGTCTGTTTATTAAAAACATCTTTCTGAAAACTTTTATTAGGATCTGAAGATCCAAAATACTGAAAAATTGAATAAAATTATTTTTAAAATCTTTGTATCCGAAGATACTTGTTATGCTGATTAGACTGATGAATACAGAGATTCGACATCCTAGCCATGTGGGCTGAACCATACTAGCGAAGTGTTAGTAAGCTGAAATATCCTATCATACTAGTCCTTGGACCGGTAAGTTGAAATCTAACCAATCTGACCGAAGTCAGAAAGCTAAAATCCCACAGATACCCATTGAATTCACCCTTACTAACTAACACAAACATCGAGCCTTAATGTTGAAAAATGATGCAAACGGATCACTTGATTCTTTTTTTTAAAACATTGTTTAGCATGCTATGCTGAATGATGTCATTCATGCATGTTATCTTATCGATTCTCTTTTCTTTCTGATTATAGTTTATCTTACTGTTACACTATTTTTGTAACTTATTAAGTTTATTAATAAGTTCTGTGCTCTATTATGTTTTTGTCAGCTTTGTTTCTGTTTTTTCCTGTTTCTGTTTTGTTTTTGTTTCTGTCTTTATTTATATTTTTTAATCGTAACCTATCACTAGATTATGCTATTTAAGTCTGTTGATGAGTGTTCTTGTACTGTTGAGAGATTAAAGTGTGATTCTAGAAAATATCTTATTCTTTTTCTCTTTTCTTTTCTTCTTCTTTTCTTTATTTCTAAAATTTTGCTGAAAATGGAGGAAATTTCTCATTTTCACTAGGCGCACAGGTGTGCACTATCGGATGCACGGGCGTGCATACAAATACACGGACCGTGTGCCAGCCGTGCAGCCCAACCATGCTAGGTTATGGAATTTTCTGCTAAAATCTCATACTGGGCTCACGCATGACCGTGCCCCTCAGACGCACGGTTGGGACCCTCTTTAAAGGTTGATTGTACATGGCTCGCATACATGATTGCGACCTTGCTAAAGTCAGAATGCAGAGGTGTACGTGCACGAATGCACGGGCGTGCATCCTGCCCTATTTCAACACCCATGGTCGAAATCTGCAAGATCACCACCAAAACTCACCACACTCAAATTAAACATACAAGCATGCAACATACACTGCTATTGAGCTAGAAACATACATCAATCACTGAAATAACGTAACCAAGGAAACACAAACCCATAAAAACAGGAAAAAGGTAAGGGGATACTTACCTGGAGCTACTAATGACTTTTATCTCTCTATCATTGGCTGAATCTTGGCTGGATTGACTGCTAAAGCAGACTGATCTCCCTCTCAAAAGATTAAGGTTAGCCGGAGAGAAAAGAAAGGGAAAAGCTAGTTGAAACTGGCGGAGGGAAAACATTGGTTTATATACCAGCAGGCATGCACGGGCTTGTGACAAACATGAACGGACGTGTATGGCGAAAAAGGGATGCACGGGCGTGTATCCAAAGATGCACGGTCATGCTCCTTCCACAGACTACATATAAAGCCAACAAAATGTCATTCTACCCTCCTATCTCACTGAAACTGATTTCTAACTGAGAAATCACTCTTCTAACCCCGATTCAAGGCCTAGAAAGACCATTCTAATCTCGGGATGTTACAGCTTTTATCTCTATAATGTTTCAAAATACGTGAAAAGACCCTTAAAAGTATGAGAAATCAATCACATAACAGAGCCTCCTTCAAACAAGGTATCGAATCGACAAATAAAAATTGGGGGGAGGGAAGTCATAATTTATAAAATGTTGAGCAGAAAGGTAATTTCTAATGTCTTTGGGGTCTCCCAAAGGAAGTAAAAGATAATGGGGCCTGCAATTGTAAATGGATGAAATGCCGTTATATTAAGCCCGTCTCTTAGCCCAAGCCCAATCAATTTTCGCATTTTTGAAATTAAAGTTATATATGTATATATTAATGCTATTTTTAATTTTAAAATCGATGAGAAATTATATTCGTTGTATTTGAGTTTTCTAAATCTTATTTGCATCATTTCATCTATATTATTCCGTGAGATGATGCTATTCATTCCAAATGTGTAAATAAAACAGCTTATTTCTCTTTTTCATTCCATCTCACATTTCCTAAAAATTTTATGTTCGAATATTATTTTATTTTGCATCAATTTAATTATATTTAATTCAATCTGAATTAAGCTCAATTACCCTTTGATTTGAATAAAAATTACTTTGATTCTAGTTTAATTTGGGTGATTTGAGTTTAATTTGGGTTTTTTGAGTTAAAGTCATGAATGATTCAAGTTCAATTCAAATAAAAAAGATTTCAATTTAAATTTGATTTAATTTCAATTCGAATTTATGATTTAAATTTGTGGCTTATTTTCATAATAGACAAAACGATGTAATTTTACTAATTATTTAATATAATTCAATTAAATCACAAATTAAGTTTAAATCAAACTATTCATTGACTCTTAAATTAAACCGAATTAAATTTTTTTTATCTCAAGTCAAACTCTAATTAAAAAATGAGTCAAACTTTTTGATTTAAATTCGACGTAAATTCAAACCAAACAAATTCGAGTAAAACCAAAACAAAATAAATCGCTTTTAAACCCAGCCCAACTTGGTTCATTCCAGTTTCTTTGGTATCACTTGTAATCAGAATTTCTGCTACGCCATATCCTTCGATCATTGTTTTCTTTTTTTACAGCAGTGATCATTTGCTACTCATTACCGATAATAGTTGGTAGTTGATCCTACATATTCGTAATTATTTATATAAATTAATTTACAGTCAAAGCATAGATTTGGGTTGAATTGTTTCGAAAGAATGTCGGTCAAAAGTTGGGACTTCAAATTTTTTAAATTTAGGATTGTTTTAAAATTCAGCCGTGACAGTGACACGTGATAAGGGTGGTTTTGGTGGAGGGAGTTGGTGAAAGTGGTAGGTTTGGTATTGGTTGGTATTGACGGTGATGCATTTGCAATTGAGATTCTATTATAATAATAATTATAAGGCCACTCAAGGTTTTGTTTAATAACAAGTCCCATCCTCAAAAGTTTAAAATACCAAGTTGTCATTCTAGGGTATTTTTATTTTTTAGAATTAAAATTAAAAAATAAATTTTATAAAAATATTAAAATATAAATTTAAAATAAAATAATTTTAAAAATTTTAAAATTAAAAAAGTATAAAAAACCTTTAACCTCTTTAGGTGATCAAAAACAACCACCTGGTTCTATTAACAGTCAAATTTGATCAACACGATCTAACCGTCTTCGTCATCTAAAATGATCGTAAACAATCAGAATCAATCATTCTGAATGTTTTCGACCTTCTCTAATGGTGGAGACAGTCTGATTTAACCGTTTCTATCAGATTATTAATGATCAAATCTGGTCGTCTCTGTCATCGTGACAATTAGATCTGACCGCCAATAAAACCAATTGATCGTTTTCGATTACTTGACGAAGTTAAAGGCGACCACCGCTATCGTGGCTACCTTTTTAAATTTTTTTAATTTTTTAATTAAATTTTTTTAATTTTTTTATTATTATTTTAATATTTTTAAATTTTATTTTATTTTTAATATTTTTATATTAAATAAAGAGTATTTTAATCTTTTTTTTACAGCCAAAATGCGGCAATTTAGTTTTTTAAACTTTTGAGGCTGGGACTTTGTCATTAAGCCAAACCTTGGGTGGCAATATGTGATTTGGCCTAATTATAATTAGAAACTTAATTGGGATGGAGACAGGTCACTTAGATTTCCGAGTACCATCTCTCATAATAAACACAAACTAAACTAAAAATATGGCGCAAGAGCTTGTGCTCCATCCGGATATTATTTAAGCCCATCGTCTTGCTGGAAAATTTTATGGCTCAAGCCCATAGGTGACATACAATGAATGGGATTAGCGATTTTACAAGATTACGGGGAATCAGCGATAGGAAAATTATATCAATTCATATATACACATGCATCTAAATTGATATAGCTTTGCTATACGCTGCACCACATGACATGAACATCGTTCCACTACTAAAATTAGGAACGTCTTGGAGCTCCGTCAAAACTAATATGCCATCTTCCCCTCGTCCTTGAGGAAATTCTCAATTTGTTTAAGTGCCTGCAAGATATCAATCCTCATTACCTGACCAATTTTCATAGAAAAGAGTGCCAACGAGAAAGAAAAGATACCTCAAGTGCAATGGTAACTGGTGTGAGAGCCAATACATCTGTGTGACCAAGTTTGGCTGCAATATCTTCGCAATAGTAAAAATACAGATTCAGAATTTTCACAAGCAAAAGCATCAGAAAGTAAATATACCTGTTAACCACATCATTGGCAACACAATAGGGAAGAAAATATAACAAGAAAAATCCATCTGTACATGCGAAGATACTTACTTTCCAAACAAACCCTAGCATTGGCATTCTCGTATGCTCCAGACCTCTCTTCCCAAAGAGTTGATAAACGCTTGAAAGCCTGCAGGAAAGGAAAACGGGTGTCAAGATACTACAGCTTTTATATCATACATAACATCATATTCGAAGAGCACAAGTGGAATGTTTACCTTTGTGTATGCATCGCCAGATTCACAATGCAGAAGGGGGCGAGAATTAGTTCCCACAGCTGCAATTCTCTGTGCCAAGGCTTCTAGAGGTACATCCAAAAATACACTAACACCCTTATGCATATATTTCCTGAATACAGCATTATTTTTTGCTTCAGTATTATGCTTCCATAATCAGATATGGATCAGAGATTGTGAAGGAAAAAAACTTTGTTGTAACTATATTCACTCATACCAGTTGATGGGACGTGTAACTGCACCTCCACCAGTAGAAATAACAAGTCGATGCATTATGGATAGCTTCCTGAGTACCTCAGTCTAATAGGAAGAAGATTCATATAATCTTTAGAATCAAGGGCAAACATTTGTGTATATATAGAATAACTAGCAATTACATAAAAATAGAATGGAGCAAGAAATTCAAATGGCAAAATTTCCACTTGTAGTTTGAAATTTTTTACCTCAAGGTAACTGGAAAGAAAGTGGAACAAAAGCCCAATTAACGTGATTATCGTTTCCATTTCGAAAGCAATACTTTTATCAGGTAATAAAATATGGTGAAGAAACTACATATGCATTTGAGAGGTTTAGAGAAAGGTTTCTACTCCTAACCTCTTTCTCTCTGAAGAAACCCTCTCCATAGAGTTTAAATATGTCAGCCACGGTAGTTCCACCCACATCTTGCTCTATCAAGGTATCACTGAAACAACCACAAGATTTAAGCGGTGCAAATTAATATAAATCTGCAAAACAGATGAGCCTTAACAACTCAACCATTTACAAGGTAACAAATAAAAAAACAGTCACCGTACAAACCAGTCAAAAAACGAATAACCAAGCACTCCCGACAGAACCTTGCCCACGGTAGTTTTTCCACAGCCCATCATTCCTGCATTTCATATCTATACAGTTCAAGTACTCGAGCAATAAATTCTTTTCTATTTAATAAAAAAGCAATTGAACAAAGAAACTAACCAACAAGATATATACAGCGACCATCTAAATATGGCTGAATCTCTTGCGACTTATTCTGCAATTTTTATTAACATCTAGTAAGTAAATGCACGCAGCTGTCTTATATAAGTATCAGTATGAACTCAGTTCTAGTCCTTGGGGCTAACTCACAAAAGTATTAAACAAAAATAGACACTAAATATGACAGGAAAAAAGTAATCAGATCACCAGACTTCATGACATAACTAAAAGACACAAGGATATTACCCTCACCTTCAATATTAAAGCATCATCAAGAGGAGCAAGAAAACCTCCAGGTTCAACTATTGAAGCTGCAAAAGGAATATTTTAAATGAATTTTAGTACATAACTGGAAATACTTAAAAGTAATCATCACACAACAGATAATGAATCTCAGAAAGAACTGATGTACTCTTGGGTCAAGAACGCAACAACAAAAGCCATGCCATATATACTGTCATTACAACTAGTTCCAAGTCATCAATGTTTAGATTATGCTACAAGTTCCAAGGGAGAACACATGAATTCAACCAATTCAGCTCAATCCATTTTGAATTCATGGATATACCCTGTTAAAAACAGGATTGGGGCAATTTAACAGGCTACACAACCATTAACTTAATACGAAACCCCTTGTTTATGATCCACCAAGATTCCACATCTTAGCAAAAGTCTTAAAAAAGTGTAGCTGGGCTTAAGAATCAACTGATCACACAACATTCTGCATAGTCACCAGGATCATAAGCTTCCATTACTGAAAATCAGAAACCTTAAGTCGGAATACTAATTGCAAGAAGAATCGAGGTTGGTACAACACCCTAAAAAATACTTCACCAAGCTTGTTATAAGAACATAATGACGTGCAGATGCTAAATGCTGTCCAGTCAATGGTATCCATCATTCACTGGAATCATAATTTTACCAGGTTCAACACCTTCCTGGCCAATAACTTAGATTTAACTTTTTTCAGCCCAACTACTAACAAATTCACCAGATCTAGGGACTTCCACAACCGCAAAGCCAGCTACAATAGGTAGAGGAGGAAGAGGGTAAAAAGGAAATTGGAGAATTACAAGGTACATATTACCAGGCTGATTAAATCGATAAGCACAAAACATTTCACACATTACAAGTGCATCACCCTTGTATAACTAAAACCTGTTATATGAAGGTATGGTAACCATAATAGTCCGATACAGTAGCAAACCCCATGAACTAAACAGTGAAAAACAGATACAAAGATGATTGTGCTGCCGTTTATAAATTATTTGCTTCACAACACACCTCCAAATTAGAACAACCAAATAATCTAGAACACAAGCATAAACATGATAAAATCTAAAATAACTACCTGGAAAGCCCTTGAAAGTACAGGAAATCTCCGAAGGGACAGATCTATACCGGTTTGAAGTTATATTAGGCTGCATATGAGCCGATATAAACACTTGAACCCGCTTTTCTTCCCTAATTTTTCGAGGAAACCGCACCGACCCAGTTGGTTTTCCCTGAAACTTGTCCAAATCAACCCACGTGGGATATTGCAACTTTTGCAACGCCTTAACCTCCATTATCACCGTCAAAGCAGCTCTATCTCACAGATAATTAACTCACGGCTTAAATTAAGCCAAAGCTCAAATTACTTAAAATATTTCACTGCAAAAACAAATAAAACAAACAAAGAGTTAGTCTCACACAAATCAATTTCAGATCCGCTATACAAACTACAAAATTTCTGAGAAAAAGTTACAAAGATCTAGAACTCTTTGTTCCTTTTCTAGACGGTAAAACAGAATATAAATTAAAGCTCCTATATGGGAAAAAAATTAAAAAAATGTAGGACGAGTTTTCAGAAGATAGTTGACAGAGACAACGAACCAGAATCAACAGAAATTGATTAATCGAAATTCACGCATGAGTACCTCATAAGCCATGAAATTAAAAAAAAAAAAAAAACCTCATTTCGGCTGCTGAGAAAATGTTATAAAAAAAAAACTTCATGTTCCATGCTAATTTGAACAGCCAAACAAAAACTAATTGAAGCGTCTAACAAACAGCAAAAGTAGAATGAGTCGACCAGATTCAACTAAAAGAAAAATTACTTGGAATTCATTTACCAGTAACTTCTCAGCTACAAATACAACAAAAGAAATTCTTTTTGGATGCCGAGAAAATATAGAAAATTCTTGAACTTCATCTGCTTGGATTGTCTCACCGTCGAAACAGAAAGTGTGTGTGTGTATATATATATATATATATATATATATATATATATATATATATATATAATACCTGACACGCTTCTTATAAATTAAAAAAAAAAAAACTCTCTGCATGTCGAGAAAATGTAGAAAAAATTGGAATTGTTGCATTTCGATCTTCTCGACATCCAAACAGAATACTAATCAGATTCAAGCATTGCCAAAAAAAATAGGAATCTTCTGAATTAAAACTACCTTATAAGATACAAATTCAAACGAAAAAGACACTCTGTTTGAACGCCGATAAAATGTAGAGAGATTCAAAACTCGTTCCTCCTCCCTCTGATTTTCTCTCGACTTAGAAAAATCAAAGGCAGATTCGAAGCCAAAAGCAGAAGCAGATTTCAGACTACGAAAAATACGAAAGAAAACAAACAATGCGTTAAGGCTTTGTCTGGTGGAGGCTCTGATTTTTGGTTTGGTTTGAGGAGCCAGTCCTTATATAACATTTCGGCGAATGTTTCAGTAGCGAGTTGACGAGTTTGGTAGTTTCGTATTTCCTTACAAATACATAAAAGAAACAAAGATCTCTGAAATACCTTTAAATCAACAATATTATTTTTATTTAAAATTCTTGCGTTTTTAGTCCCCCCGTATTTTTGAAAACTTTTAAATACCCCCTAACAGTCCTTTTCCAGCGAATAGATCATTTTCTTTCAAATATTATCCATGCAAAATTTCTGACCGACGGAAAACGCTCATAGCACACTCAAGGCAGTCACAGTGGTCATTTCTCAGAGAGTGCATAAGATGGATTGGAATATTCCGATTGTCGGCGCACTTTAATAGTTTTTAAAACTATTTGGCCTGAATTGTCATATTGATCTCCCGTAGCCTATAAAATAATCTAATTTAATAGGCAGTATCTATCTGTGAGGATGAAAAAATTAATTTAAATAATAAAAAAAGTAAGTAAATTATAATTTTATTTATTTTTTTCTTTTTACGAAGTTATTCTATTTTTACATGTATACGTTTGATATATATGAAATTTAAAGCCATTGATTTTCTAACCAAGAGAAAATAAGTGTAAACTTCAAAATATGTATATACATATAAACCGAATATGTATGTAAAGAATAATTTTAACATTATCAAAGATTTCTTGTGATTCGGAAGATATTTTGACGATAAAAATAGTTAGAAAAAATATATAGATAGTTGTATTTCATATTTTAAATATTATAATATAAAAAAATATGATATTTGATACAAATTTTGGAGTGAAAATGGGGTATGTTTTGTGATTAAAAATATTCGTCTAAATATCAATAATATATGTAGAATTTGATAATATTTTCAGTTAAGATTATTTGTAACAAACCTGAATAATCTAAAGAAAAGCGTTTGAAATTAGATATGAAAAGAAGGTATGCACGTGATCTACTACAATATGCATGTTCACATATCGTGACCAAAATTGAAGATAAAAAAAATATAAAAAGTCATTATTTTCTATATAAGTATATTTTGTATCATATGTGTATCATAATACGTGTAAAAATATTAAAAATCAATAATTTTAAATTTCACACGTAATGCACATATTACACGTGAATGGATATGTGTAAAAATGAAAAAAAATTTGTAAAAAAGAGAAAAAAATAAATAAAATTTTATTTTATTTAATAAAATTAATTTTCCTTAATTACATTTTAGATTTTGAGTTTGTTGGAAAGACTTTCAAATAAAATAGCAATTATCAGAACTACAGCATTTTATTTTGAAAAGATGTCAAATGGGTCTGAAATCACAGACTGTATAACAAAAATTACTAACATATCAGTACATAAAAATGTTATTATTTCAATACGTTTTATTTGTAAAAAAAATATTTTTGAAAAATATAAATATTATACCTATAATATAAAGTTGAGATTCAATTTATGTTGAAATTAATTTTGCATTTCTCACCTTATTTTTATAATTGTATAATAATTTATAGTCACATTTTTATTCAATAAATATATATTTTTTTTTTTACGAACATATATTTAAATATAATTCGTATTATATCCCGTATCGGCCGCGCTACTCCACTACAGTGAGTTTTATTTTGTCCTCCAAACGCTTTTTTGCTATTTGTATGTATCTTAATATCCGTTTTTTAATTAATTATTTATTATTTATAAAATAAATTATAATAACAATAATATTTTAATTGCCAAAAAAAACAATAATATTTTTAAAATAAGGGTAGGTCTGAGATTAGCTAGGCCCTCTTATCCAAAGAGAAAGAGGAGCACCATACTGAGTTTTGGAATTGGATAAGAGCGAAGTTGTTCAGAAACTTATAAAGTCATGTGGCGCTGACTCAGAGCCAGCTCAGCACAACCCTACTCCTCAACAACCCAGGGGCTCGTTGTTTCGCGCACTGCATGCCGCCCATCAGGGCCGGCCCCTCTGTGGCTGGTCCCACTTGGGTTGGTGGCTCGCGTTGCTTCTTCGCTCCATCTCTGCTGACACGCTCACTCCAGGTTCATTCAACATTGCGGTTATGGGCCTACTTAAAAGCCGCTTTCAACGGTGACGTTTTGTTGGTTAGTTGCTTCAGTTCTATGCTTGCCATGTTTACACGTTTAAGATTCTAGGGATTTCTATTAGTTGATCTTAAAATTCAAAGAGGAGGTAAATTTTAAAATAAGAAGACAGAATCAAGAATTGACTCTGTAAGGAGGGCGAAGACTATTTCCCACCATAACTTTGATGAATGGATGATTTTTTAGTTTGGTTTCACCTCATAGTGAAATTATAAAACTATATAAAATATTTAATAAGAATATTAATTATTAATTAATCTATTTTTATTAAAATAAAGAAAAAAATTAAAAACACTGCCTGTTTTTAGAACAAATAATCAACCTTTTTTATGTCAGATGCTTTCTCTTTGGGTAATTACTTTTTCAACCCTCCATAATAAGGATCGAGTGGTCAAAATTTAAGCTCCAATTCCGATGAAGGAAAACTTACAAAAAGAATAACAAATCCACCGCCAAAACTCTATGGTTGTTTAGTGCAGACCTAGAGATGGCAAAACCTTAGGGTCCCACCTTTTATTAGAAAATTAAGATATTTTTGAATTTTTTCATGTATGAGATAAAATATTTGGATTAGACTTTTCGCCACAAAACTTGATAATTTATTTTTTAAAATGAGGGATATATATTTTTAATTATTAATGAATGGGAATTTAAAAACAAAACCCAACGAGAGTTTGATCATTTAAAAAAGGCCAAAGGACATTTTTCCACCTATAGTTTGAGGCGGGGACAAAGTCTCATTCGTTAAGTTTAGAAAACCCGAAGTCCCACCTATTGACTGTTAAATCTAACAGTCAATAGTGAGTCAAGGGGCAAATTTGTCATTTTACAGTTAAAATTTATAAAAATATAAAATAATATTTATATATATAAAAAATATATTAAAATTCATAAAAAAATTTTAAAAATTTTATAAAATTTTAAAAATTTTATAAAATTATAAAAAAAAACTTAAATTTTAAAAAATAAAAGTCAGCCACTGTCGCCGCACCGGCAACGGTGGCCGCATCAAATGGCACCAGGTGGCCGTTCCGGCCACCTGGATCCAAGAGAGGCCAGATATGGCCTCCTCCGACAAAAAAAGGGTCGAAAACAGCTGGAGATGGCCGGCTTTGGCCCCAACTGCCGTTTCGGGTGGCCGCCTCTTGCAAAAGAGGAGGCGGCTAGATCTGGCCTCCTCCGTCGACTCGAGAGGCCAAATCTGACCTCCCTTGGAACCAGGTGACCAGAACGGCCACCTGGTGCCATTTGCTACGGCCACCGCCGTCGGCATGGCGGCGGTGGCTGGCTTTTTATTTTTTTAAAATTTAAATATTTTTTATAATTTTATAAAATTTTTTTATAATTTTTAATATATTTAAATATTATTTTATATTATAAATTTTGATTAATAAGAGTATTTTTGTTATTTCATCAAATGGGTTAATGAATTTGGATGGAAATTGGATGAAGGGTGGGAGTTTGGGCTTTTAAAAGTGCGCGGGTGGGACTTTGTCCCCGCCTCAAACTATGGGTGGGAAAATGTCCTTTGGCCTTTAAAAAATTTATTTTTTTCTATTTTACGCTTCACAGTGACCATTTTGCAAGAATTTTTTGACCGAGTATATAAAGTTGGCAAATAATTGAAAAGTATTCATGGTCAAAATTTGATGATTAGTTGACCGCCTGGCTACATACTATTTCTATGTTGGTAGGTGATTCTCACTATTCCCTAGCCTTGATGACTCGGTGAACTTGAAAATTTTGATTAGACCGAATAACATAGTGCCACCCAAGGTTTTGGATAATACGTTATCATCCTAAAAGTTTTAAAAATCAAATACTCACCCTCTGTTAAAGTAAGAAAAATATTTTTATTTTTTTGAATTAAAATAAAAAATAAAATATATAAATTTAAAATAAATAATATTAAAATAATAATAAATTATTATTATTTTAATATTATCTATTAAATTTTATTTTAATATTATTTATATTAAATTTTATAAAGAGTATTTTAGTTTTTTATAATAAAAAGATATGTATTTAGCTATTAAAATTTTTAAGGATGATAATTTATTATTAAGATAAATCTTTAATAATAATATGTCATTGGCCTTTTAATTAATATATAGTATTATTTTAATTTACATATTATTTTGTATTTCAATGGTGATTTTTTTAATACTACATTTTAGCCACTTGTATTTCGGAATTCCCAATTATATGGTCATGAATTACTCCTAAAGCTTACCAATTATTTTACTGATTAATATTCTAATAAAGCTAGAATAAGATGCTTTAAAATTACATAATAGGATTAATATTAAATTAATTACAATAAAAGAAAATATTAATGAAAATACGTTTTTATCTTAGATTTCTTTCCGATATGACCAATGGATTGTTGGTGAAAATATTAAAATAATTAAAATATAAAAAAAATTCTTAACTAACACTAATCCTCCTCGTTGCACCTAATTCTTTTCACATTGTGTTCAAATTATTTCAATTCAATCCAAATTAAAAGTCAAGCTTAAATAAAAGTCTTACCAAGTGACTTTCTTGACCGAGCCCCAACATTCGCTCATTGTGACTTGGTCCTCCTGGGAAAAAATAAAATAAAATAAAATGGAATCTTTTGGGATTTTTTTAATTAAAAATTTTGTATCACCGATGACTAATTATGGGCTCGTACTTGATATTTTTTGACTAAAAGAAAAAAAAAAGCAGGATTGATTGAGTCCTTGTTCAACAATTTGCATAAGGAATTACGGGATTATTTGTTAATTTGTGACAAAAAGTATAAAGGAAGGATCCATGTTACAGCTTTGTTTCTTCCATCCACCAACCGGGTGGGGCGTTAATTTTGTGTATGGTTGGTGGGATTATAATATATAGTTTTGGAGATTAAAAAAAGAGTTCAAACGACACTTGACCCACAAGGTTTGACGAAATAATGGAAAAGGTTTCGTACTTTAAAACCCCGGAATTTTATCTAATAACAGAAATGCCCTTTTTATTATTGCTACTTCAGAGTTTACAGTATGATCATTTGATTGTCTCTTGACCACGTATATTACCACAAAAACACAAGGCTAGAAGGTCACGTGATTTCTAAGTGGCTGCACCAACTGACCTAACCAGAGGCTCGAAACCAAGCCTTTGGGTCCACCTAACCAGCGGGTAAAAAATTGGTCCTTTGCACATAACAAATTGTTTGAGCGTGATACACGAAAGGACTCTGTGGACTTTGGATTCCTCATTACGAACGAAAGAAGATTGCGTCTGAAATTTAAATGAAGTACTAGTTTGATTAGTGGTGGTTGTTGTTTGGGGACAAAATTGTCAAAGAGATATAAGGCTCTCACCTACCCCCAATGCAATGCAACCAAACTCACAGCCAATAATTAAGACCCATCTCTTGGATGAGTCCTGGCCCAAACGCCTTTCAGGTTTGGTCAAATTCTTTTTCCCTCTTGAGTTTTGGAAATTAACACCCACACCCCTAGTTATAGCCCACTGGATTGTAGCCCTTTTTATTTATATTGTCGGTAACAGGTGGTTTTCTGATTTCTTTTTAAGGTTAATCAAAAAGTAACGGGATGAATGAAATAGTTTTCAAAATGCATTGGTAAAATGGTTTTTGACTAAACTTTGGGGTCGGGAGGGTCAACCAATATTTAGGACCTAGGATTATCATTATGCTGTCACCAGCGATTGACTTTGTCCAAACTTTGGTGGCATTAAAGTTTTTCTTTCTTGTCATTATATCTCCCCTTGATATCCTTAATTAAAAAAAAAAAAGGGTGAGAATTTGTGGCGAATAATTTAATTCCATTAGGAATTGAGAACCAACATTATCGACATCTAATTCAATCCTTTTCATTAAAAAGGAAAAAGCCAAACTTTATAATGCGCATGAAAAAGTAGCAAACACAAGATGCTCCTTTAAGCATATGTTTGGTAACAGTCCCTTTCTAAACAGAAAAATTAAAAACACTGATCATTACTAAGAATATATACAAAATTCTTTTTTGTTTGTGATTCAAATAAAATACTAAAATATGAATTGAAATTTTCTTTTAAATGTAGTTTTACAACATTTGTTATATACCTTACTTTTAGAAGCAAGCAAAAATTGTACGTAATTGAATTGCCATTGGGAATGATAAAGACAAATCGTATACAATGAGTGTAAGTGTTTTGCAATACAAAGAACTTAATTAAGCTTAAAAGTGTTTCACAAACTTACCACATCGAAATCGATTCTTCACATTATCCTCAATGGAATTGTCAGAGTTGTGGGTATCGATTTTTATAGCATTGAGTCATGATAAAATTGTTACTCTTGTTTAACCACTTTAAACTTGGTTAAGAATAACACACAACGAATTTGTGACTCGTTATAGAGTCTATGATATCACCACCCGAGAGTTACCTTAAAAAAGTATACGTCGATAAAAATGAGCAATTAATAGATCTCTTACAAAGAATCCTACATTCCTCACCTACTTAACATGTTTGATTCGAAGAGTTAGGTGTGCTGATAGAATGATGTTAGACACCCATGTCGCTTGGTCTAAAGGTCGATATTTACTTTTTATGATTTATTATGAATGTTATCGAATTTAATTAAGTCATGTTTATCATGTAATTATAATTAATTGTATACATATAATAAATTACATCTATCTATGAAAAAAAAAAATTCAAAATTACAATCCTTGACATTTACTCATATATTTATTCAAATCTTAAACAAGCTTCAAAAATTAAATCTTACAAAAACAAATTGTTAGTTAATGAAATAATAAATAAAAAGAGTTTCACGTGTATATATATATAACGCACCATTAAAATATGTCGGCCTTTAAATTGAGCCCACTCACGAGTCAAGTCATTAAATTATGGCTGCCTTTAAATTGAGCCCACTCATAAGCCATTAAAATATATATGCTTCTAAATTCAGCCCATTTTGTCTCCTTGCCACAGTGAATTCATTTAGGAAAAAGGCAGACGCATCAGCCAAGAAAAATAAAATAAAATAAAATAAATGCAGATATCTGTACTCGAACTATCACGACCACACATAAATTCTAAGGCCCTATTATTCAAGATGTGGTTGAATTATTAGTACAGGTTTCATGTACATTTAGATACACTCACATAGAGGATATATGTATACAAATAAAAAGGTGACGCAAAATATAAATATATGTATATTTTATATTTATATATACAGTAAAATTATCTATATACACATAATATAAAAATATATGAATGTTTTATTTAAAATATAAGTATATTTTATATACAGTAAATATAAGCAGCAATATATATATATATATATATATATATATATATATATATATGCCCATGTATACAATATATTAATGTACACTAAATTATATAAATATATAGTGTATATATATACATATAATTATAGGCAATATATTATAATACATATAATCACAACATATATATATATATATATATATATATATATATATATATTATATATATATATATATATATATATATATATATATATATATATATATATTATAACACACAATAAATTATATATAGTTACAAATTAATATACAGTAAATTAATAAATCAAGAAATAGAGTTGATTTCTGCATTTGGAACTGGTTTGCATGTCTTGGGTATATCCTTTTTGAATTAGCCCAAGCCCAAGAAGCATATAATGATGCACTTAAACAATTGATATGAAATAAAGCTTTGTAGCAAACGAAAAATATGAAATAAAATGTTGTAGCAAAATAAATAATTGAAAAATAAAAGTTTATAATTTCAAAAGCTTGCAGAGAGTTCTTTTAGTAAAAGTGTTTTTTCTGCTCACCCTTCTAATATTTTACATCTCATTTTATAAGAGCGAGATTACAAAACTTATAAGTCCAAATAATAATATAGTACAAGAGGAGATAAGATTACATCAGAATGAGTTTATTATATTTTTACACGTAATTTTTTCTTTAACTTGTTGTGAGAGATTGTTTCTTGAATGTTGTCATTGCATGCGTCACTTGCTCTATTATTGTTTTTGTAGATGTCATCATCATCGTCATGCTTATATTATCTTGGCATCTTTTTGGGCTTGACAACTTCTTGTGCTTTGCAGTTTCTTGGGTTTGGGCTTGGGCTCGTCATATTGAAATCTTTGTATCTTCATAGGCTTTGTTATTATTGAATTGTAGTTGTCATGGATTAATGACATCATAAAATCCTATATAGTTGTCATCATAAAGGTCTTGATCTTGATCTTCATCTCTTGCTAATTTACTTGAGCTAGTGCTAAGGTTGTGATAAATCAAAATAATGAGGATCATCTTTGGAAGGTAAATTTTCAACAGTTCCCTCAGTCTGAGAATGACTTGGAGAGGCATATTGCATGAGAATATTTTCCAATTGTTGAGGATCTTGACATTTAGCTAATTCAGCCATAATCATAGATTTTTGATTCATAAAGGTTGATTGATAGTTTTGGGTACATAATTGGGGATGAGTTTGAATTCACTTTTGAATATTTTGAGGACTTAGTTTCTTAATGAAAAAACTAGCCCACCACTTGATATAGAATTTCTTTTATAATTCTTTGACTTGTGGATCAGGAGGATTGGTAATAAAAATTGTCAAGAACAAATCCAGACTAGAAGAAAAGTGCTAGTGAAAAATAAAAGAGGTTGTTCAAAATTATTAAAATTTTGGGAAAGCAAATGAAAAGATTGTTGAACAGGAACAGGAAATATTGATTCGTTAGGTCCAAAATATGTAAACCATTCCTAAAACCATTTTAGAAAATATTGAGGATAGATTTTGTTAAAAATAAAAAACCATGAGTGGGTACCAGGTTGAAGGAACAAAGTGTTGAACCATGCAATTTTATAATCAAAATAATTATATCTTGGAGGTATAAAGTGTTGAGAAAAAGCTTTTGTCTCCATGATGTGTTGTCCCCAATCTTTTGGACCAAGGACTTTTTTGATCTTGCATTTGGAAAAGGCTATTTGAGAGAGGTTGTCTTTGCAATAGTTATGGGTGATTTCAATAGAATCGGTGTCCACCAAAATGAATTCATAGTAGATTTGGGTAAAGCATTATGAGGTAAAAAGAAAAACTCTTTCGGGAAAATGGTTGATAATGTTTCTTGAAAAGAGTTTTACAAATATTCAGGCTTAATTGCCAAAACAGTTTGGAAGTCTAGTTTCTCGACATATTGTAGGGATTGATTGATAACTGGGAGTGAGGTAGGAGCCTTTATGGAAAGACTTAATCCTTGATTGGGTTTTTCTGTTAGGGCAGAAGGCCCTGGTGTAGAAGGGGCAAAAGACCTTGTTGATTTAGTTAATGCTTGTCGATAATTAGATGGAGAAGATGTGACCTCTTCATCTAACAAGGCATATGGATTTTTGGAAATCATATTGTAAAGATTCTTTAGAGTTATAAGCATTTTTGTCAAAAAAGTTTTTATAATATAAGATTCTTTAGTTTTTGGAATGAGATTGGATTTACGTTTTTGTAATAGCCCAAGGGTAGAATTGTCATTTTAGGCTCTAAGACTAAGGGTAAAAGAGAGATTTCTAGATAGAATATAGTTTCAAGAGGGTTTGAGAGTAGCAGAGTCTTTTAGAGGCCTTTCATGGCTTGTACATGGATATTATAGAAAGAATATTTCATATATGGCGTGAGGAGAGAGAGATTTGAGTTTTTGAAGAGCACACGCCCGTGTGTCTCAGACATATGCCCGTGTGTCAAGAGAGAGGCGTGATATAAGTTTATTTAAACTCTCCTTTCTAAAAACATTCAACTCCCCCTCTTTTTTTTTTTTTTTTTTAAATATAGTTTTAACACATGAATACCCTTTTTCACATGAGTATTCACAAATGAACAAGGAGTATTTAATTATGTCATTTCTCTTTTTTATTTTTTATTTTTTATTTTTTATTTTTTATTTTTTTATATAGATATGTTCAATGAAATCAACATTTTCATGCATAGAATATGATCATTAAAACATTTACGGGATATATTTGTAGAAAACTTTAAATAATCGAGAAACTAGAAAAATTTATGCACTTTATGTCCAATACGATTCTGTATATAATATGTATGATCGTGTATGTCTAATTACATGACATGCATAGTCATGTGTTATTCAAGTACGATTCCGTGATTAGGAAAAAAATATATGCATGGTCGTATAACACATGTACACAGTCATGTTTGACCTTAAAACCTGCAATTTTACAATTGTAAGCATAGTTTCAACACAGGGAAATTTTTCTAAGGTAATATCAAAACATTTAAAATCAATTTTAATTCATTTCAAATCATTGAAGTCAATTTAAAAATATATTTCAAACATATCTAACATCATTCAAAACACAATTAACATATTTAAAACTATTTTCTCAAATTTTGGGAAATTTAGGAGAATATAAAATTTTTATACATAAAATTTGATCAAAACACTACAAACACATCAAGTTTACATAATATGATCATAGGGGATAACAATATGTGAATTCATGTTATTTGATATCAAAATAATAAAATTTGACCCATTTTGACATGAACTATTTATGCACATGTTGCAACACAAACACATATAGATATACACAACATACTTGCATTCAATTTCAATCCAATTATATAATCATGATAAGTAGTCATATACAACCATTCAAGAACAAACATAACATGACATTTCATCATTATTAATCAAGTGCAACTAAATAAGCAATTTAAACCTTACTTTACTTGATGCTCATTCTACACCAAATCTTCATATCTTATTTTTGGTGTAAAAACACAAGGAGACTCATTCATTTTCATTATTGTTCAAGTCCTTCTTACTCCAAGCGACAAGAGCTTTCTCTTTTGATTTCTTTTTCTTTACCCAAGGATATCTTACAGATAATGCCTTTCTTTTTTGTACTTACAGTAAGCCACTATCTTCTTTTTTGTCTTCTTCTTTTTCTTCTTAGAGAGAAACTTGTTGAACTTTTTCGAGAGCATTTTTAAATCCTCTTCATCCATTGAGCTCTCTTCATTTGTTAAGGGCACATCATCTTTACTTGAGCTCTTATCAACTTTGAGAGTAATGTTTTTCTTCTTATTCTTTTCTTTCTCCTCTCTCGTAGACTTCATCTCATGAGTCAAAAGACTCCCAATCAATTCATCCATACCTAATTTGGTCAAATCTTTTAATTCTTCAGTTGCTGTCACTTTAATAATTCAATTTATAGTAATGACCTTAATACCTTCTTAACCAATTCAATGAGTTTGAATTTCTTTCCTAATTCTCTCAAAATATTCTCCAAATTTGGAAACTATTTATACATATCCGTAATGTTCTCTTTCTTTTTTATTTCGAACAACTTATATTCTTAAAAAGAGAAGCTCTACCTTTGACTCTATCACTTGATTTGTTTCTTCATGTAGTTACCCCCGTCACAGGCCACTGTGCATTACTATATGTAATATATATCATACTAAGAATATACCTGTAACGGGAATCTTTACAATAAAATTTACTGCTAAATTTTAAAATTTCAATGTATAAGCTATGATAAGAAATACTATAAATAATGACAAGAAAATAAGGATCCTTAATCCCAAGCTTGTCATTACTAAACATGCCATTCATACAATACACTATAATAGTGTCATATATATATATATATATATATATATATATGCATAAAGCAAAAGTCATAGACAAAGTATGCGAGCCAAAACATATTGTCTGCTACCAAGTTAGGTCCTCAAAATTCGACAATTATCTCACTCTTGCTCAATCCAAGATCAATGACCTGCAAAAAGAGGAAACAAGGAAAGGGGTGAGTGATAAAATCACTCAGCAAGCATTTCCTATCTCTAACACTAGCAAGTTTGAAGCTTTATCTGGAGTCGTGAATTGTCACATCATTTTCTTGCTTTACTGTATTCTTATTTCTTTATTTCTAGGAATGTGTCTGTTTCCTATAGTGCTTTTAGTCTTTATCTGATCTATTTCTCATGAAATGCTAAACATAACATGAAATACATATGTTAATGTCATGTGTATATTAAATAGTCATAAAACTTACCCTTGGGCATGATTTCTAAAAACTTTGTGTGGAATAAAAACTGTAATCCGAAGATCCTGATTATAGATATAATGTATAAGCTCAAAACTAAAACAAAAAATACTGTATCTGAAAATAACTATTGTACTAGCCATACTAATAAATATAGAGATTTGACACTTTGGTCGTGTGAGTTCAATCTTATAAAAATCTACTTATGCACAACCAGCAGCCTCTTTAACGAGCTTAGTCAAAAGCCATGTTCTCTCTAACGGACACTAGTTTTCTTCTCTAGTAGATATATAAACTCACAGGTGCCCTCTTGTATTCATCCTTAATTGATGTTTGAAATATCATATAATTATATTTTAAAAACATGTTATTGGATCATTGGATCTGTTTCTGAAACTCTAATATGACATATCGTGCTCTATATTCCTGATCATGCATGATATGTTATTTTATCTTATTATAGTTTAGTTCTGTAAGCTTAGAAATGGCTTAAAGTGGCTTAAGTCTGTTTTAGAAGTGTTTCTGTATTTTCTTTAAGGTACACGGAAGTGTCTTGAAGCTCATTGGTATGTGGGAAGACATATGGGACCATATGTTAGTCAAGATAGCTTCAAAAATTTTTGCATAAGAATTTGGTTGACCACACAAGCATGTGGTGTGAGACACAAGGGTGTGCATTAAAGCATGAGGTTGCGTCTCACACTTGTACAAGCATGTAGCAACATGAACAACACTTTTGTGTCTTGCTTACACAGGCATGTTATTTGGGAACAAGCATACGAGTGTGTGTCTGGGTTTTTCAGGCACACATGGGTGCCATAGAAGGCCATATTCATGTAAAAATGAGACTATACAAACGTGTACCTACAAGTGTACGATCATGTGCTCTATTCGATTTCTACAAATAACTATCTGGAACACAAAAATCCTAACATTTCTAACTCAAGTCACAACCAAAACTCAATTAAACATTCATATGTTAAATACATAAGCCAATAAGCATGATCATTTCATTTATTCATTAGAAATCATGCCAAACATCTCATATTTCTCACAATAACACACCCAAGCACATAAATATCAAAACATTCCATAATAACTCATCAATAACCATCCAAGGCATCATTTTATCATCAAAACATACTATAATACATCTCAAATATGCAAGAAAACATGTTATGAAACAAGGTGGAAGAGGTAAGGAAATACTTACCTCTTACCATGACTTCTAGTTATCTCTGTCTAGTTGCTTTCGATTCTTTAACCTAGATTGTGGCTATTGGTGGGGTGTTTTCTAGCCTAAGGTTCATGGGAGAAGAGAAGGAAGGAAATAGGATGAAATAAGCTAAACGAGAAAATAAGAAAATTTTATCATTTATAACACCTCTCACATGACGCACAGTCGTGTGCCTTAGGCACATAGGCGTGTGCTTTAGGCACACAGGCGTGTGTCAAGAGAAATTCACAAATTCCCCTTCCTCCGTACCTTGTATGAAACAGTCTCTTAGAGAGACTCACGCATATGCCACAACTAGCCTCTAAAAGATTATGTTACCCATAAAACCTCACAAATTCTATTTATATTATAAAATCTCATTCCTAACCCCAATTTTCAGCTTAAAATGATGATTCTAATCTCAAGTTATTACACTTCATGTGTCATTTAAAGGATAGTTTTGTAATATCCTAAGGTTAGAATGATATTTCTAGAGATTGGATCAAGGTTATGAGAGAGATTTTATAACCAAAAAATAGATTTATAAGAGTTAAGAAAGGTCAAACAGTCTTTTTAATGGCTTTATATAGTGTGTGTGTGGAACATGATCGTGTGGATGACACACACGACTGTGCATCCCTTATGTGAAGAACAAACATTTTCTCATTCATGTGTCTTCCTTGAGTCGCATGCTATATAAAGTAGAGGTTCTTCTCATCGTGAGAGTTCAGCCATTTTCTCACTAGTTCTTTCTTTTTTTTTTTTTTTTTTAAGCTAACCCTAACCAAATTATTAAAGAAAAGCTAGCTTCTAGTAGCTTTCTAGCTAGGAATCCAACCAGAGCTAGAGTGATTGAAGCCATTAGCAACTCCAAGTATTTCCTTATTTTCAGAGTATATAGTCTCTTAGATAGATTATTCAGCAATGTAAGCATGTTTCCAATTTATTAAGCTTGATTGTACGTTGATGATGTTGAGATAGATGCGATTTTGGAGGGAGAAACATGTTAGTGTGCTGGTGTGTGTGTTTGTATGTGTTTCTTATTTTAGAAGCATGATTTGTAGTGATTATATGTTATGAGATGATGAGGGTTAGCACAAGTAGGATTTTTTTACTTATTTATGTGTTAGAATAAGTTTGATTAAATATTGAATGAGATTAGTTTGATTTTTGGGTAGAGTTCTACAAGTTATGGAAACAAAATTATAGAAGCAGAATGTGACATATGATCATATGCTCGAGAGTACATGACTATGTTATCATTTATTCTATATGGCCACGGTTGTGTAATGCATGCACGACTGAGGTTAGTGTATCTGTGCCTTTGGGTACACGACCATTTGACTTACGGGTCACAGTCATATGTGTTTTCGCAATTTACATGATCATGTCTTAAAGGGGGTCACAACCATGTATGTAATAGTTTGCATGCTTGTATATGTAGGGACACAATCGTGTGTATGACACACATGCCTATGCAACCTGAAATACAAGACCATATAGTAAGCCAAAATTGTAGCAAAAGATTCCAGAAGCTAGTATGACCTTGTGGACAACCGTACACTTGCCTTGCATGATTGTGTGCCTCTCGTGCATGCTTACGCACTTGGAGGAAATAAAAGAATAAACATGAAATCATTAATAAAAGAGCAAGAAAATTGAATAACAAAGAATAAAAAGGAATAAGATAAAATATTTTTCCAGAATCAGAATCAGACCTTCACAAGTAAGGGAAACTTAGTAGTAACCTATAAATAGCTTAAGTAATTATGCTCAAAATACATAATGGAGATAAGGGACAATAATAGAAATGATACAGAAGCATATAAAATAGAAACTAGTAAATATTCAATTAAATATAGAACAATGTATGTAGAACTTATATGTAAGCTTAATAAGTCACAAAACAAGAAGCTTCAATAAAAATACACAGAATTATAATAACTGTACAGTTGCACAGAATGTAATCAAAGAAAGAAAAATAATAAGATTTCATGCATGAATAACATTATTCAACACGACATGCCAAATCAATGAATTTCATAAAGCGATCAAAGGATCCATATGCATTAATTTTTAGTATCATAACCCGATATTTAAGTTAGTTATTAAGGGTGAATATAAAGAGACACTTGTGAATTCACACATCCTGTTAAAGAGGGAGTCCAATGTCTATTTGAGAGGATATGGTTATTGACTAAACTTGTTAGAGAGAGCATTGGATATGTATTAACAGTATTGAACTCACACGATCAGAGTGTCTAATCCTTGTATTCATTAGTCTAATCAGCATTACAATTTTATATTATTAGTATTTCATCATCAAATATCATGCATGCATAGTATATTACATGACATAGTATGTCAAGCAATGATTTTTAGAAAGGTATCAAAGGATCCATATACATGAGTTTTCAGTATTATAGTCAGATATATGGGTTAGCTATTAGAAGATGAATACGAAGGGGCACCTGAGAGTTCACACAATCTGTTAGAAAGGGTATCCCACTAGAGAGGAAGTCTAGCGTCTGTTGGAGATGACATGGTCATTGACTAAGCTTGCTAGAGATAGCACTGGATGTGCATTAGTAGTATTGAACTCACACGACCAAGGTGTCAAATCTCTGGTTCATTACTGTAATCAACATAATAGGTATCCATGTAGATATCGAGAGATTTTAGATATAGTTTTTAGATATAGTTTTATTACTCAAGTTCTTAGTATTTAGGATCTTTGGATCCTAGTAGCATTTTTAATAAAATAGTTTTCGGAAAGATGTTTTTAGTAAACAAGTCCAAGGGCCCAGATATGATTTTAGTATAACTAGTCATGTTTTTAACATATTTCATATCATAACTTACACAGTATGAGAATAAGTAGAATAGATAACTTATGATTGTAACAATAAAATGAGATATAACTATCAGACAGACTGATAAGTAATAGAAAAGATAAAACATCTGATATGAAACAGATATGTTTGTAAACTTACAACATAAGAAATAAAGAAAACATTAGACAAGAAACAAAGCAACTTAGAATCAGATAGTACAATCTATAAGCAAATAATGGCTCACAATTGATAATGAGCGCTATAGCCTAACGTATGACATACTCAGAATAGAACAAAAAAGAAATCAGTTAAGCTTTAAAAGAGATCATAAATACCATTGAATAAGTATATAATTATCATGTAGTGACCCCCGCCATAAATTACTATGTACTACTACTTATAACAATAATTATACTAATATTAAGCCTGTAGCGGGAATTCCTATAGTAAAATCTATTATTAAATTTAAACTTTTTAATGCAGAAGCTATAAATTAAGAAATATTATTGATAATGATAAGAAAATACTAATTTTTTGATAGAAATCCCATGTTTTTTCATTACTAAGCATACTATCCATATAGTACATGGTAATAGTATTACACACACACACACACACATACATATACACATATGCATAAATCAAAAGTTATACAAAGTGTACAAGCCATGAACATGCTGTCTGTTGTTAAGTAGTATCCCCCAAAATCTGACAGCCTTTTTGCCTTTGCTCAGCTCTAAGATTACTGACTTGCAAAAGAGGAAACAAGGAAAGAGGTGAGTGATAAAATCACATAGCAAACGTTTCCTATCTCTAACATAAGCGGTTTCAAGCTTTATCTTGTTCGTGACTTGTCACGTTATGTTCTACTTTAGTATTTTTTTTACTCTTTATCTTTGTAATGTTTTTTTTTCTCTATAGTATCTTTTATCTTAATATAGTTATGGTTATTAAAAAATTTTGTACACAACTTGATATGCATATGTTGATGTAAGGTATATGTTAAATAGTCATAAAACTTACTCTTAGGTATAGTTTTTTAAAAACTTTTTTTGAAATAGTAACTATGAGTTAAAGATCTTGAATATATATATAGAGTATATACTGAAAAACTGTTTTTGAAAATACTATATTTGAAAGTAATTGCTATGCTAGTCAAATTGATAAATACACGGATTCAACACCCTGACCGTGTGAGTTCAATCCTATAAAAATCTACTCATACATAACTAGTACTTTCTCTAACGAGCTTGGTCAAAGACTATGTCCTCTCTAACGAATACTATTTTCTCTCTCTAATAGGTATATGAACTCACAGTTGCCCCATCGTATTTACCCTTAAATTGATATCTAAAACATCATATATTTATACTTTAAAAATGTACTATTGGATCCTTATATTCGTTTCTAAAAATTCTGATATGACATGTATTCTATTTACTGCTAATCATGCATGATATGTTGTTTTCTCTTGATATTATTGGATTTTATATGCTTAAAAACAGCTTAGAATGGCTTACAGATGCTTTAGACTTTATTTTGTGCTTTTACTGAGGTATACAGACGTGCATTACTCAACACAAGGGTGTGTGGGGTAACATATGAGATCGTGCATGATTCATGCTAGCTTTTGGGGTTTTATTGTAAAACTTTGGCCAGCCATATAGGTGTGTGGTATAAGACACATGGGCATGTATCAAGGTACATGGGCATGTACTGCATATGCAAAGGCATTTAATAGCCTATATAACACTCCCATGTCATGCTACAAAGACATGTAAAATTAGAAATAGGCACACGAGCGTGTTCTCAATTACATAGATGTGTGTTTGGGTTTTTTAGGTGTGCATGGTTGTCATGCAAGGCCGTGTAGATGCAAAAATGAGGCCACACAACCATGCACCTGTAGATACACGGTCATATGTTTAACTTAATCTCTGTAATAACACATCTGGGAATCCAAAAATTCTAGCCATTCTCACTTAAAGTACAACTAAAACTCAATCCAACACTTCTACACTTAACACATCAATAGATAAGCATGCTCATTTCATTTATTCATTAGAAATCATGTAGAATGTCTCACATATCTTAAAATAAGGCATCAAAGCACAGATACATCAAGGTTCCCAATAATAACTCATCTAAGGCATCATTTCATCATCAAACATGCTAGAATAAAGCTTAAGCATATAGCAAACATTCTTGGGAACCTAAACCAAGGAAGACATGCTATAAAACAAGGTGAAAGAGGTAAGGAAACACTTACCTAACCACAGAAGTTGTCTTTCTCTCTCTAGTTGCCTCTGGTTCTCTAAGTTGGATTATAGCTATTAGTTGGATGCTCTCTCTCCTAAGGTTTGCTGGAAAGAAGAAAGGAAAAAGCTGGGTAAAATAAGCTGAGGGAGAAAATGAGAAAACTTAGCATTTATGACGACTCCAATGTGACACACGATCATGTGCCTGAGGCATATAGTCATTTGTTAATGGAAAATCACATATTTCCCTTCTTCCTATGCCTTATATGAAACCGTCTCCTAGGGAGACTTATGCACATGCCACAACTAGCTTTTAAAAGATTATTTTATGCCTAAAACCTTTCAATTCTATTTTCAATCATAAATTCTCACTTTTGACCTTAATTGTCAGCCTAAAAAACTATTTTAACCTCAAACTATTACAGATTAGACACAGTTTCACTAAGAAATAGACTTTATAGTAAAAGAAAACAAATAAACTCTTATAACCAGTTATGAATAGTTTAGGAGAATAAACTTGTTTAAAATCCTCGTAAAGTATGAAGGAAGATAAGACAGTAAGAAGAAGAAGTGGTAGAGTGCTAGTTAAGAGGATCTAAAAGATTCATACCATGTTGTATATGTATATCCATATATGTAATTATGGTTGGGCATGAGTTAGAGTCTAGATATCTAGTTCCTTTGAGAGAAACCTATAAAGTAAGAAATAACATAAGCAGAAATATAAAGAGTTTAGCTAAGACCTTAGAAAACTCGAGGGTACTTTAGATTTTAGAGTTTAATTAAGAAAAAGAATAGAATAATGAATATAAGAAAGAAGACTTAGAGAGTTGAGTTATATAAGCATAGATCCTTTTCATACTACGTTATACTCATATATTCATATACGTAGTTAATACAAAGTATGAAACAGAGCTTAAGTAGTAAGTATCAATAGTAAGAGAAGCTAAGATAGAAAAAACTATTAGGCTATCAAGAACTTAGTCAAAGTTTTGGGGTGAACCAGAGCGCGAGATGTTTGGAGAGTAAGATACAGTTAAGTGGGCTTTCACCCATGTGATTTTATATGTATAGATATATGTATTCACGTATATAGTTGTTAGTTTTTAGTAGATACCATGTTGGTTTGCATGTTTTATATTGCTCATGCATAAGACGCACAATATCAAATATATATATGTTTTCAAATATTAGTATTATATAGTACTATAGTATGAGTTTTATCACGATACTGTATAATGGGTTTTAGTATTCTATCATATTATAATTATAGCTTTCGTATAGTGCATGGTTTCTAGAAAAGTAGTAGTCTTGTAAGGATTCCTATTATATGTTACTGATGATGATTTGTGAAAAAAACAAATTCATCATTTGTTTATATAAATATAGTAGCACATATAGTAAGGTCTCCTATAAGCCTAAGCCTCATTTGTTTTTTATAAGAAAACATATGGTTAATTTCTGTAACATTTAAAACATACAATAGCAAATTCAATACCCTAGCATTTAAGGTCATCATTATCTCATCTTTTTCATTAAAATCATTTTCGTTTGTGGGCATATTTGTTCTAGGGTTTATAGGGACTATATCACCTTTTTCAAAGATTATAATCAATGGATTGAACATGAAATTTCATCTTAATTTTTATTAATCATAATTTTCACCATAAAACAAAAATGGTCTAATCGAGCTTTGCCTCTCTTAAAAAATGGGCTACCATTAAAAAAATGATCTTACACTCTTAAAATCATTTGATTTTTTGAAAACAAGAGCCCATGTTCTGGTACCAATTGTTAAACCTTTATAATGACAAATATAATTCTAGATAGGGGTGAATAGCATTTTAGAAAACCTTTTGAAGCTTTAAAACTTTGTCCCACTCACGGATCAATCAACCAAATAAATATTAAACTTATCAAAGCATCCAATCAAGCAAACATAAAATATAAAGCAACGTAAAGAGAGAAGGGAAGAGAAATGTTTAGTTAGCTTTTATAGTGGTTCAGAGTTTCTCCACAAGCCTCTTACATTCATTCCTCTAAGTAACTTTGTTTGAAGCCTTATTTTCACTATCTTCAATCCCAAAGATATAATAGTTTTTTTCTAAGGAATTTTATTCTTATGCAGTAGTTTTGATATGAGGGATTGCATCTTTAATGTAGTTTCATGAGATTTTTTCCTATACTAGTTTCATAATATTACATCCTAGGATTTCGAATTATAAGAGAGTAAAGAAAATGCCTCATAAGATAGATACAATAATAAGCTCACAAAGTTTCTCTTAAATGATTTACAAATGAATTATAGTGAGAAAAATTAGGGAAAAGAATCAACAAATAAAGAATGAGTGGTAAAGGTGTGATTCTCTAATACTTTAATCTTCAAATTAGCTCTTATTTATAATGTGAAAGAGAAAAAAATCATTACAGCTGATTTGAGAGCCATTGAAAAAATTTTGAGAAGACACATGATTATGTGCTCCTATTGTACAGTTGTGCTATCAATATTTGATGCAATCCAATAGTCGAATTCTTTTATCGTGTCAACCTTACACAGACGTGCGCTTTACACATATGGTCATATGCCTTTATACCTTTATTACTTCAGGTTTTCTAGAACAACATACAACTTTGTATATGATCTCCGCACAATCACTACACAATCAAAATTTTCAACTTGCATGGTGGTGTGAACTTTTCTGCATGTACCTAGTGAAGTTTGTAAAACATAAGGACGACTAGACTTACATGAAAGACTCTAGCAGTACGTCTTTATTTATATGACATATGATCATGCACTAAAAAATATAGGTTGTATGTCCTCGTATTAAGTTGCATAGACATTTACATAACTTATCCAAATCATGTGTTCCTTTTATAAGACATACATGGTACATAGTTTTGTGTCTGGTCAAACCTACAAAATATAACCCTTTTTGGCCTTATTTTATTATGATAATTTCATGCAAGGATCAGTTATATATTTTAACATGATTTTTCATCAAATTAAAACCCACAAGGGTCTAGCACACTTTATTTGCACTTTTTATACATTTTTGTGTTTGCATTTCTGCTCTTCGGAGGAAGAAGTTACATATATATAAATTTTATTTGTTATGTAACATTTAAATACCTCTATTTTTGAATAAATTATTATCTTTGGTAGTTATCTTTTTATATGATGGGTCAGGTCAATCCATCAAATATGTTCGACTTGGTTTTTCAATACTATGTTTATAATAATTAATGTTACCCCTTATATACAACAATTAAAGCAAGAAGAGGAAAACATGATATCAGGTTGGAGAAACTGACATCAAATACGACCTTGTTGTTGGAGTTGCATCAACATACTAAGTCACAATATAACAATTGCTTGTAGAGATTCAAAAGTTAGTGCTTTGACCATATGAATTCCGCCAAGTTCTACATGTATCAACTTACAATAGGCTTATTGAACCATGCCATTGAATTTAGAGTTTATGGAGGTCATTTAGTAGTTTCAATTACCTGGGATTAGTTAGGTTTGTGGGTTTTCTTGGGCCTTCTTGGGTTCTATCTTTGCTTGAGCTTAGATAGGTCCCAAGAAGGCTCAGTGGTTTTAGGGTTTGCTTTTGTAACTTTTGGCTTTTATTGTGGGTTGTTTTCTTCACCGTGCTTAGGATGTTCCATGCGTGCCTGTGGGTTTTTTGTTTATAAATTCTTTCAAAAAAAAAAAATAAAATAAAAATAATGCAATATAAAACCGAAACCAAGTTACGATGTCCAACATCATCTAAAGTAATTCAATATAAAGCTGAACCTAGGTTGTGGTGTCCAACAACATTAATCTAAAACCCATAAACCTATAGGGTTTAAAAAAATTCACTTGCCTAATCAACTAGCCTTGAAAATGATAGTAGATGACGCTAAAGCATGCAACCTTATACCTAATCTAGGGCCAACTTATGGAATTTTGTGACCCTAAACAATAATGATTTTGGTGGCTTTCTAATGTTATAAATATATAATACAAATTATTTAAGATTTATTTTTCTTGCTTTCTGCGATTGCAAAATCACTTATTAAAATTTTATATTCAAGTTTCAAAACTAAATATGTTTCAATTGATAATATAACTTGAATTATACTCTTTTCATTTCTTTTTTTGAGTTCCTGTTGATATTCTATAATTTTATATTATTACTCTATAAAAAAAATAGTAAAAAAATTGTTATAATTTGTATTATTTTCGTTTTAATTAAGAAATAAATAACTTATGGAAGAAAAAAAACGAGATATAAAAAGAATATACATTATTTTACCTTTTCTCTATCATTTATGGGATACCCTTTGAATTAAACTTGTCAAATCTAAGAGTGTCAAGATTTTGTTGAAAAATTCAACAATTAAAAATAAAGATAAAGAAAACAGGAGAAAAGAAAACAATGGAAAAATTAACCATCACAATAATTATCTTTTATATAAAGAAATTTTTTTAATTAATTAAATGAATAAATAATAAGTTATTTATCATATTTATTATTTTTTAGTTGACATAATATGGTATAGTTGTTTAAAATTTGAAAAGACTTAATAGATTGTCGTTATTATTTAATTAATAATATAATGTAGTTGTCTAAATAATAAATATATTTTTTAATTTCTTTTATATATATATATATATATATATATATATATATATATATATAAAATTAAAAAAATTTGGAACCTCTCTTTTTTAGTACCTTAAGTATAAACTTTAGTGTTCTATATCTTCGGTCAAACCTAACTTAATAATCATCAAGACAAGTCCTATGCAGGTGTATATTAAAGATTTTTGATAATCTTGTTAATAAAATACTTATTTTGTTCATGATTTTAATTTTTATTTTGCCTCGTAATTTTGTTGAGATTGCCTTAGTCCACTTTTACAATTTAACGAATATCCAAGTTAAGATTAGCATAAATAAAAAATTAGTTAAAAATACCTTATCCCTATCTAACATCACTTATTTTTGCTAACCTTTTATGTTTGACAATTAATTAATTTTTAATACAGATAATAATATTTAAAGATATTAAATTATTATTAAAAATAATAAATTTGTTTATCTATCGATGAATTGAGCACTTGTATTTTCTTATTGAAAAAGATTGAATTCTCAAATTTCAAGATTAAACTTTAAAGTTTTTTTTGTAAAAGTGATCAAAATTATTTATTTTATTTTACTTTACTTTGGTAATAAAATGATTAAATAAGTATTTTAATAAAAAATAATAAAACTTTAATATTTTAAATAGAATAATGCAAAAATTTGATAATTTTAATATGAAAATTTGAAAAACAAATTCAATTCTTTTAATTAAAAAAATATGATAGTTTAAAATATTACATAATGATTTTTTGAGTATTAAAATCATAGCCAGATCCACCAACTATATATATGGGCCTATATCCCAGGCCCAAGGCTCAATTGAGCAATTAAGAACAAACCCAAAAGCTGAATCTTAATTAAAACCCTTCTCGTACCTTCGTCTTCTTCGTCCATCTGAAACTCGCTAAGTGTTCACTGCTAATCGTCGAAGCCTAATATCAGTCGTCTGCCCACCGTGATCCGATTTCCAGAAGAAACCTTCAGCTCCCGAAAAAATGGCTACTGTCATGCAGAAAATCAAAGACATTGAAGATGAGGTAAATCCTGAATTTTAACCTATAGTAAAACAGAAAAATCGGTTCGAAATTTAAAATTTTTGTGCTATATTATTCGCTTAAGATTTGGTGAAATAATAGCCTTATTTTTGCTTCCAAAAGAACAAAAAAGAATAAAAATAATCTTTGTCTCATTTAATTAATTCTCTGTTGGTTCTAAACTTTTTATTTTTCTAAAAATTATAAATTCAAAAAATGGTCAGTGCTGGACCCGGTTAGAATTTTGGAGATGATGTTTGTCTTTATTGCAGATGGCAAGGACTCAAAAGAATAAGGCTACTGCTCATCACCTGGGCTTGCTCAAGGTACATACTTTTGTGCTTCTTGTTGATTTTTCGTGCTAATATTTTGAATGACTCTGCTTGCTTCTTTAATATTGTGCCTGCATGTAGATTTATTTGTGTGTTTTCATTTGGAAGGATATTTTTTGGTAGTTGCTTTAGAAGCACTTAAACCTTCAACATTTTTTCAAGTTGAGAGTGGCACACAAATTTTCATTGTTTTTGTTTTTTGGTTTGTAGCGAAATGTAATTTGGTTTTTTTCGTATTAGCTCTCTTGTGAGTAATTCTGTAGTTTACCTCCTGTGTTTAGTGCGATACAAATACATTTTGAATTAGGATTAAGTTGAATATTTGATGCTTTGAACGGGAACCTAAGTTTTGAAGTGCTTCAAAATTTCTGACAAGTTTTCAAAAGTATCGGAAATCAGTGAACAATACCTGATCCTCTTTAGATTTTATAACGTTTGGCTCTTTGTGTTACAAATTTCTTTGATGGTACTGGTATTGTGATTGTTTAAGTGTTTCTCTAGGCTAAACTTGCAAAGCTGCGGAGGGAACTCCTTGAGCCTACCTCAAAAGGTGGTGCTGGTGCTGGTGAAGGTTTTGATGTCACTAAAAGTGGAGATGCAAGGGTTGGTCTTGTCGGTTTCCCTTCCGTTGGGAAATCAACACTTTTAAATAAGTTAACTGGAACATTTTCTGAGGTATGAAATTGTTGTTTGTGATCCTGTATATCATCTACTTGATTCATGCATAATTATCATAAATGCCACCAGCCTGCATGTTTTTCCTTAAATGTATTAAAGTGCAATTGCAATCACTAGTTTAAAAAATTAAACTATTATTGTTCATGATCTAAGCTCAAGCTAAATTAACTTTGTGTGGATGCTCGATATTACTGATGAAGTTTCACTGCCAGTAAATTTTAAATGCATTCATTTTTGTTAAATCTGAAACTGTATTTCATTTTTCCTAGCTAATTGTTCTTCTGGTTGGCATTCATATGTTTAGTAATGGCTTGGCTGAGCAGTATAAAACCTGTGTATTTATTGTCATTCTATGTCTTTTCTGGGTGGTGGATTGGGATGGATAGTGTGAAACTTGTTCTTTGTCAAAATTTCTGCTAAGTTATAATCTTGGATTTCTGATGTGTGTTTTATATTTGTGTTGATCAACAGGTTGCTTCATATGAATTTACTACTTTAACCTGTATCCCAGGTGTGATCATTTATAGAGGGGCTAAAATTCAGGTACTATTTTTCATACTTTCTTTTTCATTTTTGGCTGTGATATGATGTTTTGTAATGTTACGTTTAGCTGCGATAGTTGTTGAAAATTATGTTAGGGAACTATACGTTATTTATCAGTAAATATGTGGGCATTGATCCAGGAGAAAGCATGTTTTCGTGTTATATTCCTATGAGTGGAAATGAATATTTATTGGTTTACATACTTTGTTTCACTGCTTTGCTCAAGATTGACATAATTCTATAATGATATATGTGATGCTTCTTTTATGTTTGGCAGTTGTTGGATCTCCCTGGTATTATTGAGGGTGCTAAGGATGGGAAGGGTAGAGGAAGGCAGGTAAATTATGAAATTTTCATTCAACTTTTATATTTTGGATTTTTGTTAACCTTGCATATTTGATTGTTCATTCTATTGTGCTGTAAAAGGGTAGTGAAAGGTCATAATTCATTTGGAGCCTCACATTCCATGGATTTGAATATTTTTTAATCTCAACTTTTTTTATTGTCAATTTCATTGAATTGAATCCAGGTTATCAGCACTGCTAGGACGTGTAATTGTATCATAATTGTTCTTGACGCAATAAAGCCGATAACTCACAAGCGGCTGATAGAGAAAGAGCTTGAGGGTTTTGGTATAAGGTAATACATGTGTGTTTTTAAACATCTTTATTCAACAAGCTTTTGCTTTTTGGTGTTGCTCTGGAGAAAAAAAAATGAATAGTATCTTTCTTCTTGAATAGCCTTCCTCTTTCTTGCGATAGTATGCGTCCATGAAAGCATTTGCTACTCATTTTGATGCTAATCTTGTAATTTAAACTTATGAATCTTTATATATACTACTGCTTGAAATTTGAGCAAACTGTTTGCAGTTCTCCCATCTTAATACACTGCATATTCTTCATATTGATTTTAAGTATGTATCTATAATGATAACAGGTTAAACAAGGAACCACCTAATCTAACATTCAGGAAGAAGGATAAAGGAGGTATTAATTTTACCTCAACAGTTACCAACACACATCTTGACTTGGATACTGTGAAGGCAATATGCAGTGAGTACAGAATTCACAATGCTGATATTACTCTGAGGTATGATGCAACTGCTGATGACCTCATTGATGTCATTGAGGGCAGTAGGATATATATGCCTTGCATTTATGCTGTGAACAAGATTGATCAGATTACCCTTGAAGAACTGGAGATATTGGATAAACTGCCTCACTACTGCCCGGTCAGGTAAGTCCTATATTTTCTTTTGTGTTCTCATAATTGCTGAAGTCCTTTCTCTTTGAACTCTTCTTCATAATTTTACATGTTCACGAAAGATAAATGTTGTAAAATGTAGGTGTAGTTGGTGAAAATTTATTGGATGCTAAAATCTCTCTTATACATTTATCTAACAATTGACCAGCTGATTGAAGCATTACATTTGTGGATTCTTCCTAGTAACAAATTTACAGTTTACAAGCATGTTGTAATACCATTGCAGTATAATACAACAATCCATAGTTTGCCTACCTACTTGTCTAGTAATTTATTCTATGATTTGCATGACTTTATACAGTGCTCATTTGGAATGGAACCTTGATGGCCTGCTGGAGAAGATATGGGAATATCTTAATTTGACTCGCATATACACCAAGCCCAAAGGGATGAATCCAGACTATGAAGACCCTGTTATTCTGTCATCAAGGAAGAGGAGGGTTGAGGACTTCTGCAACAGGATCCATAAAGATATGCTTAAACAATTTAAGTAGTGAGTACTCTTTTCCATATCTCATTACTCCAAAGTTTTGATTTCTTAAAAGATTAGGGCATCAATAATTGGTAGCACAAGTCCATTCTGGACAGTTGTTTAGTTGGTTGCACATTTCGTATGTACAAGGAGTTGTCATAGGAGTCAGTCCCGCGGTTTAGTTTGTGGTTCCGAGGAAAAAAGTAAGTCTAGCTTACAGGGCTTACCTAGGAGTCTATTCTGGGCTCTTGTTTAGTTTGCTTCTTGAACATTGTCTGCCCACTAGCAATCTGTCAAGTGCCATAATTAAATCAAGTGTTATCCTTATACCAAGAAATATAATCAAATCAGTTCTGTATTGGGGAGAAATAAGTTGGATGGAGACATTTATCATTAGTTTCGTCATGGTTTGGCTTTGGTTGGATGGTATTTTCTTTTCCACAAAACACCACTTCATGCCTCATGGTCCATAGGAAACCAGGACCCTCTGCTAAGCTACCTGAAATTAGGTTATTTCTGTTAGATAATAGAACTCAACTTCTTAATTACTTGATTTCCTTGAGATGCTATAGTTAGGCCTGAACACTTTCATTTTTCAGTTTCTGTCATCATTTTTCTGGTCTTTATTTATTTCAAAGAGAGTACTGACACTAAGGAAAAATTGATACAGTGCTCTGGTATGGGGGTCAAGCGTGAAACACAAGCCCCAAAGAGTTGGCAAGGTTTGATTCAAACCTGATACTTATTTATTCAATTCCTTTATTTTATTAGAATTGTGTTGTTTTTCCCATGCCAATGGAAATTTATATCTTACTAGGAGCATGAGCTTGAGGATGAAGATGTCGTTCAAATCATCAAAAAGGTGTGATTAAGGAATGTTGAAATCCATTGGTATTCTGCTACAAAAATCTTCTTGAAATCCTTTTGTAAGGGTTCAGATCCTGTGATGAGATTAGGTAGAAAGACCAAGAGACAAGCTTGATATGTAATTAAGCCATTTTGTGGTCAAGCATGTTGCATGGGTGGGTGATTCACCTTGTTGCCTGACAAGTAATTTTTAATGCTTGTGTTGTGTTGTGTATGAGATTAGAGAATTAAGAGAATTTATCAATTCTGCCTCTTTCTGAGGCTTTTTTGCCTTTTCTTAGTCATCCCTTAATCTACATTTATAAAATTTGAACATTGCATTGCGTAAGTCACTGAGATGGCTTATTAGCAAGTTAGTGACAGTTATTGCATGTGATAAGCACTCAGAAAAACGGTTTTGCATGATCTACTTGGGATATGCTTTATACAAATCTTCACTTATGCTTCTTATGTTTTGATTGAGGATTTGGTTACATTGTTGTAAGGATGTGTATGGAGTAGATATTACTTTATAATGAATGGTTAGGCATCAGAAACAACAAATGATGTTTATGGAGGAATGCTTCCCAGATACCGGAGATAGAACTTTAAGAATGGATTTGAGTATTTGGAAACAACAATGATATATGTGGAGGGTAATGTTAACCAAATACTATAGATAGAACCTTTAGAATGGATTGTGTTTAGGAAATAGAAATGATTATGCATGTGGAGGGAAATGTTGCCCAAGTGAACCTTATGGGCATGGAAAGCAAATGTGGGTGGCGTAAATGTACAATGTCAAGGGTGGGCACTGCTATTGTCGTAGCAGATGTGATGAAAATAACTAGGCAGACAATTATCTCACAATAATAGTACATGAGTGCCCTCTTCAGCAGTTTTCTTTTCTTCTTCTGTGTTCTTGCTTCTCCCCCCAAGAATCATGTTTATACAAGTAATCAGAAGCCTTGACCAAGTTTCAGCAGGCGAGGAGAAAATGAGATTTCCGAGTAACCCACAACCTACAGTGCTAAACAATTGAGAAACTGCCTGTGTAGGAAATGATAATGAAAATGACTGTCAAACAAAATGGCACAATGGGAAGATTATAGGAAGTCGCATGCATTTATAAAAACACAAGATTTCTTGCATTGTCACCATCAAGGGGATTGCGGTAGTCTCTTCATCTGTGATAGGAGCAAATCCCTCTACAATGACAGCAGACCCTTATATGCCGACATGGCAATATTATACAAGTTGATGAAATAGATACACCGAACAAGAGATTGTTGAAGAACTTACGAAATACTTGGAAGCGAATCAATGTGATTGTATGAACGAGACACCGAACTGCATAAACTGAAACATCGTCCTTTGAAGCTTGGTACCTGATAGAATCTGTCATGTCAATTTCAACTCTCATCAATCGATTTTTAACCAAAACAAAAAACTATGTAATCAAGCAGGGGTATGCATGATCCGACTCAAGAAATGTTTTAACAGAACTAAAAAACAAATTAACAAAGTATCAAACTAAATCAAACCAAATTAAGAAATTGAGATTTGGTTTGGTTTAGAGTTTAGACTTATAAAAATAAAACATTGTATTATCAATAAAGAATGTGTTTTCAATAATATTTTCAATAATTTATTTCTCCATTTATTTATAAGGTTGTAAATTAATTATTTTAATGTCAACATTATCTTAGGTTCAACAGACTAAAAATTATAAATATATATATCGGTTTATATATAATTAAATGTGTCGTTAATTGTGAAAGAATAAAGTGGAGTGCTCATCCATGTGTGTGATGAGACAATATTGAATCTTAATTAGCAACAATACAATTTATGTAAAATATTTTTGTATGTCATATTGAAATGGTTGATAGCTATAATTTTATTTGGTTTGTTAGATACACACACTCCCATAATTTGTCAAAAAACTTGAATAAACAGAGATATGAATATGTATATTTGGTTATTGTATTGTTGGTGTCAATGATTGAAAGGGTTGTAATGGGAAAGGTTGTTGAAACCAAGAATGAGAGAAAAATTACTTGGTAGGAGTAATTCAACCCTGTTGGAATATTTCGCCTACTAGGCTAAAACATAATTTTCCATAATAGGGTAAAATAATATTTTTTGCAATGGTAGGCAAAATGATATTTTCTATAATAAGAGGATAACAAATATTTTACCATAAATTAAGAACTCTAAATTATAAATCCTGAACCTTAAACTCTAAACTGTGACTTTCAAACACTAAATCGTAAACCTTAGAAATTGTGAACCATAAACTCTAGATTAGTAAATTCAAACTGCAAACCATGTGCCTTAGACTATCAAACTTTTTTATCTTAAACCAAAGCAATGAGCCATAAACTCAAAATTCTAAATCCTGAACCACAAATTATAAGCCTAAACTATTAATTGTGATCCCTAAATTGTGAACTATAAATTTTAAATCATAAACCAAAAACCAAAAACTATAAACTATAAATCACAAACCGTAAACCCTAAACCAAAGCAATGAGCCATAAACTCAAATTCTAAACCGTAGACCGCAAATTATAAGCCTAAACTATTAATTGTGATCCCTAAATGTTGAACCCTTGATGTTTTGATGATGATAAAAATATACTTAAATTGCTAATAAATCCCTTGCATGAATTAATCTATGACAAAAAAAGGGAGAAAAACTTTATTTTTACAGGTTATAGGTCTCGCATAACCGTGTACTGCTTTAGCATGACCGAACTTGACTAAATGGCTTCTCGTGTGTCCAGAACACGGGACCATACACCTGACCGTGCTAGGTTTTGTGAAAATTGAAGAAAAATTTCAGGACTAACATGGGCATGTGTTCATTATGCACGACCGTGTGCATGCACAACATGGTTAAAGCACTATCAATTCAACCGTGTAAGATAACCGTGCATAGTCAAAGCTTCAGAGTCAAGTATACCACTGTACGTATTTCGAACACACGATCGTGTGTGTAATTCATGAAGAGCACGGGACATCAGGTTATGTAATGAAGCCGTGCATGAAGTCAAAGAAAGTCAGTCAACGTACGACCGTGCACATAATAAATATACGATCGTGCGTGATGAAGAATGAAGAGCACTACCAAAGGAGTAGTGCAAGACTGATCGTGCATGAAGCTTAAAGGCATACAGTAGACACACGATCAAGTGGATATGACACACGATCATGCAAAAGCAAAAGATGCCTTATGTGTTGCCAATTTGTTAGCCGTGCACCAATGTCATGTGAGCTTCTGGAGTTTTAAGCAAAAAACCATGAAGGCATGAAGCACGACCATGCGTCAAAGGCACATGATCGTGCACCATTGGGAGTAATGTTTAATTCGATCGTTGGGAGTCTGATCGAGGCCATAAATGCAGCAAGCATGACCATGCATTCGAGGAGCATGATCGTGCACCCAAAAAATTTATTGAAGAGCATACTTTTTCAACCACTCCAACAGATAGAAAGCTAGGCAAACAAATCCTTGCTACTTCAGGCAATAAATTTGGTATAAAAGGAGACATATTTGAAGTGAAGAAGGTTAGAGAAACGAAATACACAATCAATCTACTTGCTCTTTACTCATTGCTCATTCATTTTCTCTCCAAAGCTTACACATTCATATACTTGAGAGAACTGTATTCTTTATTGGAATTTAGCCTAGTTAGAGGCAAAAATCAATTTCTTTCACATCAATATTCCTACTGTAAAAAAAGTGAAATTCCCTTGTTGAAAAACTATTGTATCTTCAGGTTCGAAAGATAATGGAAACTTCAATCGGGTTTGATTGAGAAAGAGGACGTAGGAGGCTTGTGTTTAAAGTTCCGAACCTCTATAAACCGACTGAACACTCTCTAAACTCTTTCTCTCTTTATTGTGATTATTGTGTATTGTGATTATTGTATTTGTTGTGTTAATTCCATTAGATTTTTTAAATAATCCTATTCACCCCCCTCTAGTATTATTTCCCTAGCCATTAAAGTTTTTCACTAAATTATGAATTATAAATTTTAAATCATAAACCATAAACCATAAACTTTAAACTAGAAACCACAAACTATAAACCCTAAACCGCAAATTGTAAATCATGAACTACATATCGTAAATCATGTTGTCTAAACTTTAAACTTGAAATTATAAATAGTTAACTCTAAACTACAAATCTTAAACCCTAAATTATAAACTGTTAACCTTAAATCGTAAATGTTAAACCCTAATCCCAAAATTATAAGCGATAAACAATAAATCCTAAATTATAGCCATAAGCCCTAAAATATAAACAATAACTTTAAAAACCTCAATTATGAACCATTAATCCCGCTATTAACCCTAAACCATAACCATAAGCCATAGTCTATAAACTTTAAGCTGATAACTATATATCCTAAAGCGTAATCTTAACCCTAATCCTAAAATCATAAACCATGAATTGATTAGGAACAAACTTTGTGTATTTCTAGGTCTCGGATGCTCGAAAATGAAATTCGAATGAAAAATAATATTGGTGAAGAGATTTAGATTATTAGGAATAAACGATTTGACAATTAAGAACAAACAATTTAGAAAGCCCTCTTAAGAGATTATAAAATCATTTGTCACTTTGATGTATCGGCATTTCACCTATTCTTAATGTTCTTTGACTTATGCACCGGTGTAAAAATATTGTTGCTTTTTCATTGTCCACGTTAATGTTTAGGCACTAAATTTGTAAGCTTTCGTTGCCTTTCAGGAAGTTAATAATCGATAAGTGCTTCTTATAGGATATAATAAGTGAGATTATAAAATCATTTGTAAGTTCCTTGCCATTTATAGGTTTAATCTCTTAAGAAGTGTCTTATGATATTATATTTCTAAAAACATATATTTTTTTCTTGATTACTTTAGCAAGTCAATGAATTTAGTTGAACATTCAAGTGTAGTCTGTAAACTGTTGTCATAAAAAATATAATAGAATTTAAATATTGCTAAATATACTGTGTGGTTAGATTTTATGCATGAGCATATGAGAATGCAGTTAGTATTTTGATTCTTGTTGTACCATTAAAAGTCATATTCAAAGTCAACTCTTGAAATATGATTGGATATGATGACTAGCGAAGAGGGATTACATAATTCTCCAACCTATAGTTGATAGCTTATTATAATCCTACTCAAAGTATAGACATATCAATGAGCGATTAACAACTAGACAACTCTTTCTCGACAGTTCACGAAGTGGAGTAGTCTTTTCAAGTCAAGACCATAGCTGTGCTCTTACCAGAAAAAAGGCACTTGAATTCTTTGAGAAGACATTCTTATGACACTTATCTAACATGACATTAGTGTCTCTTAAACAAGATACCATCAATATAATTAGGTTTCTCTCTTATTTGAATTCAAATTATGACTATAACTGAAAAAGATCCTAATCCAAGAAAGTTTAAATGTACTTTTCCCTCTAAAAAATATTGCATATAAATAAACATAAGGAAAAGAGAAAAAAAGGAGACGAAGTAAACAACAATAAACCCAACAACCACATAAGTTACATTCTAATACTCTTGTACAACACTAATTTAGTAACAATACCATGGATGTAGGCATTTCAATTATTAGGTTGAATCATGTAAAAATGTTATATCTTGTTTATTCTTTTACTTATTTTTATTTATTCACTCAAATATTATAGTAAATAAACTCAAGTCTTTTCATATTGTAATCACTATTATCATAGCCTACTTTGCATAAGACTCTAAATTTGGTATATCAACTGGTGATGAGAAGTCATATAAATAGTTTCTGTGGAAAGACATTCTTATAACACTTATCTAACATGATATTAGTGTCCCTTAAACAAGATACCATCAATAGAATTAGGTTTCTCTCTCATTTGAATTCAAATTATGAATATAACTGAAGAAGATCCTAATCCAAGAAAGTTTAAATATACTTTTCCCCCCAAAAAATATTGCATATAAGTAAACATAAGGAAAAGAGAAAAAAAAGGAGAGGAATTAAACAACATTAAACTCAACAACCACATAAGTTACATTCTAATACTCTTGTACAACACCAATCTAGTAATAATACCATAGATGTAGACATTTCAATTATTAGGTTGAATCACGTAAAAATGTTATATCTTGTCCATTCTTTTACTTATTTGTATTTATCCACTCAAACATTATAACAAACAAACTCGAGTCTTTTCATATTCTAATCATTGTTATCATAGCCTACTTTGCATAAGACTTTAAATTGCGTACATCAACTAGTGATGAGAAGTCATATAAATAGTTTGGTGTTAAAAGGAGGGTATAGATATATTTCACATCAACAAGCTCTTGCAAATTCTAGTAATAGCTTATGACAAACGACATTAAAAGATTCTAGACAATCTATTCAATCTCAAGTATTTTGATGATAACAAAAAATGATTAAAGACACTAATATGTCCAAGGCATGACTTAGATCATGACTTATATGGACAAAACTTGATAAATTATAGGTTTAGGCAAATGCACGGTTGTAATACTACTATATATTTTTTTCACATATTATTTAATACATAATAGTATCATGCACGATCATGAGTCAAAGGCACATGACCGTGCACCATTGGGAGTAATGTTTAATTCGACCGTTGGGAGTCTGATCGAGACCATAAATGCAACAAGCATGACCGTTGGTTGTAATACTACTATATATTTTTTTCACATATTATTTAATACATAATAGTATCACGCACATACTTAAACATACATACTTTGTGGAAACTTAAAACATACATATATTCGTTCATAAATTGCGGAAACATATAACAGTTATCTTTACTTTCTGAAAACTTCATGTATTATTAATGCATAATAATGTCTAAGCACATAAATGTGAAACTATAATAAAATACTAATAACACTGAAATCGTAATGTTCGTAAAGTGCTACTTTACAAAATGTATCATAGAACTATACAATATGTGAACATTGTATGACAACTAAATATATGATATCCCGTCTTGAACCATCTCATTGCACTTTTCAATAGCTCAAAGATAATCTGTAAAGAAAGGAAATTTTTTGAATGAGTGATAAGTCATTTAGTAAGCATTTCTTAACCTTACATTCATACATAATCCTATCATTTAACATTAATGTCTTATCATACTTCATATTTTATTTCTTGTCTTATATTCTTTACTTATTTTATTACTTTTCATATTGTCTTTTCTTTTAATCATGCTATGACATGTATGTAATGATATAAAACGTGCTAAAATCCATGACTTAGTCCAAGGCATGCTTTCGTAAAACATATGTCATATTTGATCCAAAGATTAGATTATGGAACTTATCTTAAAATATATATATATTTTTATAAAATCACATATAAACTCTTTTCTTAAAACATTTGTGCTAATAAGACTGATGAATATAGGGATTCGACAGTGCATGACTTATACTCTCTCTAATGAGCTTGGTCTATGATCATGGCTTCTTTAATAGGCATAGGTTTCTCTCTCTAACGGGCATACGAACCTATAGATGTCCTTTCATATCTACTCCTAAAATATGTCTAGAACATTCATATTTCTATAAAGCACAACAAAAAAATAATATCAAGGCATAACAAAAATAAAGTGAAAAAGGGAAGAATTTGTTCAGTCGATTTTACAATATATCAAAACTTCTCCACAAGCCTCCTATGTCCACTCCTCCAAACAACCCTACTTGAAGCCTTTTTTTTTTTTTTTTTACAATCTTCAACCTTGAAGATACAATAGCTTTTGCATAAGGGATTTTGCCCTTCTTACACTAGTTTTAATATAAGGGAATGTACTCAAAGGTAGATACAAAATTTTACTCATAGTATTTCTCTCAAAATAACTACAAATGAATTTTAGTGAGCGAAAATGGAGATGAGTTTAGAGAATGGAAGTATAGAAATATTTAACCTAATTCTCTAACTTCTATAATCTTTAAACTAGCTCTAATTTATACGAAATGAAAAATGTAACCATTGTAGCTGGCTTAAGAATCGTTGGGAAATTTCTGGGCTAACACATAGTCATGCCTTCTCCTCACGATGGTGCTTTTGTCCTTTGATGTAGCTTAATGGTCAAATTTCTCCTACCACGTAAACTCTACATAGGCGTGTGCTCCATACACATAATCATGTGCTTCTATGTTTTTATTGCTTTAGATCTTTCAAAATGGCACACAATCTTATGCACAGGAGTATGTCCTTAAAATGTGACACACGATCGTGTATTTGACAATTGCACAATCTTGCATCCTTGCTTCTTCATGCATGGATACTTTGCACGACTCAACCAAATTGTGTGTTCTCTTTGTGGGATACACACAGTTGTACAGCTTGGTCACAGAGGGTCATGCGTCAGACAATTCCTGTAAAATTGAAACCTTTTGTCCTTTCTTGTTATGATTATTACATGCACGGACTTGGTTAGATACTTTAATAGAAGTTTTTCATCAATTTAAAACATACAAGGGTCGAACAATCTCCCCATTTTTTATTGATAACAAAACTTATGTTAAAATGCATAAAGCACATATATCATAAAACATTTTTTTGCAAAAATTTTCAATAAAACACAAAAATTCATTTTGAGCACAAAAGTCATTTTAACATATCAAGTCACTTTCCCTCTTTTGTTATAAATAAAAAATGCATATTAACATTTTTATTTAAGCACAAAAAGTTTCTCCCCTTTATAAAACATTTTTATCAGGTCATGCATAATTTAAACTTTTATAAATTCTCCCTCTTTCACAAATCATTCAAGCTACCCCTTTTTCAAACATTTCAAACTCCCATTTTTTCAATGATACAAATTGTTAAAAAAAAGGAACATGAACACTCCCTCTCATATTAACATATACTAACGAAGAAGTATTTAATTATGTCATTTCTCCCCCTTTTTTTATGAGTGTACTTAATAAAATAATCATTTTTATGCAAATGATATGATTGTTAAAACACTTTGGGGAGATATTTGTAGAAAACTTTAATAATTTAAAAGTCTAGAAAAATTTTGTAATTTTATGTTAAGCACAGTTGTACAGGTCATGTGCATGGTCGTGATGTTTGATTACAGGATATTCATGATTGTGCATAATTTAAACATGATATTGTGACTGGGGAAATGTTTCATGCACAATCATGTAACTCTAAACACAGTTGTGTATGGCCTCAAAACCAAAAATATGTAAAAAACTGCAGTTTTGACACAAGGGAATAAATATCAAAATATTTCAAAATCGATTTTTATTCATTTCAAATCATTGAAACCAACTCAAAAATACATTTCAAATATGTCTAGCAATATTTGAAACATAATTGACATATTTGAAATTATTTTCACATATTTTGGGGAATGAAGCTTTATGCATAAAATTTGATCAAAATACCACAAATATGTCATTTTTGCATGTTTTGACGATAGGGGACAATTAGTATGTGAATTTATGTCATTTGATATCAAAACAATCAAATTCGAATCAATTTGACATAAATTCCAAATATGCTAATATTGCAACACTATCATACATATATACAACAAACTTGAATTCAATTGAACTCACATACTCAATCAAGGCAAACATTCATATATTCAATCAATTATCATCACAACACGACATCATCAACTTAGTATAACAAAAAAAGAAATTTAAACCTTACTTGACTTGATGACTTTTCTACACCAAGTCTTCATATTTTCTTTTCGATGTAGAAGCACAAAAAGACTCCTTCATCTTTATCATTGTTTAAGTCTTTCCCACTTTAAGCGACAATAGCTTTCTTCTTAGATTTCTTCTTTTTCATCTGAAGACATTCTTGCTAGTAATGCCCTTCTTTCTTGCACTTATGGCAAATGATCTCCTTCTCATTGTTCTTCTTTTTCTTCATGGAGAGAAATTTGCTAAACTTCTTCAAGAGTATCTTTAGGTCTTCTTCACCCAATGAGCTCTCTTTATCTTCAATTGAGGGTACATCTTTTTTGCTTGAACTTTCCTTAATGTTGAGTTTGATATTCTTTTTATTTTTTTCTCTTCCTTCTTTCTTTTGGTCATCCACTTCATTTCATGAGTCAAGAGACTCCCAATTAATTCATTCATGCCTATAATAGTCAAGTCCTTTTACTCCTCAATTGTTGTCACTTTCATGCTTTAAGTCTTTGGTAATGACCTTAAGATCTTCTTGACCAATTCGACGATTTTGAATCTTTTTTCCAATCCTTTCAAGTCATTTACTTAATTCAAAAACTGTTAGTACATCTCTATTATGTTCTCTTCCTTTTCATTTCGAAAAGTTTGTACTCACATAAGAAAATCTCCACCTTTGACTCCTTCATTTGGCTTATTCCTTCATGCATTGTTTAGAGGATAGTCCAAGCTTTATTTGTTGTTTTACATAAAGATACATGATTAAAATTGGTAAAATTTAAGAAACAAAATAACAAATCCAATGCCCTTGAATTTAAACTCATCATTTATCATTTTCATTAAAATTATTATTGTTTTTGGGCAAATTCATATTTGGATCTATGGAAACAAAAATAACCCTTTTCAATAATTTTCCAAAACTTATAGTTAATGGATTGAATAAAAAATTTCATACGAATTTTTCGTTGGTTATAGTTTTTACCACAAAATAAGGGTAGCCTAATTAAACTACCCGTTTCTTCGAAAATTGGTTTTGGAAATAAATTGGCTATTAAATTTGAAAAAATCTTTGAACTCTTAAAATTATTAGATTTTGAAAATCAAGAGCCTTCCACAAGCCTCTTACGTTCACTCCTCCAAGTAAACCCACTTAAAGCTTTTTTTTTTTTTTTTTCACTATCTTCAATCACAAAGATATAATAGTTTTTGTGCAAGAGATTTTGCCTTTCTTACATTAGTTTTAATACAAGAGATTGTGCTTTTAATATAGTTACATGGGATTCCACCTTATATTAGTTTTGCAAGATTATGCCTTATAGTTATTGAAAATAAAGGAAAACAAATTTGCCTCTAAAAGGCAGATGTAGAATTTTACTCATAGTGTTTCTCTCAAAATGAATACAAATGAATTTTAGTGAGAGAAAATAAAGATGAGTTTAGAGAATAGAAGTATTAAAATGTTTAACTTAATTCTCCAACCTTTACAATCTTCAAACCAGTTCTAATATATAAGAAATGAAAAATGTAGCTGTTATAACTAGTTTGAGATCCATTGGGAAATTTCTAGGTTGATGCATTATTATGTCTTTTTCTTGGAAGGTCATGCTTCTGTTATTTGATGTAGCCCAACTGTCAAATTTCTCCTATCACATAAACCCAACGGAGGTGTGTGCTCCACACACACAGTTATGTGCTTTCATGTCTTTATTGCTTCAAATCTTCCAAAATGACACATAGTTTTATACACAATACCTACATGATCACCACATAATTAGGATTTCCAAGTTACACGATCATGTGAACTTTTCTATATAGGCGTGTGCCTAGTAAAGCCTGTCTAACATGAGGGTAGTCAGGTTTACACGGGGGTGCATCCTCAAAACATGACACACTATCATGCTTTGACAATTGCACGGTTATTCATCTTTGTTTCTTCATGCACAGATACTTTGCACAACTCCACCAAGTTATGTGTTCCCTTTGTGGGATATACACGGTTATACAACCTGGTTATGTACGGTCGTGCATTAAGCAATTCCTATAAAATTAAAACCTTTTTTCCTCTCTTGTCATGATCATTACATACAAGGATTTGGTTAGATATTTTAACATATATTTTAATCAATTCAAAACTTGTAGAGGTCTAACACTATCAAAACCAATGAACATCCTAAGCACGTTTCTACTTAATCATAACATCTCAAGTTGTCATTCATTATTGAATCAAAGTAAAATCATAGCAATCATGTACTTAGAAGTGACACTCCACAATATATATGTCATGTCCAATTAAACATGTAATTAGTCCAAGTGATTTAACACCATAACTTATTAAATCTTGTTGCATGCTTAGTTACTTACACTAAATCAACTTGATTATATAACAAATATCATCAAACAAGCTCATACATCAATTGATTAACCATTAACACAATCATAATAACCAAACAGAGAAAGAAAGGCACGAAATACTTACTTTAAGCTTATTAATAGGCTTTTTCTCTTTAGGTCAATCTCTCTCTGTAGCTCACGCCTCAACTTACTTTTCCTCTCTCTCTACTTTTTGGTGAAAGCTTTCCATAATACTCAAGAGAAAAGAAAATGAAATTTATGAAAATTTGAACTAAAAATATGTTTTATATAGTTGTACCAAAACCGGATCATGTACGGTCGTATATCCTAAGACATATTGTGTGAGATATAAATTTAAAATTTATATGTCTTTTCATGCTGTACACATGGCAGCCTCGATAGGTGACACATGTACAAGCAAATAAAGCCCCTAAATAACCATTTTACCCTTGAGCTTTTTCATTTCGATTTCAAACCCTAAAATTTTACTTTTCTCATCTATTTCTAACCTAAAATGAATATTCTAACTTTGAATTGTTACGTTTTCCCCCTCTTATGAAAATTTCATCCTTATAATTACTTGAACAACTTCAAAAACCTCACTCTAAACTCTGACTCTACCTCCCAAGTAGCTTCTCATACCTCTGATCTCTTTATAACACTTTAACTAACTAAATCTTTTTATTTCTCAGGGTTTTAACTTTGCGATCTAAAACCTAAACTGGTTGCTCATGATGACTTAGATCCTCAACCAAATCCAAATCTTAAACTTCTAAAACATGAGACTCATCCTTAAAATATCTCCTCAATAGAGAAACATAAAATATATTATGGATCCAATCCATACTTATAGGCAAGGCTAACCTATAGGCAAACACTCCAAACTCTTATATAGCCCAATAAAACAAGTAGTTAGCTTACTTTTTCCTACTAAACCTTACTACAAGCCTAAAAGGAGAAAATCTTAAAAACACCTTATCTCCCACCTAAAACTTTATCTCTCTATGCCTCTTATTTGCATAATTCTTTTGTTGATCTTGGGTCTATCTCATCTATTGTCATAGCTTTTAAAAAATCTTTTCACCAATCTCATCCCAATACAAATGAGACTTATACCTCTTACCATATAAAGCCTCAAATGAAGCAATTTGAATAGTTGATTAATAACTATTATTATAAGTGAACTCTATTAAAGGTAGCAAATCAACCCAACTTGACTTATGGTCCATACAATAGGCCTTTAACATATCTTTTAAACTTTGATTAGTCCTCGTAGTTTACTTATCAATTTGTTGATGATACGTTGTATTGAAGCACAACCTTGTACCTAAAGATCTCTATAGAATACCTTAGAAAACATACAAAAATCTCAAATTTTTATCATAAATAAAAACTCTAGGAACCCTATACAACCTCATTATCTCTGTAACATACAATTAGCCTAACTGATCTATAGACATCCGCTCTTGAATAAGTAAGAAATGTGTTGACTTTGTCTATCTACAATCACCTAAATACTATTATAACCATGTTATACTTTATAACTGTAAAGTCCGTAAAAATGTGTTCCTATTTCCATTTAGGCATAATCAATGACTATAATAATCCAAAAGGTCTCTAATGTTCTACTTTGACTTGCCTACAATTCAAGCACCTAGCCACAAAATCAATGATATCTCTTTTATATATGACCATCAAAACGCCTTCTTGAGATCCTTATATATCTTACCACTACCCAGATGCACTACATATATTGTATTATGAGCCTCACCCATATCCTCAATCTTAACCCAATATAATCTAGGAATCCCATCTCTCAACTCAAAATTAGGTACTACATCTTCTCTAATCTTTGAAACCATCCTCTAAGACTAGTCATCAGATAATTGCCTTACTTGAATGTCATCCAATAGAGTTGACATAATCTACAATCTAGAGAACCTGATAGTCATAGTCACAGTCACAATTTTAATCTACTTTTTGCTGATCTCTTATTGTAACTCTCTCTAAACAAAAATCCTAGATAAAGTTATTATTCTACTTAAAGCATCAACAACCATATTAGTTTTTCTTGAATAATGCCTAATCTCACAATCATAATCTTTAACTAACTCCAACCATTTTTTCTACATTTTTTGAGCTCTCTTTATGAAAAGAAATACTTCAGACTCTTATGATATGAATATATATTACACCTCACTTTATACATATAGTGCTTTCAAATTTTTAAACCAAAGATAACTGCAACCAACTCTAAGTCATGCATAGGATATGTCAACTCATAATCTTTTAACTATCTAAAGGCATATACTATCACTTTACCAGCCTATATCAACAATATGCCAATCCCCTAATGAGATACATCAACATAAATATCATACTTAACTCCCTCCTCTAGTAATGCCAACATCGGAGCATTAACCTTTACTTTAACTTTAGAAACCAAGCCTTACACATCTTAGTCTAAACAAAAAAAATACCCTTTCTCGTTAAAACAATCAAAGACCTTATCAAACTAAAAAATCTCTCAAAAAACCTTTGGTAATATCTAGCTAACCTGAGGAAACTCCTCACTTACTTAAGGCCTTTGCTAACTCAACACTGCCTTTATCTTACTTTGATCAATAGAAGTATCCTTATTCGAAATAATATGTATTAACAAGGTCACACTATCCAACCAAACTCATATTTAGAAAACTTGGAATACAACTATTTATCTTATAACCTTTGTAACATAATCTTTATATGCTCCTCATGCTCTTCCCTACTCTTTGAGTAAACCAAAATATTATCATTAAACACCCCTACAAACTGATCCAGGTAATCTTGGAATACCCTATTCATTAAGTCTATAAACATCACATGACAATTAGTTAAACCAAATGACATCACTATAAACTTGCAATGATCATATCTCATCCTAAAAATAGTCTTGAGTATATCTTTATCAACTATCCAAACCTAATGATACCCAAAGCTCAAATCAATCTTAGAAAATACCATTGACCTTCTCAATTAATCAAAGAAATTACTAATTTTAGGCAATGGATACTTCTTCTTCATAATTACCTTATTCAATGTCCTATAATTGATCACATCCTCATTAACCTATTTTATATCTTAATAAACTAAATACAGGCATTACAAGGTGAACAACTAGGCCTAATGAACTTCTTATCTAATAACTCTTATAACTCAATTGGAGTCATCTGATATAGAGCTTTAAAAATAGCACCTATACTAGAAACCAACTTAATACTAAAATCTACTTCTCTTTTAGAAGTCAACCTCAAAAGATCCTTAGGAAATATATTAACAAACTCCTTCACTATGAGCACTCTTTCAAGACTTGACTTAGATCTACTCTTACATACTATATTAGCCAAATAGCCCATACAACCTCTACTCGATATTCTCTTTACCTTAACACAAGAAATCATCATGCCTTGATCACACCCTCTCCAAACATAGACTAATCAATACCTAATTAGAATTTAACCTTTCTTTTCTTATAATCAATCTCCACTCCATATTTATTCAAGAAATGTATACTTAAGATCACATCAAAATCTACTTAACTTTATAATTATCAAACCTACCTTCATAAATCTATCTTAAATGAATACCTCCTGATCTACTAGCATTTTATCACTCATTACAATACCACCATTAGCAAATTTTATACAAATTTCTTGATCCACTATACTAGAAATCAATCCTAATCTGTCTACAATACCCATAGAAATAAAACAATGCGTAGCACCATAATCAATCAAAGTAAATAAAGAAGTATCATGGAAAAGCAATTGACTAGTCATCGTGAGCAAATTAGCATTAGCTTGCTCTTGATGTATAACATATACATAAGCTTTACCTTTAAAAGTACCAATACCTCTCCTAGAAGAACACTTTGAAATCTGATAACCTAGTTGGAGACACTTAAAATTATATTCTATCCTATCAGACACTCTTTTGGATGTCTCTTGTCACACTTGGCACAAGTTGACACTTCAAACCTCAAACTCTCCCTAAAGCCTCGCAATACCTTTACAAAGGAATCACAGAAATGATCACATTTCTAGCTATCATACGATGTAACCCATGTGTTGAACCCCTAGGTGTTTTGATGATAACAAAAAATGATGTTAAAGTGACTAATATGTCCTGGCATGGTTGAAAACATGACCAAAATAGGACAAAGTTATTTTCATATTTTGTAGGCATGATGTACGACCATGAATATGTCATGTATGCCCGTACCTAGTGCAAATTGATCTCGTACATGAATTTTCACGCCCTAGTAACGCTGCCCGTACGTAGTTCTGTCCAAATGGCGTTGGTCATTTATGCCCATACACATAATATGTACGCGCCCGTGCAATGCCAATTCTTTGCCAGTCACGAGCATGAACGTCCCGTGAGTGTGTCGTACATAAGTCAAAGTAGTCAAGCAGTATGTACGCCCGTACGTGGTTGATGCACGCCCGTGAAGACGTAAAAGGAGTCACGCCTACGAGTTACGACCAGTTCAGCCCGTGTAAGGTCAAATGATCTAGAGGCTAAATACTGTACGCCCATGAATAATGGATGTACGCCCGTGCATAGGCAAAATTTGAAGCGTACATGATGTCGTGCATGACATCGTACTCAGTTCTGGAAAATGAAGGGACACAGAGTCACGCCCGTACATTATGGTGTCATGCCCGTACATGTGCTGGCGCCAAGAAAAATTTAGCCGTTGGGAGAACTGCTCGAGGCATTAATTGACGATGTCACGGTCGTGAGGATATGTTCATGCCCGTACATGAGAGTAAATTTTCAACTTAAGCTGCTCCAACGGATCTATTTCTTCTCCAACGAATTCCTACCTTTTCCAGCAAACTTTGAGCTATAAATTGGAGGCTCTTTGAAGTGAGAATGGTTGGAGAACAAGTGCACTAATCCTAACTTCAATTTTCTCTCAATCTCACTCTATCTTTCATTCCTCACATTGCTAAATCTTAAGGAAATTTATTTGTGCAAATTGTTTATCAGCCTTAGAGAGGCAATATTGTTCTTATATCTTGCTTACAACATTTTTGGGCGTAATCCCGTATAACTATTGTTAAGGGCAAAATTCCCTTGAATCAAAAGTATATTGTGGGCACAATCCTAGATCAACTAGTGTAAGCGGTTGGGCGCAATCCCGATTCAACTAGTGAAAACTTTAAGAGGATTTGCTTTAAGAAGTGGACGTAGGAGGCTTGTGTTCAAAGCTCTGAACCACTATAAAATTGGCTGAGCATTTCTTTCCCTTACTCTATTTAATTTGTGTTTATATTAATTATTAGCTTGGTTGTGATTGATTGGAATTACACATTTGTTTGAGTTGGTTGAATAGGAAAGAGATTTAAAATTGCAAAATATTTTTAAATAACCTATTCACCCCCTCTAGGTTATTTGCCATTTAGGCTTTGGGGTTTTACAATTTGTATCAGAGCTTGGGCTCTTGTTTTCGAAAATCTAACGATTTTTAGAGTTTAAGATCTATTTTAAAAAATTATATGACAAACATTTTTCAAAAATCGTCATTCGAAGAAGGGGGTAGTTCAACTAGACCACCTTTGTTTTGTGGTATAAATTATAGTCAATGGAAATTCGTATGAAATTTTTTGTCCAATTCATTGATTATAAGCTTTGGAAAATCATTGACAATGGTGATTTTGTTCCTATAAATCCAAATACGAATTTGCCCAAGAATGAAAGCGAATTTAATGAAAACGATGAAAAATTAATAAGCTTAAATTCAAGGGCATTGAATATGTTGTTTTGTGCTTTAGATACTACTGAATTTAATCGTGTTTCTTCTTGTGAAACAGCCCACGAAACTTGGACAATCCTTCAAACCACTCATGAAGGAACTAATCAAGTAAAGGAGTCCAAGATCGAATTAAGCTTCCGTGAATGTGAGTTTTTTGAGATGAAGAAAGATGAGAATATCACGGAGATGTATAAGAGATTCTTAAACCTTGTAAACGAGCTAAGAGGGCTTGGAAAGAAATTTGAAACAATAGAGCTCCTGAAGAAGATTTTTCGATCATTGTCGGAGTCATAGAGTATGAAAGTCACGACAATTGAAGAGTCAAAAGATTTAGGGAAAATGGGCATGGATGAACTCATTGGAAGCCTTTTGACTTATGAAATGAAATGGAAGCCCAAAGAAGAGGAGAAAGTCAAGGCAAAGAAAAACATTGCCTTGAAAGTTGAGGAAAGTTCAGATGAGGAGTCTTCAATGGATGAGGAAGACATGAGCACAATTGTTAAAAAAATTCAGCAAGTTTTTCTCAAACTCCAAAGGAACGAGGGAGAAGAAGAGTAAAGGAATTATATGTTACGAATGTAAAGAGCCTGGACATATTCGCCAAGAATGTCCTCTCTTGAGAAAAAGAAGGAAAGAAAAGAAACTCAAGAGGAAAGCTCTAGCCGCCACTTGGAGTGAAAGCAATGACTCTAATGATGAGAGCGAAGAGGATAACGAAACAGAAAATTTGTGTTATATGGTGAAGAGTGATTCAAATAATGAGGTAAATAATTCCAACGCTATCTCATATGATGAATTGCAACATGCCTTTGATGATTTAATAATTGAATTCAAAAATCTTAGTTCTAGAAATAAAATTTTGAGGAAAAATAATTCTTGTATAAAACTAGAACTAGATACAATGTTAAACAAATATGAATAATCAAAAAGGGAGCTAGATTTAATTCATCATGAAAAAGATAAAGAAATAGAATCCCTAAGGAAAGAAAATGAAAATTTGATAAGTAAGTTGTCTAGCACAAATGAAATACTTGAGAAGTATAAAGTAGGTACTAAAAGGCTTGATGAATTGCTTGCTTCTCAAAGAAACACCTTAAACAAACAAGGCCTAGGTTACAATGCATGCAATCTATCTCTAAGTAATTAAAGGTCATTAAAATGTCAAAATGCATTACATTTGAAGTGCACATATTGTAAATTTGTTGGACATGTGTTTAAGAAGTGTCCAATTAGGAATGGAAAACCTCTTAGGATTAAGAAGGTTTGGATTCCTAAAGGGATATTTCAATATAACCAAGATGGACCCAAAACAACTTGGGTCCCAAAGAAAGGTTGAGTTTTTGTGCAGGTGTGCCTTGAAGTCAAGGGAAGGAAATGAAAATATAAATTGACTTTGCAAGGTTTGTGACAAAAGTGTGGTGCTTGGTAAATCCAAGTAAGTTTTTCTTGTTTAAATTATATGAAAAATAATTATGTTTGAATTGGTATGACTATGTGTCTGAATGTTTGCATGTGTTGTATGGTTAATTGATGTATGAACATTGCAAATTGTATCCAACTTAAATTCAAGTCTAATCAATTCGAAGTTATTTTCGAAATTGGTTAACATATGATTTAAAATGATGCTTTGCCTAAAAAAGGATCAAAATATTCAAGATTTGTCTCTTAGAGTGTTTTGATTTAAGTTTTAAAAGTTTTTGGATGTGTTTTGAAATTTTGGTGCCATGTACGGCCGTGCTTCATACAGTCACAGGCGTACATTGTTTTGAAAGCCACGTGTCTGTTTTATTTTATCGCAGTCATGACCATACATTATACATGTATGGCCGTGCATACTTTCTATAAGGATTTAAAATTGGGATTTTACGCCCGTACATTTTCCTTCACAACCGTGACTCTTAGCACGAATTTTAAAAACTCACGGTCGTACACGTTTATGTATGCCCGTACACGCAATGGTATAAATTAAAAACGCATAGATTTTTTCATTTCAAACGTAATCCCTAGCTTTGTTTTTTAAATACTCTCAATCTTCTAACCCATTTTCGACCAAAACCCTACCAAATCATCAAGTTTTACCTCCAAATCGTTTGCATTCTTCCTAAAAATCATTCCTAAAACCCTAGCTTTCAAAAATCCTTCTCTTTATCAACATTTCATCAAATCTGTGGGAAGCAATCATGCCTAGGATTAAGATGACGGCTGCGAAATCAAAAGCTCACGCATATAGGATTAAAGTGCGTGATAGCCAACAACGGAAAGCTCTAGATGCGATTATAAATAGAGGTATTTACATTGGTCGTTCTTTACATTTGCGCATTCTTGTTGAAGTTGGGTTAAGTGAGGAAGTAAGTAGATTAGTATCAAATGCTAAGTGGTTGAAGTTATTCACAATGCGGTATGAAGTTTATGAAAATTTAGTGAAGGAATTTTATAGTTCTCTGAAAATCGATAAAGATGCGAGGGGAAATATTAAAGATTATGTGATGAAGTTTAGGTTACTAGGAAATGAATTTGTTGTTTCTCCTAAAAATCTGACTGAATGGTTAGAATGCTATTGTGAAGGATTGGTAGATGTCCCCTTAGGATATAATTCGAATGAAGCATGACGTCATTTGGGAGGAATAGAGACATATAATGCGCATACTTCGAAGAGTAGTCTGTTTGAAAGCCCAGCCTTACGTGTTGTACATAGAATAATTATGTATACATTGAATGCAAGACAACATACAAATAGGCATGTAGGTGTGAAAGACATGGTCTTGCTTGAGGCTGCCAAAAACAGATATCAGATAGATTCTGCTAGATGGCTTATTCAGAAAATAAGTGAAATCCAGGAGGGTAGGGGTAAAATAGACTTCTGTCAGTTGATTACTTTCATAGCCATCAAACTAGGATTAGAGCTCGAAGCCAATGAACCGGAGTATGTGTATAATTTTTCAGAAAGCTGCTAGTTGAATGTTGAAGCTCTCTTCAGAATGGGTATGATTAAAAAGGATGGAAGGTCGGGTTGGCGATTGGCTGATACCGTAGTAGAAAATGAACCGTCAATGGCTCCATCTGAAGGACCCTCTCATAGGCCTGATCGAGTATAAGAAGAAGCAAGAGAGGAAGAGTTGAGGCAGGGCACGAAGAACAGTCACCTTCTGAAATGCAGCAAGTTTTGGCCCACTTGCAATCTATTCAAGGACAAATCTTTTAACCTGGAAAGTCATTTAAACAATCGTCTGGATAGATTGGAGTCTCGGGTGGATGAGTTGGCTTCGAGGTTTCTCGGCATGAATATGGGAGATAACGCACCAAGTGAAGCTCCCACGGATGAACCATAGCATGATTTTTTATATGTTTTTCATTTCTTACATATTGTGTCCAAAATTTTCATTAATTTGAAATTTTTTATTTGAGGCACAGTCTTCTTTTTCTCATCTTTCTAATTTAATTTGATCAATCTTTATATTTATCTTTGTGTTCCATTTTGATGATGCTTAGTTGATGATATGGTAGTTGGATGATTGATTGATTGGTATATCGAAGTGTAATTGTTTATGTTGTTTGTTTTGGGAAATATCTAAAAACAAGGGAGATTATGCCAAATTTTTTTTTATTTATGACAAAAAGGGGGAGAAAGGGATAAAATGTGATATGTGATTATGAAAATTGAACATTATAATTGAACATTAAAAAAAGGGAAGTCAAAGTGCAAAAGAAATGGGGAGTTTAAGCCAATTTGAAAGGGGGAGTAAGAGTGAAAATTATCTTAAATTTTAACTCATTTTAAAATTTGAATTTTGACACATTTTAACATATTTTTTGTTATCAATCAAAAAGGGAGAGATTGTTGAACCCCTAGGTGTTTTGATGATAATGAAAAATGATGTTAAAGTGACTAATATGTCTTGGCATGGTTGAAAACATGATCAAAATAGGACAAAGTTATTTTCATGTTTTGCAGGCATGATGTACGGCCGTGAATATGTCATGTACGCCTGTACCTAGTGCAAATTGATCTCATACATGAATTTTCACGCCCCTGTAATGCTGCCCGTGCGTGGTTCTGTTCAAATGGCATTGGTCATTTACGCCTGTATACATAATATGTACGCCCGTGCAATGCCAATTCCTTGCCAGTCACGAGCATGAACGTTCCATGAGTGCGTCGTACATAAGTCAAAGTAGTCAAGTAGTATGTACGCCCGTACGTGGTTGATACACGCCCGTGAAGACGTAAAGGGAGTCACGCCTACGAGTTACGACCAGTTCAGCCCGTGCAAGGTTAAATGATCAGGAGGCTAAATACTGTACGCCCGTGAATAATAGATGTACGCCCGTGCATAGGCAAAATTTGAAGCATACATGATCTTGTACATGATGTCGTGCATGACACCGTACTCGATTCTGGAAAATAAAGGGACACAGAGTCACGCCCGTACATTATGGTGTCACACCCATACATGTGCTGGCGCCAAGAAAAATTTAGCCGTTGGGAGAACTGCTTGAGGCATTAATTGACGATGTCACGACCGTGAGGATATGTTCACGCCTGTACATGAGAGCAAATTTTCAACTTAAGCTACTCCAACGGATCTATTTCTTCTCCAATGAATTCCTACCTTTTCCGGCAAACTTTGAGCTATAAATTGGAGGCTCTTTGAAGTGAGAATGGTTGGAGAACAAGTGCACTAATCTTAACTTCAATTTTCTCTCAATCTCACTCTATCTTTCATTCCTCACATTGCTAAATCTTGAGGAAATTTATTTGTGCAAATGGTTTATCAGCCTTTGAGAGGCAATATTGTTCTTATATCTTGCTTACAACATTTTTGGGCGTAATCCCGTATAACTATTGTTAAGGGCAAAATTCCCTTGAATCAAAACTATATTGTGGGCGTAATCCCGAATCAACTAGTGTAAGCGGTTGGGCGTAATCCCAATTCAACTAGTGGAAACTTCAAGAGGATTTGCTTGAAGAAGTGGACGTAGGAGGCTTGTGTTCAAAGCTCCGAACCACTATAAAATTGGCTGAGCATTTTTTTCCCTTACTTTATTTAATTTGTGTTTATATTAATTATTAGCTTGGTTGTGATTGATTGGAATTACACATTTGTTTGAGTTGGTATAATAGGAAAGAGATTTAAAATTGCAAAATATTTTTAAATAACCTATTCACCCCCCTCTAGGTTATTTGCCATTTAGGCTTTGGGGTTTTACACCATGCATAAATTTCTACACCTTACCCTCTTTAGAACTAGCTAATCCTAACACAAATCTCACTAAAACATTGAACCTAATAGTAAACTCTATATTAAAACTCATCCCTTAAGTTAACTTAATAAACTCCTAAGTTATCACGTACACCATATCCAAACTCCTAAAATTGGATGTTAGGGGTAATATCAAAGATTTTGTGATATGTTTTAGGTTTCAAAGTAATGAATATGTTATAAAGCCTAAAAGGCTTGCTGAATGGTTAGAATATAATTATGATGGAATTTTAGAAATACCCTTAGGTTAATGAATCTTGGTCGAACTTAGGGAGAATGGGTAATTTTAGTGCTCACACATAAAAAGGTAGTCAATTTGATAATCCTACTTTAAGGGTACTTCATAGGATGATAAATGCCCGTCAACATACAAATGGTCATGTAAGCGTAAAAGATATGGTTTTATTAGAAGCGATTGTAAATAAAACTCAAGTAGATACTTCATGGTGGTTGATTAGAAAAAATAGAGAAATTCAAGATGGAAAGGCATTTACCTAATCTATAAAACGTAACATATATGCATAATGTTACAATATCACAATAGTTAAATTGTACAAATGTCTCATGAACTACAACAAATAAATAATACACAACTTATCAACCTTATCCTCCTCAAAAGCATTTCAAAACATTGGAGTAGCTGAAATTTTCATTCATGCCCTTGCTTCATATTTTCTTCATGTATGAGAATTTCTATCTAAAGACCTAAGCAATGAACATTTTTAACCATAGTTCAAAATATTCTCAAGTCCATTTAGGGGTTTTAAAATTTTTCACTTGTATAAATGAACACAATACACAAACAACTTCTCAAGTTAAGTCATCAACCAAATCTATCATGAATCTAAAAGTCTTAACTTTGTAATGTGCATTTCTCCATATTTCCAAATTAAACAAAGGTAGGTCATCATATACCAATTATTTGCCATAATTAAGCATAATCATAGACATATGAGCTAACTCAACATAAACACATACTAAAACAAAAAAAATTTCACAAATTTGTCACTAATGTTGTTATTTATACAATCCTAGGTCTAAATTTTCTTTACCCCAACCTATCATCAATATTGTCCTCAATGGTGAATGCTAAAAGTAAAAAGTTAGAATTACTTCTGTTATTTTATGTGAGGTGCCTCTTGCTTGCTCATGCATTAGGATTTGAAACTCAAAAAATTCTTCATTGTCAATGCTAATAATAAAACAACATCAAACAATATTGTTAGATTATATTTGACAAATAAAAAAAATTAAAAACATAGAAACATAAAGGATAGAAATTAGGTTGCTTACTAATAAGCGTTTGTTTATAATCTTTAGCTTAACTTGATATTAGTCCTTTTAGGTCAGATCGTTAATTGGGATGAAGACTTCACATTTTTTCCATTCATTATCTTTATAATATTTCGACCATTACTCTTTGATCATATACATGCCTTTGTCCTCGTTATTGACCTTTATAGATCTTTTAGGATAAGCTTTAGTGAATATGAAAGAACTAGTCCCTTGAGCTCTTAGCTTTCAAAAGAAGGGTTGACGTCGAGAATTAGAGAGGAATTCTTTTTGGCCAACTTTGAGGTTGTTCTTTGTAGGTTGTCGGTCTCGCCACTTTTTAGGTTTACCTTTGTTAGTTTTTACATTCTCAAATTTAATGTATTTTAATTTTGTAATGCAAGCCTTCATTGGATCTTTTAACCTGTTATCCTGAAAATACTTATAAGCCTACGAGTCAAAAACATCTATTTTGTAACAAGAATAACAATCCTTAGGATGTTTTATTACTTTAAAGACATTAAATGTCACTTGCTCATCTCTTACCCTAAGAATTAATTTTCCTAATTGGACATCAATCAATGCTTTACTTGTGGTTAAAAATGGCCTAACTAAACTTAAAGGCATATCAATATCTTCTTCCATATCTAACACAAGAAAATTCACAGGAAATATGAATTTATCTACCTTTATGAGCACATCTTCCCCAATACCTCTTGGTAATTTGATCAATCTATATACTAGCTGTAGAGATACTGTAGTGGGTTGTGATTCTCCAAGTCCCAATTTTCTAAAGATAAATAAGGGTATCAAGTTAATGTTGTCACCTAAGTCATATAAAACATTAGAAAATAAAATTGAGCCTATTGTGCAAGGAATTGAAAACTCCTTGGATCCTTAAAATTTTAAGGTAATTCATTTTACAATACTATCGAGCATTCCTTGATAAGTGTAATAGTTTCATGTTCCTCTAATCTCTTCTTATTTGATAAAATTTCTTTCTAAAAACTTTCCATAGGTTGGCATTTGGAGTAAGGCATCTATAAAAGGTATATTGATATGCAGTTTTTTAAAGATAACCAAAAGTTTAGCAAATTGTTTATCTAGTTGCCCTTTTTATTGCAAGAGTAAAAGAAGTTAGATTTCAATGGGCTTTGGCTCGACTTTCTTTACAACTGGTTCATCTAGTTGCTTTTTTAGTGCTTTGTTTTTTCTCTTAACCCTTGATTTCCTTCCCATTTCTTAATAGTATGGCCTTTGCTTTCTCTTTACTTCTTTTCCATTTTGGCACCCATACATTTGTAACTATCTTTTCATGCTTGATGGGTTGTGCCTTCTCTTTTATCTCTTCTTGTTATTATGACTCTTTCATGTTTACTTGAGGTTCTTCTTTAATATTTTTTCTCCTTGAGGTAATGGCTATTATCTATTCTTAAAGATTCCTTTCAATGTCACTTAGTGAGGTCCCTTAAGCTCTCCTAGAAACTAAATTTGCTAGTTGCCCTATTTGTGCCTCTAGATTTCTAACAGAAGCCTTTTGATTTTGAAATCTAGTTTTAACACTGCTTATGAATTTATCAACATGTCTTCCAAGTTTGACTTGTTCTCCTCAAGTGGAAATTCTAGGTGTCGTGGTCCTAATGCATTATGATTATCCTATAAAAATTTGGGATGATTTCACCACCTAAGGTTATATGCTTTGGAGTATAGATTGTCTTGTTGAGGCTTGCAAAAGTTACCAACGTAATTAGCATTATCATGTAGATTTATGAATGGGTTTCCTACTTGAAAATCCAAGCTTACGTGTACTTCTCGACATAGATTGCAAACCACACTTTTTACTTACATAACAGCCATGGTGTCTATTTTCTTGTTTAAAGCTTTTATTTGGGCAGCCAATGTATTGAAAGACTTCACTCCATGTGCTTCTAGAGCTTTCCTAGGTGCTTTATCAATTTTCCATTGATAAATATTAGAGGCTATTTATTCAAGCAACTCGAATGCATGTTCAAGTGTTTTCCTTATAAAATTGCCTCTTACAATTACATCAATTAAAGTATAGATAATTGGCATTAAACTATCATAGAAAGTTTGTACCTAAAACCATATAAGTAAATCATGATATGGGCATTTTTTGAGTAGCTCTTTGTATCTTTCTAATGCTTCATAGATTGATTCCACATCAAACTACATGAAAGTTGTTATGTCATTGCATAGTTTGGTAGTCCTTGATGAAGGGAAAAACTTGGTTAGAAATCTTTATGCCATCTCATCCTAGGTAGTGTTTGGTCCTACAAGTAACAAGTGCAACTAACTTTTTGCTTTATCCTTCCATAAAAAAGAGAATAACCTTAATCTGATGGCATCATCTATAACCCTATTCTATTTGAATGTATCATAGCTATCCAAAAAATTGATAATATATGAGTTTGAATTATCACTGGGTAATCCATTGAATTGAATAAACGTTTGAATCATTTGGATGTTGTTCAATTTAATCTCAAAGTTACTCGCTTAGATTGTCGATCTTTTGATGCTTAAAGAAGTCATTTTAACTGTAGGTTTTGATAATCTATCAAAGATCTCTGATGTGGGACTGGCACATTATGTTCTAAAGATAAAGGTATCATTCGGAGATCGTTTTCCATTGCTCTTTGTTGTTTCATCAAATTATGTACGATCCTTTCAATTTTAGGATTAAAAGGCTTAAGTGTTGGATTGCTAGTGCATGTCATGCACTAGGCAAAAAACTATAAAGCAAACAAAACCAAGTAACACCATAAAATAGAAAAAATAAACTAAATAACAAATATAAATATCTAGAGTAAAATTAAAAGCAGTAGATCTTGATGTTGTCTAAGATGCAATCCCCGACAACTGTGTTAAAAACTTGATTCGTTAATTTTAATCCATACTTTCTAGTAAGTGTAGTAGGTTCAAGTAATAAAAAGAAATATTTCAGGTTATCGTATCCGTGTAATTGTGTAAGCAAATACCAAGATAAAACTATTCCTAACTTTATCTAAATGATCGGATTATAGTTGAAAAGAAAACAAAATTAAACCAAAGTAAAAATTAAATACAAAGCAAATGGGAACTAACACAATCAATCCAAGAAAAGGAATAATATGTAAGAAAATGCTAAGGCTTTTGGTTCACTAATCCACTTCAGAGTAAATCCTTGATATGATTGAAGAAATCATGTTATTTATGTGACAACGAAATTCTTTAATCCAATCAATACTCTTTCTCAATCAATATTAATTCTACTTTGCAACCTGATAATCTACTATATATTTATATAGATTTAATTAAATGAAACTGCATTATTGTTCAATGGAATCCATTAGCTTTCACACAAATCAATTATACCTATCACTACTGCATGTATCAATTCATGCATCTCTATATCTAATTAATTTATGACATGTATTATCTATGCTTTTATGCAATATCACCTCTCAGTCTCAATCACATTACATAGATTCTATTAAAAATTGGCCAAAATCCTGATAGACATACTCATCATGAACTAGCATGTTTAATAATCACAAATCAACAATATTACTAGTTTATGGATTCGTTATCCCTAGTTTTAGCTAAGAAGAATTAGTTCAATATATTGGAAAAATTAACACACAAATTCAAGAGAAACATAACATAGATAAAAGATAAAACCAGGTATAAAATTCTTGAATTGTATTGTAATCTTCTTAAATTCTCTAAAAATTATAATCCTTGATGTTAAATTGAATTGAATCCCAAAAGAATATGGAAGAAAGTCCAAAAGAATGTGAAAAAGCTCTCTTAAATAATTCTAAGACGGTTCTCCTCTTTTAGGTAAGTACAATTAATATATATAGTCTAGGGCTAGGAATAGAGTACTAAAAACGTAGATTTTTGCATGCTTCTAAATGGTGCACGCTGCAGTGCTATGCTATGGCACGTGGCTTCTGGAATTTGAATTTTTTTGTCTTCATAAAATTTATAGCCTTAGATGTCTAGTTTAATTTGGGTTTTGAATTACCTTGTTTGGACTTTGAAATCTCAAGTTATAACCATTTTAGTCCTTAGTGGTTAGACATAAAATTTCATTGAGAAGACTTGAAGCCTAAACAAACTTTGATTTCTCCCCATAATAGCTTTCTAAAAAGCTTGAGATTTCCACTACAACTTTGCTAAAGACTAATTTTTCATTATAAAACTCAAACTTAGTTAAAATCCTTGTTTCCTACTGTGGCATGCAATGCGCTTCTTTTCCTTTTGAGCTTCAGTTGCTCATTTTTCCTCGAACTAAATTCAAACCATTGACTAGTCCTTCATAGGTGTTTTTTTGCTCGAACTAAATTCAAACCATTGACTAGTCCTTCATAGGTGTTTTTTTGACTTGATTTTCATTGAATTCACATTGAATTTCTCATTTCTTATGAAACCAAATATAAAAACATATGATCCCAAAATATACATATAATAAGGATAAGATGGTTAAATTACCTTCTAAAACTCTATGAATTGACCACAAAATTATATAAACAATTAGCACTTGTCAAAATATAATATAGACAATGAAACATACATAGCCATACAAGTATGTAAATGCAAGTTTTGATGACCAACTTATGCATATGATTTAGAGTCATGAGGCAGGTTATGCTAAGGCAATAACAATTAAAGTCTAAATAGACTTTGGTGTCTACTATATAATATGAAGGTAGAAGATCAAATCAAGCAATAAAAAAGGAAAAGACACAAGGTTTTTAAGGTGGCTCGATCAATTGGTCAAAAGGTTTTCATCCAAGATGTACTAATTTATATTTATATCGTCATGATCTTTCTCTCTCGGATAGTCCATTTATAGGACCATAGAGTAAAAATTCCATTCAGATTAAGGTAATGAAAGGATTCTTAACTCAAGTAAGATTCCAAAGATTCACTCCTACTTTAATTGAACTTAAAAAAATATTTACAATATTGGAAATAGCTGGAAAAAGCGCCACCTAATGGCAGGTCTTAATGGTTTGGATATCTAAAGAGGTGCTTCCCTGGAAATTATGTGGGCTGGAAAATCATTATAACTTACAAAATAATTTGGGAATCTTTCACTCAAATTATTTATTTTGTGAGTATATATCATTATAGTTAAAAAATATATATTTAAAATTTATGCAACGTTATTTTAATTATTCATGAATTGTTTATAAACATTAAAAAGTAAAATATTTACTTCCAAAAACTCAATAGTTATCTGCACTTTTCCATGTTTTCTCCTTGTATCTGCATATCTTGGGCATATTTATGCAATTGCAGGCATTGTCGTCTCTGCATTTCAGCTGTTTTTGCTGCTGAAAACCGCAAAACACAATTGCCATGACTAGTAATTATAAATATAAAATTATGTCTTCAACTAACTTTATTAACACCTGAATTAAGGAAATTGCATTCCAATCTTAACAACTATGCCTTTACTTCTAGCCTACCTTCAATGCATGATCTTGGCCTTCATTTTCTCTCTTTTTCTAAAATTTTACAGAAACAGTAACAAGCTGGTATTCCGCCACTTGCCCATCTTCGCAACTTTGCCTGAAGTGCTTCGTGATTTCCACCTCTTCCATGACAAACTCAGTAAAAGTTTGACGACTAGAAAGGGCACAATTCTCATGAATTACTGGCTCTCCCCAAACAATGTCTTACTCACCAGTGATCCCGCCAATGTTCAATACATGCTCACCACAAACTTCTCAAGATATCCCAAAGGTTCTGAATGGCAAAAGCGATTCGATGTTTTTGGCCATGGCCTTCTAAATTCTGATTTTGAAGAATGGAAGATACAAAGAAAAGCTGCCCGGGAATTCTTATCTCACACAAAATTTCATCAGCTCACTGCAAAAATCGTCCCGGAAATTATTAAGGACGGACTCATCCCAGTTTTTGAACACGCCTGTAAAAACGATTTACCGGTGGATTTGCAGGATTTATTGAAGCGGTATACATTTGATTTTGCGACGATTATCGCCACCGGATGTAACCCGAAATCTCTTTCTGTTGGAATGCCGGAAATTCCATGTTCAAAGGCGTTAGATGATGCGGGTGAAGCGATATTTTTTAGGCATATTGTGCCGGAAACGCTGTGGAAGTTGCAAAGATTGTTGAGAATTGGGAAAGAAAGAAAATACAGAGATGGCTGGAGGGTTATTGATGAGTTTTATCAGAATGTTTTGGTTAAACAAGATGAACCGAGAAAAGATGTAGAGAATTTCAATGTTTTGAACCTTTACCTGAGCCGAAATGAAATCATTCAACCTAGAGACAAGGATAAGGATATCACGAGAGATAACGTAATCAGCATCATTTTTGCCGGCGGAGACACAACAAGTGCTGCAGTTACTTGGTTCTTCTGGTTGGTCTCACAGAATCCTGAAGCTATCAGTAAAATCCGAGAAGAAATTAAACTCAACACAGCTCCAGAAGACGCCAATAAAAGCGACGAGGATCGTCCACGTTTGTTCAGTTTCGATGATCTGAGCAACCTTGTTTATCTCCATGCGGCTTTATGCGAATCCCTAAGGCTATTCCCCTCGATTCCTTATGAAACAAGGAGGCCAACCCAGCAAGACAACCTTCCAAGCGGGCATAGAGTGAATGAGAAGACAATAGTGATAATTTGTACGTATGCCATGGGGAGAATGGAGACGGTGTGGGGCGAAGACTGCTATGAATTCAAGCCGGAGAGATGGATAACAGACGAGGGAGGGATTAAACATGAGCCATCTCACAAGTTTTTTGCCTTCAATACGAGGCCAAGAATGTGCCCCGGCAAAGAAATTGCTTTCGTTGTAATGAAGGCCCTTGCAGCTGCTATAATTTACAACTATGATTTTCAAGTACTAGAAAATCCCCCTGTGATTCCTAGTCTTAGTATCAGTTTACGGATGAAACATGGATTAATGGTAAAGGTTAATAGTAAATTGTATTGAGAATAGATTTCGAAATTCGAAATATATAAAAAGTATAGAACTGTATTTGAACATAAATCCATGTAATTACAGACGTATCAATACTTCATTAATTATAAAATAAGGGGATGACTTTGTCAAACTTCGGATCTTGTGTAATGCCACTCTTCTTGTTTATTTCATTCTTGTTTTAATTTTTTTCTTTTTTAAATTGTAATTGGTGTGTGCGTGTGTGTGTGTGTGTGTGTGTGTGTGTGTATCTGGATATTAATTAAATTAAAAAAACCATATTTTAAACCATTTTTACAATTTTAACTTAAAAATTTTATATACAACCTTAGCTAAAATTCAGAATTAATAACAATTTTGTCTTTCTCTCTTCTCTTTTAAGATTCAATGTTTGATTGAAGGCTTTTTAACAAAAATGTTTGAATCAAACATATTTATAGTAAATTTCTTACACATTGGGTTGAAAAAATTTAAGTGGAAGTTTTTGTTGCATCAAACATGTAACCCAAGTAAGTATAACTTCATTACATTGTTGACACCTTTTTAAAGATTGTGCTAGTGTATGATGTCTTTGTTTTTTCTAGAAATCATATTCGTATTTGTAGATTTTATATTACATAGCTATAACATGACCTTAATTAGACAAAAGCTATTATACGTTTGATTTGTGCTTTTTTTTTCATGTTGGTTGAATCTATATGAACTACATTTTCTGCATGTTCTAGAAAAGGTAAGCATGTAAAGTAAACCAGTAAACTTGCGAGGTAAGTAGGTAAGTGTTAAGCATTTCGTATGGTAAGGGGTTTTTTGTACCAAGTTAGAGGGTGAAGGGTAAGTAGGTAAGAGCACATGATAAGCGTATGACATAAGCAAGTAAGCTCATGGGGTAAATGAGTAAGAGAAAATCCATTTTTTTTAAATTTAAACAATTTTTGAAGTTGTTTCAGTATAGCGCTACAGTTAGTTAACAAATATGTATGTCTAATGATAAGGCTTTATCATCATATGACAAGATGGTTCAAGCAATATGTTTTTTTTTTTTTTTTTTTTTTTTGTTTTGTATAACAATATGGGTAACTAAAGATGACAACATAACAAGATTCAAAGTGTTATGTTTTCAAATCCAAATCCACTTGTAAGCATATTTAGTGAACATTCTAATGATGACATTAATCGGATGGCAAGTCATAACCCACTTTGACTATTCGATTAGCAAGGCAAAACTCATCCAAGTCATAAAACACTCGTTTTGAGTGAAGTGATGTTCAAGGAAGATCAATGGAATTCAACCCAAGTCCATTCACACATAAAAGACTTGGTCCTGATAATGCCAATTCTAAAAAGATCAACTTCATCTAACCATGTGATGACTCTTACAACAAGGATCTCTTGAGCAAGCCAAAAGGCTTTTAAATCCATCCAAAGTTCACATGAGAAGAAATCCAACAATGATTGCAACCAAGGAGGCCAAGAAAAAAAGAAATTCTATTGTAGCCAACCTGCGTCGCAGCGTGAGAAAGCAGTTACGATGCCTAGTTCCTAGATCTTACATGCACAATCAATCTACCTTGGCACTACATCACCTCAATGTCCCATCACGATGCTTGGTTTTTGGAATTTGCACGTTTTAATGCTTGTTTCCCACCATGGTGCCATGATTCAAATTTGCATGCCTTTAAGTAACAACTTACATTCCTTCGGCAAATCCTTATTTATTTTGGATGCCCTTTGATGTAATTTAAATGTAATTTATTTAGGACGTTTTGGTCATTTATTCTACTTTGTATTTGCCTATATAAAGACTTCTAAACTCATTTGTGAGAATCTTTTTTTGAAAAATTGGAAATTGAAACCTTAAACTTAGAGAGTTTTCCCTTGTTCATCTAATCCTTTATCCATTTCTATTACACGCGGATTAGGTGGTAGATTGGATTCTTACTAGTGGATTAGTTCCTTTAGACTTGAATAAAATCTTTCTTGCTTTCTTTTATCCAATGTTGGCAAGGCAAAGTTGGTGGTTGAATTTGAATCAAGAGGGTGAAGTATTCCTTTATGATTGGTTCACTCTTCCTTACATGTGTTCTTCAAGTAAATTATTTTGATGTTGTGTTGTGAATTCATTTGCTTGAGAATTAAGTTGATTTTTTTGATGATACTGTGGAGAAAGATCATGTTTCTACCTTTCTTTCATTAACAAACTAGTCAAACTTGAAAACTTGATTTGTTGGTTGAAGATTTGATACATGTTTGAGAATATTAGAGGTTTGGAAATCATATCATATTGGTATTAAAGCTTCTAAGTTGTGTTGTGGTTGCATTGTAGTGATAAAAACTGTATTGAAGTGTTGAGAAATTGTTGCCAAAAAATTGAAGGAAGATTGCCAAAATTTGTAATGTTTTTTTCGGAGTATATATTTGCTTCGAATAGAAATTTTTGTTGTATATGTTGCTAGAAGAGAGAAGAAATAGTAAAGAATTTGGTCAAATTTTCCTAAACAAATTCCCCAACTTTAACCATGAAACTTTACCACATTATATTTTACCTTACCTTACCTTACCTTACCTTACATTTAGCCTACACCAAAAGTACCAACATGTACCTTAAATCTAGGTTGTCATTTGACTAATCTTTTTATCACACCGTTAGCCAACTTTAATCACTTTTCACTTAAGCTAATCAACCAAAATCTTCATTTGTCCCTTAATCCTACCCTTACCACAAAATTGCCAAATTGTCCCTCACCATGTAATACTACTCTTTCTCTCTCTCTCTGCATATATATACACATATACTATATATATATATATATATATATATATATATATATATATATATATATAGTGTGACATACATACTTAAACATTTCTCATACATATGTCAAATAATGAAATCATAATCATAAAACATTCTCACTTTTGAAATACCTTTTTTATTAAATCTTTATTAAAACTATACCTCATGCAACACATACTGAATATATGTCTCCTAATTCAGAACATAAAACATTTACAACTGTAAAACATATGAATTGTTTTAAAAAAAGAAACTACAAACATAATCGATACATAATATCCATATAAAACTATCATCAAGTAATCTTGATAACCATTGCCTCAGCTATGTAGCTACTCGGCAAGCAAAGCAAAAGAAATCACCCTACGAGAAAATGGATTTGGAATAAGTGACAAGTTACTTAATAAGCAATTTCTTAAACTTAAACATATATAACTCTAACCTTGAATTCATATCTTAAAAGTCTTAATCTTTTTTACTTAACAATTTTTCATTCTTATTTTATGTCTTAACTTAATTTTTTTATAAATTATATATTATTCGTAATTCTTAAGTCCTTTAATATTTTTATTCTTCTTTTCTCTTTGATCGTGCTATGTTATGTATGTCATTATATAAAATATGCTAAAATCCATGATTTAGCCCAAAGGTTTTATGCTTAAAAATCATATTCTTGAAATCATCATAATTGATCCGAAGAACTCATCATAAAACTTGTTATAAAATCAATACTTCATAAAACTTTCATAAAACTCATATACTGATCAGAATGATGAACACAATGATTTAACACCTTAGCCATGTGAGTCCAATAATGCACAACTAGTAGTCTCTCTAATGAGCTTAGTCAATGGTTATATCCTCTCTAATAAATGTTAGTTTCTCTCTCTAACAAGCGTACGAACCTATAAATGCTTCTCATATCCACCCTTAAAAAATCAAAATATTCTTTTCTACTTTTTCATAAAACATGCATATTCGATTTAAGGATCAGAAAAATATTTAAAACATTTTCTTATTATTGTAAATCAGTTTCTTGGAATGCTGTCATGAAATAAAGAAAATGTATTAAAACTTTTTAATCTTACTTTATTAACTAGTTCCCTTAATTTTCTACATAATTACTTAGCTAAAACTTAGCTTTATTTTTTATTCTAGACAACATGTATGGTTGAGCACTTGTAATTGCACAGTCATATCCTTATAAATTTCAACTCATGTGAAATTGACATTTATAACAATTATGACTCACCAACTCATGATTGTGTAGCCATTGTGACACCATTCACATTTCACCTGACCATGCATGAAGAAAATGCACGATTGTGATACTATAGATATGAATGCATAGTCGTTCACTTTTTGCATGCATGGTTATGCTTCGTGCTCTACCATAATAGATCTCGGCCAAACAACCATTGATCTTTGCCATTTCATCACCAAATCATCTCAAACAATGCATAATACCGTTATTATATCACTACAAATTCATTACATCATTAAAACATTCTGAATCATGCTTAGTAGCACATTAATTGATATTAAACTTGCTAAGAAACTCATCTGAAACATTATTCATGTTCATAGTCATCTTATCAACCTTAACAACCATAAATCTAATTCAAATCCACGATCATCATCAAATTTTCTTAAATAAGCAAGATAACATATCTTAGGAGAAGTTTCTAACAATTAATCATGTAACATATACTAAAACACATATGTCATACATTAAATCCTAAATCTGGTATCTTGTATGATTTGTAGTTATTTTTCTTACTTAGTTTCATATGATTCATGAACAATTATAATTAACATTTAATCATGCAAAGAAGCATAGATCGCAAGTCATAGAATTCAAATCAAACATAAAAGTTTAAAAAATTACTTACCTGCATAGTTAACTACCAAGCTCTTTCTTTCTAGCTCAAACTCTGTTCACTAATGGCGAATTTACATGCTCAAACTCTCTTTCAATTCACTATATCCCTCTCTGTAAAGAACTCACAAATCTTAATTTGAAATTTTATGAAAAACATATAAACAAAGCTACTTTATATAAAACGTTTCAAAGCATAACATGCACGATCGTGCACATACGGACACATGATCATCTATGACAAGAATTTTAAAATTCTTATGCCTTTATGTACTGTACATATGGCAACCTCTTAGGTTGATACATTTAAGGGTCGAATAAAGCCTCTAAAGACTAATATACCACTAATATCAATTTAGACCAAATTAAAAACACAAAATTCTTAATTTTACCCTTATTCTTACCCATTTTACAATTTTAAAAAATCAGGCTTTCACAACTCTCCCTCTCTTATAAAAATTCTATCCTCAAAGTTAGTAAATAACTCTACAAACCTCTACCAGAACTTAGACTCAACCTCCAAAGTCATCTCCTCATATCTCTAATTTCTTCATAATACTTTAACCAACTAAATTTCTTTATTCCTCAAAGTCTTAACTCAATGATCCAAAATCTAAACTGTTTACTCCTACTAGCCCATATCATCAATCTCAAGCACATATGAAAAATCCTAAGCATACTTTTTCAACAAACAAATCTGAAATACATTATGAATATGGTTTATATTGATAGGCAAAAGTAGTTTATAAGCTACACTACCCACTCTTTCCAAAATCTCATATGACCTAATTTACTGAGGAGATAATTTACCTTTTCTACTAAATATGACTACCCTTTTATACAGAGCAATTTTCAAATATACCCTATCACTAATTTGAAACTCCATATCTTTACACTTATTACCTACATAACTTTTCTATCAGTCCTAAGCTTGTATCATGTGTTATCTGATCAATGTATTTAATTAATTATCCTCTAAGTCATCTTAGGACCTAATACAACATCTAAAGAATTTCTCTCACTAATCTTATCCTAATGCAAAAGAGATATATACTTTTTATCATACAAAGCCTCATATAGAGCCATCTGAATAGTTTTTTCATAACTATTATTACATGCAGACTATATCAAAGATAATAAATCAACCTAACTAGTCTTATGATCCATGTAACATGCCTCCAAAATATCCTCCAAAATATGATTAATCCTTTTTATCTGCCCATATGCCTGTTGATGAGATTGTATATTAAAAGTCAATCTAGTACCTAAAGATCTCTGTAAGCTCCTTTAAAAAATATATATAGGCCTCAAATCTCTATCTGAAACAATAATCTTGGGAATCCCATATAATCTGATGATTTCTTGGATTTACAATTAACCTAATTGATCAACTAAGATACCTTTTCTAATTAATAGAAAGTAAGTCGATTTATTTAGACGATTTACTATGACTTATATATTATTATAACCTTACTGCCATAATAAAATCTATGAAAATACTCTCTCATTTCCACTCAAGAATACTTAAAAGCTATAATGACCCTAGTGGTCTCTAATGATCTATTTTAACATGTTGACAAGTTAAACACTTAGCAACAAGGTCTGTTATATTCTTTTTCATACTAGACCACCAAAACTTTCTTTTGAGATCCTAATACATTTTAGCACCCCTTAGATAAGTTGTAAATACTATGCTATTAACCTTAGCCAAAATCTTCTGTATCAACCCACTATCATCAGGTACACATACTCTGCCTTTAAATCTCATAATCTTATCTCTCATCTTAAAATCAACCACTGGGCCATTCCTAATTTATTGAACCATTCTCTGAGACCAATCATCTAACAATTATCAAACCCGTGTATCATTTATCAAAGTAAACTCAATATATTCTCATGACTAAGCACAGTGTTGTACTAGTAATTCATGGCAATAAGCCTATGACCTATATTGAGCCTATGGTCGACAAGGATTACAAAAATTGGCTTAAAGGTATGAAATTTAAAACCGACTTTATATACTAAAAATAGGTATGGACTTTGGTAGATATACCTTAAGGGATAAAACCTGTAAGGTGTTCAAATGGGTTTACAAAAGGAAAACAAACATGGAAGGCAACATGCATACCTATAAAGTGTAGCATCCCAAGATTAGAAAAACCCTTAGGGGTAGAATTTTGGGGTTAGATGTGAGATTTAGAAATAGATTAGGAGTTTAAAAGAGTTTAAGGGTGAGATAGTAAGTTTCTAAAGCCTGTGTGGCGTTTGCATGATTCCCTTTGGGAGGTTTCAATCATGCGTAGCGTCGAAAATAAATTTTATTCATTTTTCCTTATGCACTCCCATGCACTGTGCCCTGCACGCCCGTGCAGGTGAGTAGAAGAGAGAGAGACGGGAGATTTAAGTGTATTTTTGCCCAGCTTTTCCCATTTCAGCCAAGTTTCTCTTTGTTTTCAATTGCTCCTAGCCCTAGACCAGATTTCCAGCAACCAGCAGCTTCCAATCCAGTTAGAGAAGCAAGAGAATAGATAGAGTTGAAATTCCAGCAGCCATGGCAAGAGGTAAGTGTTTCCTTACTTCTTCCTTACGTTTCCCAACTTGTATTTGATAATTTGAAATGCTTGGATGTGTTCCTAGCATGTTTATGAGTTGATGACATGTTTATATGTTGATATATGATGAAATGATGCATGAGATGATGATTTCCACCTAGGAACCAGGCTTACCTTGCTTGTATGTGTTTATGTGAGAGACATGAGATATTTCCATGGTGGATTGAGTGGTGATTGATGAATGATCAAATTGAAGTGTTTTGCATGTGTATTGAAGTGTTGGGAATGATTGTTGTGAGTTAATTTTAGTTTGATTGTGGTTTGGATGGTTTCCTGTAAATTCCAGGTGAGTGCTATTGATACAGAACAAGACACACGCCTGTGTGCCCGCTTGAGCATGCATGTGTGCCTTTGTTTCTACAAGGACACACCCGTATGCACGAAGTGTCTACGGTTTGGTTTGTAGAAGCACGCCAGTGTGTCCTGAGAGACACAGCCGTGTGCCAGTTCTTTCAGTGATAATGCATAGTTTTCCCAGAAGCGAGCACGCCCAACTGCACGATCAATGCACGACCCCGTGCATCTGGGCACACGCCCGTGTGCTTTTACCATGCACGCCCGTGTGTTTTGCTCACATACCTGTGCGCCAGCAGAATTTTCCAAGAATTGAGTAAAATGAACCTTAAGGCATGAGAAACCAAGTTTAAAGGCTAAATAACATCAGATAATGACATAATCAGATAATAAATGTTATATGAGCATTTCATAGCATGACATGTAGCATGAGAAAGGATCATGGGATCTGATTTCAGTAGTATTCAACATTTAGAACCCAATAGCTGGGTTAGAGTTTAAGTGAACTCGAGGGGGCATCTGTGGTATTTCAGACTTCTGACACCAATCAGATCGTTCAGCATTTCATATTCAGCTTTCTAACTTGTCGCTAGACTGTTCAGCCCACATGGCCAAGATGTCGAATCCTTGTGTTCATCAGCCTGATTAGCACAACAGGTATCTTCGGATACATAGATATTCAGAAGCATGCATATTCAGTTTTTAGTTATATTCAACATGACATGACATATAAATCATGACATGAATTAATAATGAGAATCAGTCAATCGGTTAAGCAACCAGATAATAGAATAAGCAATAAGCAGTTCCAGCAAGCGACTAAATGAATGTTAGGGCCAAAGCCATGTATGTTTGCTATTGTGTGTTACTTGCTTGGGTTGAGAGAAGTAAGGATCGCTTACTAGGTGATCTTTATCACTCATTCCTTTCATTCTTCCTTCATTTTCAGGTTTCAGGTTTGTGTGCTACTGACGAGGAGCGGGTGGACCGTGGTTGATGGGAGAGGGCCCCACCTCAGTTTTCAGTCTGTAAATTTCAGTTTTGACCTGTTGGGCTTTGTGTTGTACACTTTGTATGTACTCAGATGTAATTAGATTGTACAGAACAGTTTATATTTATGGAAAGACCATTTTGGGCTCATTGTACATTTGTATATTTCAGTTTAAAGCTTCCGTAATACGTATGTATTTAGCAACAGGTTTTCTTTTCGTAGGATTTCTGTCACGTGTACCCAATTTTCAGTATAATAATAAAAAAAAAGATATTATTCAGCAGCAGGGGTATGTGTGACGGCGGGTCGTACATAAAGCACTACTAGTTGCCAAAGATGTTGCTTAGAAACATGGCATTAACTATGATGAAACCTTTTTGTCAAACACGATGCTTAAGTTGATTAGGATAATACTTGCTATACTAACATACTATGACTATAAAGTCTTACATATAGTTGTCAAAACTGTTTTCCAAAACAAAAGCCTTGTAAAAGATATGTATATGACACAACCCAATAGCTTCGTTCTTGATAGACAAGCAAACAAAGTACAAAAGTTGTAAAAATCCATTTATAGATTGAAGCAAGCATCGAGATCCTTGAATTTGCATTTTGATGAAGTTGTAAAGGAATTTGGCTTTATAAAGAATGTTGATGAACCATGCATTTATAAAAGGGTTAGTAGGAGCTTGCTAGTATTTCTAGAGTTGTATGCTGATGACCTATTGATCATTGGAAATGATACTCTATATCTTCAAACAATAAAGACTTGATTGTACAAGTGTTTCTCCATGAAAGACTTAAGAGAAACAACCTATGTTTTTGGTAAAATCTATTGAGATAGATCATGCAAGCTTCTTGGTTTAAGTTAGAATGCATACATAAACAAAGTGCTAAAGAATTTAGTATGGAAAAGTCTAAGAGAGGGTTGGTGCCCAAAAGTACTAGTATAGTTCTTTTAAGGGAACTGTGTCCTTATATATTAAAAGAGAGAGAAAATATTAGTAAGGTTGTATGCTTCGACTATCGAATCTATCATGTACACCATGTTCTATACACGTGTTAAGATCTTATATGCTTTAAGAATTTACAGCAGATATCAAGCTAATCTAGGTGATTCTCAATAGACAATTATCAAGAACATCTTAAAGTATTTAAGAAAGATAAAAGAAATGTTTTTGATATATGGTGAATAGAGCTCACTGTCAAAAGACACTGTGGTGCGAGCTTCTAGATAGATGAAGATGATTTTAAATCCCAATCAAAAATTTGTCTTTTGTTATAATGGGGATGTTGTCAGTTAGAAAACTATTGTTAATTCTACTATAGAGTTTAAGTATATCGTCTTTATTGAAATAGTGAAATAAATGGTTTGGATAAAGAAGTTCATTTCTGAACTTGAAATGGTCCCTAGCATTACTGATCCTATTAAGCTTTATTACGACAACAGTAGAGCTATTATGCAAGTAAAAGAACTATAGTCTTATCAAAAGCCCAAACGTATAATTACACATTATCATCGCATCAAAGAGATAATCTAGCGATGTGATGTATAAATAATTATAGTAAATATAAAAGAAAATTTTCCTAACTTATTGATGAAGCCTCTATCATAATAAAATTGGCTTAGGTATATGCTTAACTGGCTATAAGTGCAAGTAAGAGATTGATGGGATTCGTGCTTTTAGAGCTTATCAAATCTTTGTACAACTATAATTATTTGTATATTAATAAAAGCATTTCTATTATTTATTTGTTTTTCTTACATGGTTTATGAATATTATCACACAAACAATAAACCCATGGAGTGATAGAATCGAGTTAGGAAATCAAATGTACTAATAGTGTTTTCCTTTTGTACTCATTACGGTGGTTATTACAAAAATTGTCCGTAAGCCCAACTTACTTGAACTAAGGGCACAGGTTAATAAGATAGGACTATCATAGCATTGAATGACCTAATCAAAAGGTGGCAACAATTAGCACGTGTCAAAGTTATTACTTGCAACTTGGTGTAACACATAAGTATATGTTAATACTAGGCATGTTCACTAGACTAGCCTGATAAAAAGATTCCATATAAAATATGCTCTTATGTTTATAGAAATATTTTCTTAATTAGACGAGTACACATGTTCCTTAGACTTAAGGGACATTGGACTATTATATACAAAGATTGATGCAATTTAATGCTTTTAATGTACGATTATAAAAAAGTGTCATAAGGGCGGTAATTGGCTATGTTAGGATCTGTGTGTGGGCTAAGGTGCACTAATACAGGATTTTTCACCTTTGAGCATGAAAGTGGTATCACAAGATGAGTTCACTGATCAAAATCCATGATGACAAATCTGTGGCCATATTGGGACAAGGTTGTTACCTAGTTTGTATTGTTTGTTATGAGTCAATATCAAATCATGTAGATGACCAAGTAAGATAGACACTTTTATTTATGTCTCAACCTCAAGAGATATAAAATGACAAAATGACTTGTATTATACATTAATTATTCGATTTTTCAAGCATTAAGTTGGTACATTAACACTTTACTAGATAGGTGGCTGTAACATCTTGTTAAAGGCCTTTGATGGCTTACGTTTGGGTTTCGGTAGTGTGATACTACTATATATATACTTATATATGTATATTATTATAGTTATTACTTTTTTATGTATGATATATAATAGTATCACAATCATTCATACGTTACAAAAGGTTAAACATATGTTATCATATACTAAAAACTTCTTTTATTACTAGTGTAAAACTATAAAATATTTGCAAACATGTAACCTATATATATTGTTCCAAAAACCCAAGTCATGTTAATCATAAGGTATAAACTATACAAAGATAAATGAAAATGCTTAGCTTGATATCTTACTTATAGCCATCTCATAGCACCACTCCTCAATAACACAAAATTTAACCTATTAGAAAAGGAATTTTAGAATGAGTAACAAGTCACTTAGCAAACATCTTTTAATCTAACATACATAATCTTAAACTTGAAGCATTAGTGTCTTAACTTATTACTTACTTTATTTTATTTTCTTCGTTCTTTAACATTTTTACATTTTTTTTTTCTTTTGATCATGTCATGTTATGTCATGTATATTATGATATACAACATGTTGAAAACCATGATTTAGCCCAAAGGTTTCCTTCTTAAAATTCATTGATTTGAAAACTCATAATTGATTTGAAAATCTCATCTTAAAACATGTCATAATGATCCAATAATCCTATCATAAAACTTGTTATGAAATATTTCTTTTTCATAAAATAAATCATAAAAATCATTTGTATTAACCAAATTGATGAACATAGAGATTTCGCTCCTCGATTATAAGAGTTCAACTAATGCATGACTAGTACTTGGTCAATGACCATGTTCTCATTAATAGATGTTGGTTTCCCTCTCTAACGAGGTATGCAAACCTATCGGTGTCCCCTCATATCCACTTTTAAAAGATGTTTGGAACATCGATTCTTCTACTTTTTAAAAACATGCATATATAAAACATTTTTATATATTAAGAATATATCTTTTCATATTCTTTTATGCTCTTTTTATTAATGTGTTATATTTCTGTTTTCTTCATTCTTAATTATCTCCTATAATTTTCACTTATTTCTTATTTGTTTCGATTTCTTATTCAATTCTGAGTTTTTCTTGATTTAATTTTTACATTTTTACGTGTTGCACGGTCGTGTACCATAATTTTCATGGTCATAACCTCTTTAAGTTGCATGTCACATGTGGAACTAACTTGTGTACATGACCGTGACTCACCAATGTATAATCATGCCTCTAGTAAGATACCTTCTACACTATGTAGTCGTATGCATAACTTGCATAACTGAGACGTTGCAGAATATGACTACACCGTTTGCCACTATAGATCTTAGTTATATAGTCGTTGATCTATAGAAACTTGCATTCACTACTCTATTCAAGCACATACCATAACAACATAATATGGCTAACACAAATTTACTTCAATAATCTTCAACATGTAACATTTAATCATCATCCAAACGTATTTTATCTTAATCACATCACTTAAACTAAATTTAATCCTAAGCATATTCCTATACCTTTGTAACACCATCAGATCAAACAAACATCATGAAAGCAATTGAAAACAAAAGCAATTATATACCTGAAAGTAGTTTTCAACATAATACATATACATAAACATAGATCACATATAAATTGACCTAGATTTACTCAAATTAGACATGATAATCCAAAATCATAACACTTTTATTCGTCATTATCATCAATCTGCTTATTTAGTCAATAATCAGTATTGAATTAGGTTTCATCATTGATTAATCAAAGATTAAATACGAAAGCAACATTAACATACAAATTTTAGGTTGAGAGACACTTACTTGCTAGTTGGTTAATTTTCTCTCTCTAGACTTTTCTCTAATCACAAGGCATGCCTTAGCTTACTCTTTCTTTCTTTTTACTCTATACTAGATAGAGTATGTTATACACATGATAGCTCTTAGAATTGACATGTGTAAGGCCAAATAAAGCCCCTAAGTGACCATGCTAGTCCTAGACTCATTTACCTTGATTTTTAGAAATAAAAATTGACTTTTCTAACAAATTCATACCCTATTACCATGTTCGAACTGAAGGCGTTACAAGCAAAATCCATATACTACTTGATTAGTAGAGAAATTGTGAGTCACACACATAAAGAAGTTTATTAGACCTAGGGAATAAAGGATTTGTTAATCTTGTTGAGAGAAATATGGATATGGAAGTTATGACTGACTTGCTAAATCTAAGAGGATAAAGTAGAAAGTCAAAGTATGTCATTAGCCTAGTGTATAGTTATTTGCCTCAAGGTGCACACCTGTATGTTGTAAGCATGCCTAATGTGCTAAGTTAATGCTTTCTTGTATGCTTATGTAAAGGTTGACACACATCCCTACATTTAAGTCAATGCATTGAAACGTTGCCTAACCATCTAGTTATTTACAAGAAGAAGGTCATCGTTGTCTTGTAATAATGACACACAATCATGTTTTATGCAAGCACAACCGTGAGAGCATGATGCACAACCATCTCATGGTCATGGATCTCTTAACAATAAAAGAGAAACTTTTCTCTTTCATCTGTAGTTGTTTTTAATTGTGAACTAAGTCTCTCACTTTTAAGCATTTTCTTCTAACTTCTCTCTAAAATCCCCCACTAGCCTACATGTCATGCTAGCACTCAGATCTAGTGGTTGAGATCCTAAAGTCTTATACTCTGTATAGATATTATAGGTGTCATCTTAAGAGGGCTGGATAATAGCTCGTCCATTTAAGATCGTCACTATGAAGAGAGATTAACGTTTAGTTATATAGGTATGAGTTCTGAAAAACCCTTATAGCCCTTTTTTCATTTTTTGTATATTATCCTAGAGTAGATACTAGATAAGGTGTTTTGAAACTATAATTGTTAGAAAAGTTTTAAAATATACTTCCATATGCATAGGTGCCCTTTCAGTAACCCACTACACCCTTAACAACAAGATTATCTAACTAAATTGAACATACATGAAAATTTCTTATTCATAATCATCCAACCAATGATTTTGTGAAATATCTAATTTATGATTTGTCAAAAGTAATTGACTTCTTCATTTTCGTGTTGTAGGTAAGTAATCTTCAAAACAATGTTGTTGATGTTCGATCTAAAATGGATAGTGCTATCTCACCAATAACTCCCTTAGAGGTTAGAAAAATAATTATAAAAATTGTATGCATACATCACTACTTATATATAAGCTTGATTCATTGTAATTTTTATAGGATAAAGCATCAATCTTAAAGGAAATAATTGAATTAGTGTCCTTAGAAGTCAAATTACCTTGTCAGACCGCTCAAGAAATAGTAGTTAGTTATATGTGTTGACCTTCTCTAATTTTTTCATTTTTATATAGGTATTTGATATTTAGATAACTATGTCATGCAGTGGCATGACATATGGGAATCGATCAATACCACATGGAAAGTAGAGGTTGATCTTGTCACTTGAGACTATAAACTAGACACCCACCTGGACATGCACAAGTTATTGATTGTAGGGATTATACACTCAACCACGACATAGAGTAAAGTGGATGAGGTATGTATATAATTTTGTATTTATATGCGTTTATAATTACTTTTTATATAAACATTAGTAGTAATAGTAATCAACCTATGTCGCTAAGTTTTCATCCTCGTTAACTTTGAAAATGTGCATTAGGTGTGTGGTCATTAATCTTTGATTGTGGATGTTTGTCTCTATTAGTTAGATGACCAGCATGATGACGCATGATATGTGGTTGTAAAACAACTTTATAATGGTTAATTGTGATCTATTCGGATTTGTCACCTAACAAATTTACATCTTCTACATTAATGTCTCTATAACATGCAGTGTTGTAAAATAAATGGACTCATTGGTTACACGTAGACAACTTTATATGTTTGGCTGCAATAGTTGCATGCTTACACAGGATCTGTATGAGTTAAATTTTTGGCATGTGCATGTTCGATCCTTTACATCAACAATCGTTATAGGCTATCCATTATTGAGAATCTCGTATTGTTAATTACTAATAAGAACATTTTGATGTGGTTGGCAATTTTTTCTTTAGCCCATATAGTTATTTGGTTATTACATTAAGCTGCAACAATTACAACATGTTAAAACAATGATATTTAATGAAAACATTATTTGATAATAATTAATAACAAATGAAAATTGTACTTACTTACATGGTTTCTTCGTTTATAGAACTATCACTAAAAAGTGCTCTTGATAAACTCTAAAAGTAGGGTAATGGGCCAACCTCGTGCATGTCTAGCTTGAGCATTAAAAGACTCTACGATATTTGTAGTCATTATATTATACCTCAAGCTTGGAAAATATGTCGTGTTCATTTTTTATACCTGATACCGAAGAGATAGTATGTCGCTTATGTGCTTATGTTGTCTAGTGCATTAAATGTTGTATTAAACTCTGTCATTGTATAAGTCTTTGCTGTTTTTCAAAACAAAGATTTCAGTCGTGAGTTAATCTTGAATTTAGTCTTCATGTTACCAAACATATAGTGGCAACAACATTCATAATGAACATTAGGAAAAAATTCATTCACGACAAAAATGATACTGACATAACGATCTGAAATTATGGCCAACTCTAACACGTGACCAATACAATCTCTCAACCTATTTGAAAACCAACTCCATATTGCATGGTCCTCATTACCCCCAACACCAAATGTGATCCAATATATTTGATTATTTCTATCTTTTGCAATAGTGATGAATAGAATCACAAAATATCTACCTTTTAAATACGCCTTGTCAATGCATATAACGAGTAGAATACCTCATTGAAATGCCTAAATGCTACAACCTATAGCCATGAAATATGATGTTCATCAGTCTCGATATCTGTACAAGTACTTAGGTTATGGTGTATTAACTTAAAACAATACTGTGGTAGCAAGGCATATAACTCCTCTAGTATACCTCGAAGTACTCTACGTGCCTAGTTTTTGGCTCGTCATTCTTGGGAATACAAAACATCAGTTAGATACTTCTATGCAATATTTATAATATTTTTTTTCTATTGATAAATGAAGTCAATCGATCTGAACCTCTTATCTAATATCTAACCCAATATTTAAGATCTAGTTTGTCGATGATGTGACATTATTTGGTATCTTGTACATGTGTATTTAATCACCACGATTTACTACTAGAAAAACTCTAATTCTCTAATTTTAGTCCCTCGCACATGCCATATGCATAACTAATTAAGACATATCACCTTTCATCTATCTGTTGTTAACTTCACCATTTTGAACTGATATCTATTCTTTATGGAATTTCTTTTTAAATTCATCTATAACATTTTGGTTATTGGGACATATGTCTTTTGCTTTATAATTGTCCCTATCTCTTTGGACTCTTAAGGCTCACGACGTAGAAGGTAGGTCAGGGCGATTAGACAACCACTTAAAGTTTGCGACCAATACATTTTGCATATCTGGTTTTACATGACCATGCATAATATCTTACTACTATCACGACTCAGACCTATTGTAACATAGTAAACATGTGTCTTCTGCTCAAACTCTTATTCTTCGATGGGAATATCATCTTTATCATTCTCAGCCCAAAGGAATCTAACGTAGGTACATCATGCAGACCATAGAAATAGTCATCATTAAATCCTTTTCTCATATTATTTTCTACTACAGGAACCCTTATCACATCATTAATGTAATCATCCTCATCCTCATCTAAGTCATCTACGTTGTCTTCTTATATAACATTTGTAGGGACCCTTTCAAACTTTTAGTTTGTTACATTTGGATATTACAGATCGCAGTAATTATTTGATCTCGATGGAAGAACCATTAGATGGGTGGCTTTAACATATAGTGGAATACATTTTCTCAAATGAATAGATGGTCTAATAAGACATTCCATATGTCAATCACATGTAATTATTAACAGCTCCTTATTTTCAAAAGTTGCTAGTCTTATAAATACTTAATCTTATTTTGCCTCTAATTTATCTGAAGAATTTCATACAAAATTTGGATCAATTATTGAAATGTTATGCCCTCTAACATTTAATCATATCTTGCCGCCCTCCAACATAAATCAATGTCTTTTCATTCTTATTTTCCACTCATTCACCTTCATAACAAATTAAAGCATACCTCAATAGTTCAATCAACCCTACAATAACAATCTATCGCTACTTAATTATATGTTTACTATATTAATTTCAATTTTACATTTTCAAATTTATAATTGTGGAATTTAAGAATTTTACATTTTAGGGTTAAAGTTACAGTTTCAGGTTTAATTTTTACGTTTTAAGTTTCATATTTATAGTTTATATTTTTTGTTTACAGTATAAGGTTACATTTTATAACTAGATTTACTTTTAGAGATTCAGGTTTAAAGTCTAAAGATTATATTAATGTTTCAAATTTCTAACCTTTGTATAATAAAATATCAACATACCTCGTATGACAAATTTCATTTAATCCCCAACATGGTAATTAGACAAATAGGCTATCTATGTTATATAAAATTTTCATATCACTCTAACATTATAAAATATCAATTAAATTTAGAGTCAAATATCATAATTATAGTTAAGGTTTAATATTTAAATTTTATGGTTACATTTTATAGTTAATTTTACTTTTATAGTTTCAAGTTTAAAGTTTACGAATTAGGTTTATTTTTCAAGTTTCTAACTCTTGTATAATCAAATTTCAATATACCCCATATGACAAATTTTATTTAAAACCCAATATTACAATTAAGTCCTATACGACAAAACATCAATATTACCCTTATTTCTCGTGTTATGTAAAATATTCGTTTGGCATATTGTAAAATATAAATTAAGTACTATATGATAAAATATCAATAATAATCTTAACATAATTAATATTCAACCAATCCCTATATACTATATCAAAATTTGATTTCATTAAAACATTATAAACATATTAATTAAATTCTAATCACAAATTATCAATATACCCCAATCAATTAACTCTTTAATGTTATATAAAATTTTAAGTTACCCAAATATTATAAAAATATTATTTAAGTTCTATATAACAAACTATTAATAGACCCTCTATATTTTATTTTATCCCCTATATTTCTAAAAATAATTGTTAACCCCCAATTTCAACAATAATTAAAATTTAACTTAAATTCGTATAAATGTCTAATCAATTACCTTTTTTTGAACTCAAATTAGGAAAATGTTTTTGCTTCAAATATGTATGTGTTCTTTTGGTGTAAAATGATGGTTTATATATAAAACGTGAAGGGTGTAAATGTGATTGTGATTATTAGGGATAAAATTGATATAAAAAATATTTTAATTGATGAAATTATAAAAGTTGATCATTTTGATTAAATCTCAATATAGGATGATTAATTTGTTTTAATCATATTTAAATTTTAGTTATTTATTTTATGCTCACTTTAGTGTAAAATAATTTTATTTCTAAGGTTTAGAAAGAAGTGGAAATTATTTTTAAACAAATATTAAGGGCCTTATAATAAACAAGAAGTTTAGGGGGCCCCTGGATTCGTTTACCTATTAAAAACTGAAAACCAACGAAAAAATGTAACAGAGTCGTATCAATCTCTGTTTATCTGAAACCTGTAAGAAGGAAAAAAGAAAACCCTAGCTAGCCAGACCCAGATTCTGAAGATGTCCGGAGAAGAAGAAGAGAATGCGGCCGAGCTTAAGATCGGAGAGGGTAAATATTTTTACCTCTATAGCTCTGTTAGAAATTTTGAAAAAAGAAATGGTAACGACGGTGTTTTCTCTTTTATTATTTTTGTAATCAGAATTTTTGAAGGCCAAGTGTTTGATGAATTGTGAAGTTGCATTGATTCTTGAACACAAGTATGAGCAGCTTCAGCAGACGTCTGATGATCCCATGAATCAAGTCTCCCAGTTAGTAGCTCATCGTTTATTATATATTATTTTATTTTTATTCCTTTTGTTTGTTATGTAAATCGGCAATTTTGGATATTTAATGCTTCAATTTTATCTTGAAATTTGGTTTCAAGATCAGATTTTTTTCTTAGGATTGATGGGTTTCTTTTGTTTTATAAAGATAAAAAGCAATTCGAGTTGCAGCCTTCTTGATTGAAATCGACGTTATGAATTTCATGTATAAGGAATGTTTAATTAGGGAGCGGAGGACAGCTTAGATAGTAAGTTATTTTGGCAGTTTCCGAAATTTGTAGGTTATGAAAAAATAAATAGATTAATAAATAGTGACTGGTCTCAAGGAGTTGCATGCGATGAAGGTTATCAGGTTTTCTTTAGTTTTCCTGGTTTGCCTTAGATAATGCTGCTGGGGAATCATTTAAGTTTGCTAGACTTGTGTCTTTTGCCATCAAATGTTGTAGTTAGAGATTCTAATTTATTTTAATAACAAGATGCTCTCCGTAATCATTTTTCAGGGTGTTTGAGAAATCGCTGCAGTATGTGAAGCGCTTCAGTCGCTATAAGAATCCTGATGCTGTCAGACAAGTTAGAGAGTATCCTTATAGTTGATATGTGTTTCATTTACTATGTGCTCTTGCTTACACATATGCACACAATGGGCATGTTTTCATAAATTCACACACCAACTTATGAATGCTAATGATAAAAAAATGCACAGACTATTTTGATTCTCTAGTAACATTGATCTTAGATAATATCTAAGCACAGACTCAATTAATTAAGCTTCTTGTTTTACTTTGAGCTTGGTGGCACAATTTTCTTGGTTCTTTCCCATATGTGAGAAATTTTACGTGACAATATCCTCACTTTAAGCCCTTGTTTGTGATACGGAATGTATATTTGCTGAAATTGCTAACATGTGAGATGTTTAAATTTTCTTGAATATGGGTTGTTCATGAACCAATCTCTTACATTCTTTTAGACAACTCTTATATATGTCATCTAACTTCGATAGACAAGACTGGTTTCTTCTGTCATTTTGATTTTTAACATCACTGATCTGACTTCGTTAACATGCAAAAGCAATTATGGAGTTAATTACTTGAATTGTTAGTGAATGGCTGAGATAGTCTTTTTTAATTTGTTGAGCTTCATTTGACCATGCATGTTAAATTTGAAGAGCTTGCGTACTCTTATGAATCAATATACTGTTCAATTAACAATACTCTTAAGGTACCTTTTAGTTTTATGGTGTGCTGAAAAAGTACTATGGTAATTCTTTTATGGAGGAAAGGTGTTTTCTGTTAATAAAGTGATGACAGGTTTTTTTTTTTCCTTCTTGAATCATTTGCATGTTTCAATCACCGATGTTGATCTTAAATGGTTTTCAGAATCCTGAGCAGATACCAGTTGGCTGAATTTGAGGTAAAGTGCCCTTAAGTTTGTAAACTAGGATTCATTTTTTCGTCTCACATTATATTCCTCCAAATTTGTGATTTGCACTTATTTTTGCAGCTATGTGTGCTTGGCAACCTTTGCCCTGAAACTGTGGAGGAAGCTATTGCTATGGTACCTTCTATCAAGGTATACTTTAGTCACACAATGCTCATTTCTTTCATATTCTACTGTCATATTCCCTCCATTTTCTTTTCTTTTCTTTTCTTTTTTCATTCGGAAAGGAAATTAGATTAGTTACAAATGAAAAAAGCTGTAAAGGCTGTGTACTGTCGAGATGCTACCATATAATGATGAGAGAAAATTTCTATGATCTAATGCTCTTTATGTCTCTCTATGCAAAAAATATTGCCCCATGAGCCAAAAAGCTTGCTTTTCACTCTCCAATTCATCCATGGAGTTCTTATGAGGTTTACTAATGCATTACACTACCTAAGCATCGCTTATGTTTCCAGACCAAGGGACGTGCTCACGATGATGAGGCAATCGAGAAAATGTTGAATGACTTGTCGCTAATCAAGAAGTTCGAGTAGTAGTTTATTCGTCCTCCCATTAGACAATGCAATACTTGACATTTGAGGCCTCCCTGAGTTATTATGGTTGTACTGTTAGATTATGTCTTACACTATTACAATATTTAAACATTGTTATGTTGTCCCTGTACTTTCTTTTACTTCTAAATCTCAATTATGAATCTGTATACCTTACTAAATGATAATGGAATCCCAAGTTTTTTAAATCATTCTCCTTGATTAGATGTGTCAACGAGTTATGTTTTTCCTCCACATTCATTGCTGGTAATCCTTGTAACCTGCTGAATAAAACTTGTGGCTTCTTTCATTTATTTGTTGAATTGGCTCAAGAGAATAGAGATTGTAACACTTTGATCTAATAAATCAAAAGGTAATTTTTTTGGGGGTTTCCACCGTTATATGTTGTGTTCTATCTATTTTTGATAAATGACAAACACTTTATAACATCGGGAGATAAAATTATCATCAAAATCCCACCACTATTAGAAATCCATCTTAAAATCAAACCAAAAGAAATCCCACATCTTATTGAGTCCCATGCCTGCAACTACACAGCTTAAAACGCTCACGATATCATCATAACCTTTGACTAGCCATTTACAGAATATTGTTCATTATATGTCAACTTTCGCAATTCAGAAACCGGTGAGAAATAGAACCAAAATCAATTACCAAGTAGCACTTAGTACCTCTGAATTTCCTCGGCTCTATTAAGTGAGCTGAAAATCATGAGAAATAGTTAAGCTGAGCAGATTGATTCAAGGATTTCTCAAATTGTACTACAACAGCCTCCTCTGTCACAATCCAGCCCCCATTGTTGGACTTTTCTCGATCAACTGAGTTGGAACAGCTCTGCAAGTAAACAATAAAAGTTAGGCAATGCTGTATAAGCTTCAATGTAAAAAAATATAGAAAAGCTTATTTTAAGTGATCATCCGTAACCAAGGGTCAAGATGACGGCCATAGGGTGGCAGTTGAAACAATGAATGCCATAGCATGAGGAAAAGATGTTCAGATTCAATGCAGAATTCTAGAAAACTCACCTTAGAACAAGTATATACAATGAGTGTCATCCAATTCCAGTTCTCCAAAGAATGTTTTTGACTATCATCAGTAGCTTCTTGTAGAAAATATATTAATGGGGACATCAGCTGCATTTCAAAGTGCCTTGAACCTCCACAGAGCCTGCACCTTCCAGGGTCTTCCTCCTTTGCTGTAGCCAGAAGGGGCTCACTACCATACGCATATCTGAGCACACAAAGATCAAACAATCAAAATATAGGCAACCAAAAAAAAAGGTCAAAAACTGAGAGAATATCTAAGGCTAACAGAAATATAGCTAACAATACAACATAGGAAAAAAAAGAACATTAAAATATTAGAAGTAACTAGATAAACAAAGACCAATGGATATTGCTCTGAAAATATGTAAGTAATCTACATGAATTTGAAAATAGGAAACTTTCAAAGATGTATTACATATTCAGAGAATTTTAATACATCAAACTTGATTTCCATCTGAGAAATTTTTGAAACTATAATAATTTAAATGTTTATTTATTTTCACCTGGTCTAATGGACTGAATTTAACCACAAGGAAACCACAGTTAGAGATATATATAGGTCACAATAATTGTTAACTTCAAATTTTTGAATAAACATCCAAAAAATAATTTATTAAAAATAGCAGCTTCCCATGCCTTTTAATCAGCCTTGCATTAAATTAGTGACTTTGCAGAAAGTATTCATTTCAGATTTTTCTCGATTATGAGCATCAAGCTTGTTACTACAACCAAGTGTCTGCAAAAATTTGCTAATGTAAGGAGCACCTCAATCAATAGCCATCCTCACATCTGACATCGTACATGTAATAATTTCACAGGTCCATGATGAATTAATAAAACATATTGTAAGCCCAGTAAAATCATATGCTTGCCAAGGTCTGAGTCTCCAAAAGCCCAATACCTGAAACATTGTTCTGGGTAAGCATCCAACTGTTTCTTGAACTTTAGGTATGTCCTATCTACGGTCAAAGCTTTATCATATTCATAGCATTCCTCATCCCACCTTTCTTCTTGTACCTGATCAGCAACATCACTTTGTCTCTCCTTTAGGGAAAGTGAAGAGTAGTTTGAACATATAGAAGCAACATCTTTTGATGATGACACTTCCTGATTATAAAGGTAAAAGCATGGCACAACTGCACAAAGAAATGCAACAAACTGAGAAAACTTTTAAGAGAAAAGCCATAGGTTGAATATATAAGCTCAATTACAAGCAATAATTTGAAGCCAAATCCAAATAATTTCAATATTTATGCAGCACATACCAAATCAGAATTAGAATATAAATTGCATCAAGCATGAAAAGACAATTTGCCCACACTACTGTGTACGGACACATAATGGTTGATGCAGAAACCCAACCAGACTAAAACAACTATTACATCGAATACAAAAAGAGGGGCAACAATATCCTGAGGTTTTAGTTCCACAAAATGATTATACCTGGTGAATCAATATCTACAACCCTTTTCTGCTGGCTCAAAAGTGAAGGCTTCACAACAGACTTAGAATGCTGATTACCATTAGTTTTCTTGGAATGAGAAGCCAAGCTTGAAGCTTCAGACAGTGCTTTACCCAATTCCTCCAAATCCACATCATTGTCTTCATCATCATCAAAACTATGCCACAAGTTCTTTTTCATACCCGAAACAGATAATGTATTCAAAGGACCCATTTCTTCAGAGGCAGTACCTAGCTCCTTTGCAGCATCTAATTTCTGAACACGAAAAGCTCTCCAACTGCATGTATCACCACCAATAACACCATATGATCAACAAAATTGCAAGCTTATATCACTGCTTAAAGAGATCAAAAGAGAATCTAGATAACGACCTAAGGGGACTGCTCCCACAGTTCAACTTTACACATCCAAAAACAAATAAAACACGCTCTTCCACTCTGAAACTCTCGCTTGCAATCGGAGCATAAACCTGGAGCCAAAAAAAAGCACACACAAAAAAAAATCTTCCATCAAATAACCAACACACCAACAGGATGCAAAATCAGAATAACATTACCAGAAAAGTATTTTCGGTAACATTCAGGTCACATTAGATTACCCCCCAGCTCAACCATTCAATGCTTCAAAGCAGCATTACCATTCCAGCAACTTAGGGTTTCTCCAGAAAAGTATTTTCATGCTTTTGGATTTTACATAATGGAATGCCGAAACTCCTTGTAACATATAACTTCACTTTAAGTAATATTTAGAAATCAATTTATAACAAAATAACTTTTTCTTTTTCCGATGAAATTCCAGTAACATTGCAGGAATTGCACTTCCAGGATGATAAAAACTCCAAAAAAAGAAAGAAATCTGAATTCAAACCTGAGCAACAAGACCCAGTTTACATCCACAGGCACCACACTGAAGCAAATTTGGGTTTAAACTCTCCGTGTCAAATGGCCAGTCCTGTTAATATATCAAAAATAATTAAAAAACGATTAGAATTCAGAAAATCAAATAAAATTTAAGGAAATAAAAGTGAATTTGAAGTTCTACTTACGGGAAGTCCACCGATTTTTGAGGTGTAGTGATCGGAGGGCTCACGGTTATCATCAGCCCAAGGTCCCGGCAAGCCCAGAATAACTTTACTCATTTGGGGATTAAATTTATTAAAAAAATTGTTTGATAAATTAATGAATTTACTAAGTATAGTTTTGTTATTGTTTTCACTGTTTTCAGAATTAAGAGGTTCCGCCTTGGAAGGAGACGGCTGTTTTTTGAAGGGCTCTGTCTGTAGAGTCGAGAAGAAACAAGACACTACAAGCACAAAAGAGCGCGGGCAAGGACTTGAGGAGGCTATACAAAACGCTGCCGTTTTAAGCGCTCTGAAAGGAAAATTGTAAAATACAAAGGCAAATATTTGTCCATTTTATATTATATTTAAATTATAAGGCTATTAATTAAAATATCAAAATTAGGAGATTTATACAAAATTGATCAAATTTTTTAATGGTTGTACAGATATAAAAAGAAAACCCAATTAAATATCCAAATAACTTCACTTCTTTTTATATAAACTAATGGTTTCTACATAAAAACTTCATGACCAAACTCTACAAACTTTCAAAGACTTTAATTTTACACTCTCATTCAAATTTTAATATTATGGTTTCAATATTAAAAAAATCCATTCAATTTAAATATTTGTATGAATGTTATCTCAAAATTTCATTTATTTGATGATGGTATGTTGGTTTTGGGTGCATTGAGTTTATTTGATATGTTTAAAGTATCTTTAAAATCAAGAAAATGTAAAGGACTGAAATGATATTTGTTCAGGTATAAAAATATTAGGGGTGAGATGATTTTCTACACGACCATGGTTTTTGATATTATATATATTCAGGGTTTTTGTTTACTTTACATGTGTGAGGTTTTTTTAACATCTTATGCATGGTGTTAAGTGACATTTTAGTAGTTCTCAACATTCATGTCTATTACAAACATAGGAATTTTTCAAACGATTGTATTTTTTAAGATTAAATTTGCATTACGAAACTTTTTGTTACTTTATTAGTTATGAAAATATATTGGTTTAATACGAAAGGAAATGAACGAGAACAAATAGTAATAAAATGAAATTCATTCGAGAATTAATTCAATTAACAAACAAATATCTTCATACTATTCGTAAGCAAAACCATATTCAAATAAGTATAAAACCAAAAAAAATCCAAAATAAGAGCTCTATCAAGATTGTAAATAATGAAAATTTTGATTGTCTTAATAGTTTTTTTTAAACTTAAAAAAAAAAAATACATTCATGTTTATATCATAAGTACCCTTAAATTAAAAAATGCATCACCTAAAACCACTAACACTGATGTTCAATAATCACATAATGTTGTAGATGATGATGGTTTACAAGGGGTTGAGAGTTGATTAGCCACGTAATGATGTAATAAACAGTAATGGTTTGTAAAAGGTTGAGCATATCAAGTTAAATAGAAATTAAGATGATGATAAGGATGAGATGACAAATATGTATAATATTGATACATTGGAAACTATAAAGAATTGAATACATGAAAATAAAGAAAATGTTTCGAATTAAGATGTCTTTGATCATGGTGACAAAATAATATTAATCAAGAATACTCTTGGTGATGCATTTCATTGGCCATCAACTTTTCTTAACCTTCTGTCGATGTCCGATGTTCAATAAACAAAGAGTGATGCATAGTCTTTTAAGAGAAAACCTATGTGATCAACCCAAAAGGGGACAATCACATTAAATTATGGCCCCACTCTTTGAGTGGGTGGATACATGACCACCTTTTGGGGTGGTCATGTAACATTTTTCGTCTTTTGAAGTGAATGATATTTTTTGGACAAAGTCTATTTGCAAGATGTATTTAGATAACATGCTTTAAAAAATGGATATCAATACAAAGTTTATAAATCCACAAAATCTAAATAAGAGGTAAATGTCTTGATATTCAATAAAATGATTGAAACTATTTCACCTGAAAACTCCAAAAAATATTATTTGAATCCTATAAAATCTATAAAAAATAGCAACATAATTATTAACTGACACTATTTTCAAACAATTGATAATAGTATTTTTCTAGAACTATAACTTAGTTTCGTAATGTGACTAAAATAAATAAATAAAGTTATCAAACCAGTAACACATCCAATTATATATTGTCATTCAATCAAAAAATTTTTTTTTACCCATTCCAAGAAAATGAAAGCATGCAAAATTCTCTTCTTATATAAATTCATATTCGTTCTTGTGTGTAAAATTGGAAACGACTTCAACAATCAAGTTTTCGATGCCCTCAACTTGTATTTCAAGCCCTCGAAAGTGCGTTCCAATCATCCATGCTCAGCAAAGAAGGCCAAATATGCCTCTGAAAGTCAAACAGGGCACACCAAAGAGTCAAAATTCATTAAATGGCTTCATACAAAGCTAAGGAAAAAAAAAAAAGGAGTCAATTCAGACGAGAAACGAGCAAGGTGAAAAATGCCCTACTTGGTGTCACCACATGGCATCGTAGCACCATGTTTTTGTCGTGTGCGTGCACACACCTACTACAATGCTATGCAAGCAAGCGTACCCAGTGTGCATTCGCTTGCATGTTTGTTCGCCCGTGTATGCACCTATGCATGCACCTGTGCACACTTGCACACTGCGTGCCCTAGTGCCACGACATGGTGCAACAGTGCCCACTTTTTGCCTTCTTTTTGAATTTTGGCCTTTTTTCAAGCTATTTGCATGCTTCGGCTTTTAGAATTTTTCCAATACACCATCCTTGATATTTTAAATTTCAAATGACTTTCAGTATAGATTTGAATGCTAACGACTCTTCAAATCGAAATTTAAGCAATCATTTCAAATCGAACACTCAAATTGAAGATTCAAATCAAGGCTAATTCAATCAAGGAAAAATTACATGAACATATAAGCATACAAATTATGATTTTTGAAATATGTTTATATTTAAATTATGTATTGCAATTAGATTTAGGGAACTTATGCAATTTGTCTTTTTTTTGTGTTTTCTTTTATTTAATTTAAATTGTATTTAAATGAACTAAGGTTAGTTAGATTTTAACCATGATTTGTATCATGTTTATAAAAGACAACATTTTTATTATAAAAGCATCTTTTGGTTGAAATGAAAACTTGAACAAACTTTATGTTTTTTCTTTGAATTCTATAATGATTTGGTGACTCATATGAACTCATATTTTTCTTTATCCAAATTTCTATTATAAGAAGGAATTTGGTGGTAAAAGAACCTTCATAATGGAATTTTCTTACCTTTGTGTTTGAGGTTGCATAATTTTGTAAACATTTGTCAAGTAAATTATTCTAATTTGTGTTGTGTCTTGAGCTTCATTTTCTTACTTTTCTTTAGTTGTTTAATAATGTTAGGAGATTAGTTATTGGAGATTTGAACTTGTTTTTAGCTGAACTTAAAGTATATAGAAATTAAGATGAATGTAGCATAAATTATGCATGGAATGACAAGATTTTGGGTCTTGATTTGGTGTTAGAATTTTGAAGTGCTTTTATGAGATTCTCGTAACCAAAAATACAATATTAGGGCTGTGATTATAGATCATCTTCTGTTTTTGAGGCTGAGTTTTCTTCAGGTTTAAACATTTCACATGACATGGTGTTTACTGAATTTGCCCAGAGTGTTTAACATTCCATTTCAATTCAAAAGAAATGAAGATCTGGAAAATGGCTTCAAAGTGGTTATTCAATAGAACATGAATTCTAACTTGCACATCCTTGAAACTCGGGAAATCGAGTCTATGCCTTCGCATACATCTCAAAGCATAGACTTTTCGGTTACACATTTCCAGTTTCTGCCTTTGATCTTGCACTAAAATCTGGATGCCTATGTATGTTTTATAATATACACAAGAATAGGTATTTGATCATAGTCGGCTGCAGTGTCTCCTATGTTTCTGCACAGCAGAATTACCCTTAGCAATGGATGGTGATCTTCAGTAAATGTATAAGATGCAAAAAACAATACATTCATTTCCATCTCTTGGCATTCTTCTGGCCTTTTGATTTTTGTTTTGCCGCCTGGAAAGCCTGCATTTTCTGTTTCTTCCTTGCTTCTTTTTCGGCCTATTTGTTAAGATAAACAAAATTACTAAAAGTCAGCTACCATCCTAACATGAGGCAACTGAGTGTCACAACGGAGGCAAACTTACTTTTGACATCTTTGATTTAGCTTTGACTTTAGGAGCCTTGTCCTCAAGCTCAGCCTCACGTTCAAGCTCCCTTGCCCTTGCGTCAAGGTTCTTCTCCAAATAATACTGTAAATATAATTTCAGTGTCAGAAACATCAAGTAAACCAAAAATTATATTAAAAATCAACTAAAAGCAAGATAAGGCAACAGGATATAGTTCAGCATTCCCTTCAATGTATTCCAATTAAGAATAAACAATAGATTACATAATCCTACAGAAGAAGTGATCTAAAGATACAATCTCACACAAATTACACATGCAAATGTCTTACTAGCTAACCAGACCTGTATATGTGATTTTAGACAAGAAAACATATCAAATCTAAATGAAAGGAAGAAGAAAATTAAAAGAAAGCACTTACATTGTAATCGCCGGCATAATCCTGTAAGTTGCAGTCTTTAACTTCTACTACTCGATTAACTATCTGCTTTATAAAGTATCGATCATGAGAAACTGTGATAACTGTACCCTTGTATTCTGTTATTGCATCCTGATAGAACAAATAAGAGTTTGTAGAATAAATTTAGGGGTCACATTCAAAGTTACTAATGACAGAGTAAATCATTAAACATATTAAAATAATTTAAAAGAACAAATTAAGGTTCAGACCTCAAGCATCTCTTTTGAAGGTATATCCAAGTGATTAGTTGGTTCATCCAAAACGAGAAGAGTTGACGGTTTTACCATGAATTTGCAAAAAGCAAGACGTGCCTAAATGGAAGATGAGGAAAACAATCAATATTCAAGCCATATTTTGCTGGAAAACCACAAAACCAGGACAGACAAATACAATAATGGAAAAATGGTGGTCCAGTATGTGATACTAAGCTCCTAAAACCATAAAAGCAGTTTTCAATTAAGACCTAAAAGTGTCAATTTTCGGTAAAGCCATTGAAAGTTGAATAACTGTTCACAGAAGACATAAAATACTTATCAAAAAGCATGCCATCTTGTTTTACCTTCTCCCCACCACTCAAAAGGGAAACCTTTCTGTCAAGCATATCCGTTTTGAAATTACAGCGGCCAAGAAGTCCCTTTATATCATCAATTCTCCAGTCCTCTGCAACTTCTGCCACTGTCTCAAGCACTGTTTTATCCAAATCAAGAGCCTCAGCCTATAAGGGAAGCCATTTAACCAGTCAGACTAGCAAGCAATAAGTACAACAGCAATTATCTGGTAACATTGAGATCACATACATTCATCATATCAAACAACATTGACAGAAGTAACAAACCTGATTCTGCTCAAAATAATTTGGTAGGACATTATGCTCTCCAAGTATTACTTGACCTCCACTTGGCTTCTCTAAACCCATTATCATTTTCAGCAAAGTACTCTTACCACAACCATTTGGGCCAATAATGGCAACTTTCTCTCCCTTTTCAATTGTAAGATTTGCCCTGTTGAACAAAATCTGGCACACAATGCAAATTAATGTCAGAACAAACTGAATTGGTATAAGGGAAGAAAGAAAAACCAGCAGCCACTTCCTTGTGTGATCTAATCTGATATGTCAACTCACTTTGTCTTCATAGCCAAATTCCAGATTCTTTATAGTGACAACAGATCTTCCACTTCTTCCTCGCTCTGGGAACCTAATTTTCATTTGTTTCTGTTGGAATGGCTTCTCAATTTGGTCTTCTTCCTGAAGCCTCTCCAGCTTCTATTCTCACTCAAAAAAGAAATTCAGAAATAGATTATAGATTATAGATTCAGGAATCCAGTATCCACAAAATAAAAAAGATAGATACCATCTCATAAAAATTTGACTATCAATATCAGCAGAAAGCAAGTATTCTGATTATTTCCGACCACTTAAAATAGTGGTCATTTACAAGGCCAAAAGACCATCCAAACAAAGCAAGAACAAAGAAGAATCAAGTAAAAAAATCTGAAAAATTAAGTTTCAATTTACTAAAAAACAAATTTATCACAGTTGAATCGGACGACTAACAAATATAATTTTAGAAAATGAAACCAGCTCCAATGAATGTTGCATCAAAGGGGAAATGAAAATCCATTAATCAACTAACTGACTGGAATAAAATTGTTTCTGGTCAGCTAAAAGATGATGGGAGAATTCAAACTTTCAATCATAAGAATTATAATGTTATGTGATAAATGCATTTCACAGAACCTGTAAATTTATCATCTCCAGAAAATGACGCAAGGTATATGAATTCTTCCATTCACAATGGAAAAAAATGGCTTTGCCATGATGTCATTGACTTATTTTCAAACAAAATGCTGGTGACATCAATTAGCTTAAAAAATGATCAAGATAAGTACAGTTCAAAAAGTTCTCAGACCCTACTAAGTATGACCAATACATATCTCAGTTTACCTTTTCTGCAGAAGAAGCACGTCCAGAATTTGCCCCTGCACCTAACCTGCTTATAAAGTCTTTCGTCTGCTCAATTTCCTTCTGCTGCTTCTCCCATGCATCATACTGAGCTTCAATCCAAGCCGCCTTTTCTATGACATACCGAGAATAATTTCCCTCATATGTTCTGGCCACACCCATTTCAGTTTCCACAATTTTTGTACAGAGCTGATCAAGAAAAGCTCTGTCATGAGATATGATAACCATTGGCACATCTTGCTTGCTGAGATAACCTTCAAGCCACTCTATCGTGTCAAGGTCAAGATGATTTGTAGGCTCATCCAAAAGCAACAGATCTGGATCCTGCAGATGGAGACATACATCGACAATGAACCATCAAAAATGTGTATTATATTAAACATCTCCTACACATACAATTAATCAACAATAACTGCATATCATAGTGTAAACTATATATAGTATTTACAATGTCAATCTCATTCCTACTGTAATAACAATAATTCCAAAATTAAAGCAATTTCCACACAGACTGTCACACTACCAATCAATCCTCACTGTGTCCTAAACAAATTATCTCACACAATCAAACATAAAAGCCGAAAACCATTCTCCAGAAACTGGCAATTCCACAGTCAAGCTTGCTTAGCAAGCTCAAATTAGATGGTGCTACTCAGAGCAAAGAATAACAGGTCAACTACACTCTCACAGTTAATCTAATCAAGCTTTGCAACTATTACCATTATCATCATATAAGCTACACGCATAAAAACAGTCAGCATAACAAATGATAAAAAAAAACTTTTCATCAAAATACACCTGCAACAAAATCTTCCCAAGAGATATTCTCATTTGCCACCCACTACTAAAAGAAGCAACCAACCTATCTCCATCCTCCATTGCAAATCCCAACTCCGGCATCAACTTACTGACTTTTGCATCCAATAAACTCAAGTCCACATCCCCCGCCCTTCTTTGCAGCAAGTCAAACTCATCCAACAGCCTCCCCATCAACTCCATATCCTCCACCGCCCCCTCCATCGCTTTCTGCACCCTCTCCAACCGCCCAGCAATCTCCATCTCCTCTTTAAACGCACTCATGAACTCTTCCCTCACCGTTCGCGTCATCGAAACCTCAAATTCTTGGTTCAAAAACACGATTTTCATATTACTTTTAGCTCTGACCACATTTCCTGAATCGGGTTCTTCTTGACCCGCAATAATCCTCATCTGGGTCGTCTTCCCCGCCCCATTTACACCCACCAATCCAACTTTTTCCCCCTTTTTAACCTCCCAAGATACGTTTTTTAACACGGTCACGCCCTTATAACTCTTGCTTATGTTCTCCAACTTAACGCCAGACGACACGCTCGACGCGCCGTTTAATTTTTTGCCATTGCCGCGCTTCTTATAGTTAAAACTGTTGTCATCGGGGTCCTTCGAGAACAACGACTCGAGGTCGTTTTGGGAGGTCTCAACGGGCGATTTTTCGAGCGTGGTTGTGGAGACTTGGCTGGTGATTTTGAGTCCCTGTCGTTGTTGTTTGGGGAAAATGAGTGGGACGCAGAGTTTCGCGGCGGAAAATGGGCGGTGACGGGGCTGGAAGGTGGTTAAGAAGGAAGACCGGAGGTCAAGACGGGGGAGATTGGTCGTCAAGTCCATGATTGGATAGCGAGAAAGTGTAGGAAAATTTTGTGATTAATGAGCTTCTGTGTTAAAGAAGAAGATGAGGGGAAACTCTCACTCTTCTTGAGTCGCCAACAGTCTCAGACCCTGAAAATTTTTGCAAAGGTTTAGACGCTTTTGCAAGAAACAAAATACAAAATAATAAAAAATTAATGTTTTATTTTTGCAAAATAAAATAATTTTTTAAGAAAAATGTTTTTTTCCTCAAATTCATACAAATAAATGCTACTATCTCCGTCATTCGTATATATTTTTAAAAATTTTTGGTTAAAGTAATACTAAACAACCTAAAAACAAATATAATTCTTCTCTAGACAGCGAATTTTGACTATAAATATAAAATAATTTTAAAAAAAATTAAGTGGGTTATCCTTTGATGACACCCAGAAATAATACCTGCAAAAAAACAAAAAAAATTCAATCTTGTGTCAATATATAAAATAAAAATATATTATACATAAATTGATACAAATTTTGGTGGATGTTGTGTTGATAGCAACCATGGGCGGCCGCACTTGGAGTGCATTAGACGACACCACGAGCTCTAGTGGATAGAATATTATTCTTAATTAAATAAATAAATAATTTATAATTAAAATGGTGGTTCTTATTTATTTATTTATTATGAATGTTAAAAAATTTTATGGCCGAACCAAAGGCAAGAGTACAAGGCTTGTGGTGTAGATTTTGTTGGCTGCCATGTCTAATCTAAGGCAACACTCTAAACTTGCCACGTGTCTATGCGGTCATTTCATATTCTCTTCGGAAAATATTATATTATATTCCTGTCATCCGAAAATAAAATCTCACTCCCGAGGGACCTAAATGTATTTTATAATTTTAATAAATGTTGTTGGGCCTCTTGGGCCTTCAGTTAGACATAAGTTTTCCATAAAAACTCTTTCAATAATATTAATATTTTGCCTTCCAATAACAGCTAAATTAGCCCCTAACCCTAGTAAGAACTTTTATTATCCAGAATCATAAATTAAAAACACATATCAAATAAAATTTTAACGTTTTTAATATCTAAGAACACAAAAACATTTTATACCTACATGACAGAACTGTAATTACAACTACCAAAACCAAGAAATTTTTCAAAGAGTAATTAACATTTTCTTTCCACCCAAAGTTTGGTGCAAATACCCTTTTCCACCCCTAATTAACATTAATAGCATTTTCCACCTAAATAATAATTCAGTCGACGAAAACAATATAACAAAATATACAATTATCCAAAGAAAACGAAACTAGATGCTCAAAATATAATACATCAACACAAAAACTTCTAACTTCAAATGTTTATTCATTTGCATATGATTGACAATTGAGAAAAAAAAAAAAAAATAGAGAGAATGTTCATTGACGATTGAGAGAAAGAGAGTTTGATAAAGGAAAATAAAGAGAAGTGAAGATATAGAGACGAAAAGAGTTTGGAAGAAGCCCAATGTTTGCACAGTCAATCAATTTATTTTATTCAACACAAAATTACATTTTTGCCCTCTTATTCCAACCTTTTTTGTGAGGGAGTTACCATTTAGGTGGGAAGATATTATTAATACTGATTATAGGTAGAAAAGGGTCTTTGCACTAACCCTTGGGGTGGGAAATGGAAGTTACTCTTTTTCAAAAAGCTTAAAGGCCTCCCGAAGAGAATCTTTGACAAATTTTCCACCTCGAAATATTGTATTACACTCTCTTGGTATTTGCTTATTTCTAAAGTGATTCATAGTCTGATAAGACTTGGCAAAGGAAAATTAATTGCCAATAGATTGAGATTTGTCCATTTTTGACAAGTGGAGTCTTTTACCTAACTTTCAATTTTAGAAGCTTGATTTTCAAAATGTTGGGCCATATCACAATTCTGACGGAGGTTTGTGATTAATAGACATTACAATTTCACCTAATTATTATTTCTTTCAAGTTTATATAATAATAAAAATAAATCTTCTGAAGTTTGTGAAATAATAAAAATTCTCCTCTATTAGTAAAATTTCTGTTTATCATTAGAATTTATACTATTATTTGTAAATAATTATTCACCTAATGACTCTTTTATCTTTTATTTTAGTATTTACCAGAAGGGAAACTTTTGTTATATAATTAATCATGCGGGTCAATCTTGAACCAAAAGTTATCATAAATTATACATGTTTTAGGGTAAATATATGTTAAAAATTAAGTTAAACGATAATAAAATATATCAAGAATCATGTCAGTAATGTAAGATCCCCTGCTAGATGTCACTGTTATGCTATTATTTATTTATTATATAAAAACTATATTATATTATTTTGTTTTCTTACTATTTGAAAATCATTACTAATCACATCCAAAAGGAAACCCTACACAAAACTATACTGAAAACATATGCAATGCGGGAGTTTATAAAATAAGTGTGGTGGAAAGTTGAAACCCACTGTATAGTATCCTAAATAAAACTCATATTTTATTATTAATAATTAGTAGCGGAAAACATAATTGATACTGTACATTTTATATGCATGAGCAACATAAACATGCGAGCCAACATGCTATCTACTAGAAACTAAATACATATATACATACATATGTATAACTGAAAATATCGGGTAAGAACTCGTTCGAGCTGTATCCCACTCATCAGCCATCTCGCGCTCCAAGCTCAGCTCCCCAAAACACCAACCTGAAAGAAAGGAAATTGAGGAGGATGAGTGACAAGTCACTCAGTAAACATCTTCTACCTCTACCCTTGGGTAGACTCTAAACTGATGTATCTCTAGCTAGCTACTAAGCTGATAAACTTAACTAAGTTCTCTGATAGGCTAATAGTTTCTTCTCTTATCGTATTCTCTGTTTTCTTTCTTTAATGCTTTCTTACATTATTTCTATTTCATTGTCAATTTGATTACTAGCTTAATAGACTCTACTTTGCCTATAGCTAGTCTGACTGTTTATTTGATAACCTCAACTGAGTTCATTTTTGATCTGATAGAATATTCTTCTTTAGATAACTTACTGTTCGGATACTGCCTCATGCTGTGTTATAGATACGTATATGAGTATACATAAACAACCCAGAATGAAGAGAAATCATGAGCGGTTTAACTGGACTCATTAAACTCTTTTTCTGATATTCATTATCTTTTCTCTTTTACTGTTCTGTCATAGGTTTATTCTGTAAACTTGTTCATTCTGTTACATATATATAATATTCTATACAAACTTTTCTTTCTGGTATTTCATATTCTATCTGTATTACTGGTTATTAGATTATCTGATAATTTCTCTATTCTACTTATTCTTCTGTCATATATTGTCATATTATTTTCATGTATTCTGAATATTCTGAATGTTTACTACTTTACTGTTTTTCACTGATTAATCATAAATTAGATCATGCTTTTCTGTGTATGTCATGTGAAAATGACATACTATGATATATGTTGAAATCATGTCTAAGTCTTGGTTTGTTTACAAAAATCATGTGTCTGAAAACTATTTACTGAAATACTACTAGTGGATCTGAAGATCTTAAAATCTTTTGAAAAACTGATTATTTACAAAAATCTATATCTAAAAACTGTGTACCCAAAGGTACCTACTAACTTACGTAGATTGATGAATACAGAGATTCGACACGCTAACCATGTGAGTTTCCTATACAAACAGGTGCTAGAAACTGTCTAGGTCACGTGATGCCTCTAAATTTGATAACTGAATTGAGTGCTTCGCATTATAACTGATATCTGATCCGTGGGTCATAAAACCTTAAGCTGCTAACTGAGCACACTAGTATATACTGATATATAGTGGCTAGTATAGACATATAGCTCCTGATACTGGTTCCCATGCGAGTGTGCTAAAACTCACAAGTACCCCTTCATATTCACCTCTGAAATCGATGTTCGGATCATCTTGTTTTTCTACTAAAAACATGTAATTAGATCTTTGGATCCCTTTTTTTAAAACACTTTATAACATGTCATGTCATGTAATACATATCATGCATGATAATTATCATTTCTTTTCTTCTAATTACTTTCCGTGCAGATGTACATCTGTAATGGATCTGTTCCATATATTCTTACTGATATGCTGTTTTGGTAACTTATTAAGCTTATTAATAAGTTCTGTGTAAACTGTTCTCAGTTCTGTTGTATTCTGTTACTGTATCTGTCAGTTTCTTTTATTATTTATTTCATAATTGTTGCAAGTTCTGCTTCTGTTTATTTCTATACTGTTTCGAGTTCTATTTATATATATATATACACACATATATATATATATATATTTACTGTATCTATCACTGTTTTCTTGTTTCCATCTGTTTTCTGATCATATTTTTTTATTCAAGCTGTTTCAGCATTACGATTAAATTCTTCTCAATTAATACTATGAAAATGTGACTTTGGAGGTTCTCGTATAATTTTCTGTGTCTTTTTCTTCTTTAGACTTATTCTGATTCATAATTTGATATTTCGTCTCTTATATCACTTAAAATACGAGACATATTCTTTTATTACTGAAATTCTGCTGAATAGGAAGAAAGTTTCCCATTTTCACTAGGTACATGGGTGTGCACTAATGGACACACGGACGTGCATAAGCCTGCACAGGTCATGTGCCAGTCGTGTAGCTCAACCGTGCTAGGTTCTGAAAAATCTCTGCTTATTCTTGAATTCTGCTAACGCACGGTCATGACCCTAAAGTGCACGGTCGTGACTCTATTAAAATCAAGTCGTGCATAGCTCGCATACCTGACCGTGACCCGACTAAAACCCAGAATGCAAGGGCGTGCATACACGAATGTACGGGCCTGCATACACGAATGCACGGGCGTGCATCCAGCTCTGTTTTGACACCCATGGCCGAAACAAGCAAGGTCACTCCCAAAACTCAACACAAATCTCATCAAACTTCAATTAAACATACTATAACATACAAGCATGCACCATATACTGCTATTAACACATTTTCCCCATCATTCATAGCCAAATCATACTAAAATCTTTCTAAACCCTTAAATATACACACACATGTATTGAGGGAACTAAGCAAGCTTCTACCTCTAGATTTCTCATCTATATCATCATTAATAAACAAAGACATGCTATTAAACTGAAGACTTGTTGTTATAACTGAATTAACCTAACCAAGGAAACATAAACTCTAGAAATAGGAATAAGGTAAGAAGATACTTACCTGGAGCTACTAATGACTTCAATCTCTCTATCTCTGGCTGAAACTTGGTTGGATTGGCCGCTAAAAGCTGGCTAATCTCTCTCTCTCAATTTGATTAGGGTTAGCTGGAAAGAAAGGAAAGGAAAATGGATAAGAAACTCATTGAAACTAGAGAAGGGAAAAATCTGACTTTATATACCAATAGGCATGCACAGGCATGCGGCGAACATGCACGGGCGTGCATGGCTAGAAAGGGATGCACGGGCGTGTGTCTAGAGCGCACGATCGTGCTCCTTCCACAAGCTGCATATAAAGTCATCCAAAAGGTTATTCTACCCTTCTAACTCACTGAAACTAATTCCTAATTGAGGAATCTCTCTTCTAACCCTGAATCAAGACCCAGAAAGACCATTCTAACCTCGGGATGTTACAAGCAAGAGGAAGTAGAGGCTCTCCACTTTCATGGAAAGCTTTGTGCTATCAAAAGACAATAAAAGATCTTTTATGGCACAATTGAATTGCAACCTAACGATAAAATCTGAACTTCAAGCCCCAAAAGATTTTGTCTATTGATATAAGCACTTATCTATATTCGGATTGAAGAGGCTAGTTCAAGGTAACCAACAATTGGATTGGTTAATTGATGATTGAACTAACTTTCTATTTAAATTAGTAGTGTAATTAATATTTAAGATAATTTCATTTATTAAATTATTAAATATAAAATTTAATTATATCTATTTTTACCTATATTAAGTGTATTCATAGTTGGTTGGATTCAAGCTCGCAATATATAATCTAGCAGGTGGATTAACTATTTTCCTATACTATAGTTTGATCAGTTAAACCGATTGATTTAATCCAAATTTGAAAACCATATTATAAGTATTAGACTTGGGTCTATCTATTATGGATCGATCTGACTCTTGTTGTAATTGGAGATAACTGGAACATATATAATATTCTAAAATTATTATAGAAGTACAAAACTTTTTCAAGAATATGCAAATTCTCTTTCTTTCCTGAAAACACACACAAAACACAAAATAGAGTATACATACAAAAGACAGTGACAACAAAGATGAACTATGGTGTTTGATATTCTATGAATTATTGTTTCTAGATTGTTTTTCTTTGAATTCAAAACTATGGATAGTATATAAATAAGAGGAAATTATAATGAAATTTGGATTTTTTAACTTGATTTAATTTTTGCAAACTCCAAAAAAAAAAATTGATGCTTAAAAATATGTTACGATGTTGCATAGGTATGATTCACATAGATAAGATTCAAAATCACACCAAAATTTGATCAAAATTAACAAAATATGAAACTAAAACCATCATAGTTTCATCGTAATTTCACCAAATTATAGTGAAACTGGTGTTGTATATTGTTACAAGAGGCATGAGTTGATCAAAAGCCCATGAATTTTCTCATTGCTTCTTCCCACTTTGAATTCTAAGTAGCTCTTCAAAGGTTATAGGTTTAACTTATGGTGTTGAACTCCCCACAATGACATCATTATATTTGGTATTCAACTTGAACTAGTGTTTAGAAACTTATCAGAATCTTAAGGTGTGACTAAAAGGGTTTGACTCACATAGAGGCACAAAGCTAGTGGTGATGTAGTTTAGTATGTAGTCTTCGAACTTCTCGAAGTTGTCTTGGTTCTCATGAGTCTTCCTTGGTCTTGAATGACAAGTTATGAAGGTTCTATTTCCTCTTCTTCATGTGTCTCTGTGGTCATGTCTTTATCACTACAATCATCTTTTATGCCTTCTTGATCATCATTTATGAGAGAATCTTCACAAATATCTACTATGAAGTCTTGGACCCATGTTGTTGAAGCATTATTCCTAATTTGCCTTCTTTTAAAGAAAGATTTTTTTGTAAAAAGAGATATTTGTTAAGTCATAAATTCTTTTGGTCTTTATTTCTAACATGGTGTAACCCTTATTTCTCGAATTATAACTAATGAAAATGCATCTCATTTCTCTTGAGACAAATTTATCCCAAGTTCTTGATTTTGTATAGACCGAATATAAACATCCAAATGGTTGAAAATGCTCATAATTGGGATTCTCTTTAAACATGATTTCTTATGGAGCTTTTCCATCTAATATTGGTGTTGGGATTAAATTAATTATATAAGTTGTTGTCAAAACATACTCACTTCAATATCTTGAGCGTAGGCCTAAGTTCACATGCCACTTTAAAGTATGTGTTCGTGTTTATGTTTTACTCTACCACTTTGTTAGGGTGTGTATACAAGAGGTTTGAAGAATTATTCTTGGTTCGATAATAAAATTCCGAAATCCTTGTGACAATTTTTTTTTTTTTTTACATTATGTGAGTGTATTTTTCTTGTTTGTTAACTTGAGTTATGACCATTTTTACAAAGTGTTCAAATAACACAAGTGATTCTCCTTCATGTAGTGACCCCTGCCACAGGTTACTATTTACTACCAAATTGTTGAACCCCAAATACTAAATGGCAAATAACCTAGAGGGGGTGAATAGGTTATTTTAAAAGCTTATATAACTTTAAACTTTTTCAACCAAGTTCAATCAATTAATTAATTCGAATTTATTCAAATCAACCAAACAATCAATTAATAATATAAAACAATAAACATAAGTAAAAAGAGTAAGGGATAGAAATTGCTCAACCGATTTAGAGTAGTTCAAAGCTTCTCCATGCCTCCTATGTCCACTACTTCAAGCAATCCCGCTTGACGATTTTTCTTCCACTAACTTTAACCCCAAAGTTACAATAGTTTTGATACAAGGGGATTTCGCCCTTCTTACACTAGTTTTGATACAAGAGATTGTGTCATTAACTTAGTTTTAATAGGGATTACACTCCACACTAGTTTCACGGAATTGTGTCCAAGGGTTTATGAAAAATTACAAAGACATTGCCTCACAAGGCTAATACAACAATAAGCTCAAAATCTCTAAAATGATTTACAATATGTTTCTAGTGAGATAAAATTTGGAGAAGAATAAGAGAATGAAAAATAAGAGTGTATATCCTTGATTCTCTCTTTTTTTAATCTTCAAATTATCTTTAATTTATAGTATTTAGAAAGAATTAGTCGTTAGGATGATTTGAGAGCCTTTGAAGACTTTCTGGAAAATTACACGAGTGTGTTTTTCTTTTGCACGATCGTGCTTCCTTTATTCTACACTTCCAACGATCAAATTTGTATGTACACACGGTTGTATGATTTCTTCACACGGTTGTGTGATTTCTTCACACGGTCGTGTGTTAATTTTTCATGTATTTCTTCAGATACCAGAAGGTAGCATGAGAAGCATGCACTGTCAGCACATGAGAAACATACGGCTGAATTTTTGTCTTGCATACGGGCGTGTGTTTCTAACACATGGTCGTCTGTTATTAATGCTTTTAATTTGTCTTTATTTGGCACGACAGCATGACACGAGCATGTAAAATTTTTTTTCTCTTGACACATGGGAGTGTGTCTCATGCACATGGGAGTGTGCCCCATACACACGAGTGTGTACCTCAAAACACATGGGTGTATGTTTTATACATATGGTCGTGTGCCTTATGCACATGAGAGTATGTCTTATACACATGGTCATGTGTCTTCTTTAAGCGATTCTGAAGTGCAACAAAAGATAACATGATTGTGCGGTCTGATTACGCACGATCATGTGTTAGATAATTTGTGTAAAAAATAAACCTTTTGATCTTATTTGTCATATTCGATATATGCATGGATTAGTTAAATATTAACATATATTTTACATCAATTCAAAATCCACAAGGGTCCAACACAAATATAATATAAATTAGAAATATAATATACCTGCAATAGGGATCTCTACAATGAAAAACTACTGCTGATTAAAATATTTGCATGCGGAAGCTGTAATGAACCTTTACTATTTATAGTAATAGTAAGAAGAAACTAATCATGTATTTAAAATCTCAAGCTACTCATGTATAACATATACTAATCATAAAGTGTATACTAAAAATGTAATACTCAGACATATACATGAGAATTAAATAAAAGCAAGTGAGCCATAAACATATTATCTGCTACCAAGCTGTATCCCTAAAATCTGACAACTGTCTCGCTCCCGCTCAATCTTCAAATGTCACTAACTTGTAAGAAAGAAATAAGAAAATAGAGGTGAGTGATAAAATCACTCAGTAAGCGTTTCCTATCCCTAACACAAGTAGGTTTCAAGACTAAGCTAGACTACGTGACTTGTCACGTCGAAATCTGCTTAATTGTCTTATTTCTTATTTTGTATTTCTTTACATCTCTAAGATTTCATCTGTTTTCTATAGCATTATTTATCTTTATCTATTATTTTTCTCATGAAATGCTATACATGACATGAAATATATATGTTGATGTCATGTGTATGCTGAAAAGTCATAAACTTGCTCTTGGACATAGTTTTCTAAAAACTCTTTCTAAATTAAAAGTTGTGATCCAAAAATCTTGAATATATATATATAATATTTGCTGAAAACTGAATCAGAAAGTATTATATTTGAAAACATTTGTTGTGCTGGTTAGACTGATGAATACAGAGATTCGACACTCTAGCTATGTGAGCTCAATCCTACTGAAATTTATTGATGCACAATCTACTCTCTCTAACGAGATTGGTCAATGACCATGTCTTCTCTAGTGGATACTGGTTTCCTTCTCTAATAGGTGTGCAAACTCACAGGTGCCTTTTTATATCCACCCTTAACTGATGTTCAAAACATCGTATATTTATACTTTAAAATCATGTTATTGGATCTTTGGACTTATTTATGAAAACATCTAATATGGCATATCGTGCTCTATGTTATTGATCATGCATAATATATTGTTTATCTTTTATTATTATTATGTTCAATATGCTTAGGAATGGCTTAGCTTTGCTTTAAAATTCTTTTTCTATTTTTCTTAAGGTGCATGAGCATGTATCTCTAAGTGCACGGGCGTGTGTGAAGGCACACAGGATCGTGTGTTGGTCGTGCTCTCAGTCATGCTAGCTTCTAAAATTATTTCATAAAATTTTGGTTGATTGCACAAGCGTGTGGTGTAAACACACGGGCATGCAACTAAGGAACAAGGTCGTGTCCCATACTACACAAGCATGTAACTGTCTCTTGAGACTTCCGTGTCTTGCTTACAGGACGTATAGAATTAGGAATGAGCATACGAGCGTGTGTATCGATCACACGAATGTGTGTCTAAGTTTTTAAACATACATGAGTGCCATACAAGGCCATGTTCATGCAAAAATGAGGCCACACAGGTGTGTACTTACGGGTGCACGATCGTGTACCTATGGGTGTATGGTTATGTGCTCAATTCAAATTCTATAGAAACCATCTAAAAAGCCAAAATCCCAATCCAAATCACTCCCAAACACTTCTAAACATCAATACACACTCCAAGCTTCTGATACCATGCATACATTCATCCAAATCTCATCTTAATTACACCACATCTCATAATAAACATAAAATACATGTATACAACATATATACACACATAATCATGTAATCCTCCACTCAATCATCCATCAAAGTATCATCTCAAAACTTAAGCATACTGATAAAACTTCAAACAAGCAACAATGGTTCCCAAACACTTAAAACAGCAAAGACATGTTATAAAACAAAGTGAAAGAAGTAAGAGAACACTTATATTTAGCCATGGAAGCTAGATCTCTCTCTCTAGGAACCTCTGAATCTTTAATCTAGAGCTGAGTTGCTGGTTGATCTCTCTCAAGCCTTAGGTTCACTGGAAAAAGTGGAGAAAAAGAAGATAAAAGCTAAGAAATGCATGAAACTGAAAAATAAAACTTATATATGGCTAAATGGCATGACACATAGTCATGTGTCCTAGACACATGGTTGTGTGTGCACTAGAAATCCCAATTTCCACTCTCTTCATGTCATACATGTAGGACCCGTCGCCACGAGTACCCCTGCTGTTGAAAGATACGGTTCTTTTATTTAATAAACTGGAAACTGGGTACCCGTGACGAAAATCCTACGAAAAGAAAACCTACTGCTGCTGCTGTACAATCTGAATACAAGCGAAAGTTGAAAATAATCTGAATTTACAAATGAGCCCATAACTGGCTTTTCAAATATATTTAATTGTTCTGTACATCTAATTACATTTATAATACTGTACAAGACCTCACAGGTCCAAAACTGAAGGAAAATTACAACTAAAACCGTGTGGGTGGGGTCCCCTCTCACAAGCCTCAGTCCACCCGCTCCTCGACAGCAGCAACAAAACCTGAAAAATGAAGGAAGAAGGAAAGGGATGAGTGATAAAGATCACCCAGTAAGCATTCCTTACTTCCCTCAACCCAAACAAGCAACAAACAAGGGCATACATACCTGGCATCGGCCCTAAACATACATCTAGTCGCTTGCGGGCGCTGAATCTGATTACTGGATTGCTGATTCTCATTATCAATTAATTACTGAAATGAATGTCATGACATGAGAAATGGAATCTGAATATGCATGCATGCTAATCTCTATATGTACCCGAAAGTACCTGTTGTGCTGGTCAGGCTGATGAACACAGGGATTCGGCATCCTGGCCAAGTGGGCTGAACATTCTAGCTACTGGCTAGAAAGCTGAATTTGATATGCTACTGAGCAGTCTGACTGGTGTCAGAAAGCTGGGTCCTCCAGATGCCCCCTCGAGTTCTCCCCAAAACTGAAACTTATACTTTGAGTTCTGAATGTTGAAATCTACTGAATTCAGATCCCTGGATCCTCTTCCAGACTATATGCTATGTTATGCTATGAATGCATATGCATCTGTTCTTGTCTGAATTCTGGATTATCTGATGGTTAATAACCTTTGGATGGATTACCAATTCTTTAATAAGTCAATTTCTGAAATTCTAGAAAAATTAAGCTGACGCACGGGCGTGCAGGGAAGACGCACGGGCGTGCTGCACAAACACACGGTCGTGCTGCGTAAGAGCACACGGGCGTGTGCCCAGACACACAGGATTGTGCGCCAGTTGTGTGCCTGGTTGTGTAAGCTTCTGGAATTTCTGGCCTTTTCATGCAATAAACGGACACACGACCGTGTCCCTCAGGACACACAGTCGTGTCCTCCACTTTTCAGACCGTGTGCACAAAGTGCACACGGCCGTACCTTCGCAGAGACAAGGGCACACGGGCATGCTCTTGCGGGTACACGGGCGTGTGCCTTGTCCTGCTCAGACATGACTCACCTGAAACTGCTGGAAACCAACCAATTTCTCATCCAAACTGAAATTAAATGAAATCAACCATCCAAAGCACTTCAATATACACATAACATGCATCAATTTCATTATCCATCCGTTTCTACTGAATCCACCATGGAAACTTAAGCGTTTCTTTCACAACACACACACAAACAAAGCATTCATGTTCATGGGTGGAAAATAGACATTTCAATCATCATATTTCATCACATATAATCAACCAAACATGCTGGAAATGCACACATACATTTCCAGACATCATCAAACAATCATCAAGCAAGTTGGAAATACGCTGAAGAAGTAAGAAACAGTTACCTCTTGACATGGCTGCTGGGATACTCAACTCAAGCTATTCTCTCTGATCTCTGGCTGGATTGAGAGCCGCTGGAAGCTAGATTTCGTGTCTAGGGCTGGGAGCTGCTGAGAACAAAGAAGAGATTGGCTGAAAATGGGTGAGAAATGCAATAACTCTCTTATCTCTCTCTTTTCTACCCACCTGCACAGGCGTGCAGGCATGATGCACGGGAGTGCACCAAGGGAAAATAGACATAATCCATTTCCCGCGCTTCGCATGATTGAAACCTCCCTAAAGGCGTTATACGAAGGCCACACAGCTCTGGAAAACTTCTAACTCACCCCTGAACTCTAATATACCCCCAATCTATTCCTGAATTCTATTTCTAACCTCAAAACTCTACCCCTAAGGGCTTTTCAAATCCGGGATGCTACAATGCATAGAATATTCTCCCTAGAATACCCATGCACAAGCCACGAAAGGCTTTAAAATGACTCTTCTACCCTTGAACACTCTTAAATCTACTTTTTATCAAGAAATCTCTCTTTTCATAGCCTAAAAGACAATTCTACCTTTGGGCTATTATATTTCGATTCTTCATTAGGGGTAAGTAAGGTTGGGTATCCTATTATAAAAGCAAAAATTGGACTAAGGCTAAAATTGGTTGGTTCTTAAGATTTAGGAATCAAACCCCAAACCAACCATCACAAGTTTCTACATGGAACCTACTTGATTGGTTTTGATTTTGAATCTAGTTCCTTAATGGCACTATTCACTTAATCAATGCTAAATAAAAATAGCCAATATCATTATTTTCTTAGAATCATCTTTTTCTCTTCTACTAATAATACACTATTGGCAAGAATAAGAAATCATGGCTCAACTACCATGTATTTTGTCTCTTTTCTCGTGGATTCAAATAGTGCAAAAGACACATCTCTCTCTCCAAAGCTAGGAAAAACTACTTGCATTAGTAAATCATACGTCCATTTTTAACACAAGTAGAGAAATTTATCAAAAACTTTACCAAAAGCATAGGTAAGATTTCAGATTTTTTAAAAGAAACTTCTATTTTCTTAACCACATACATACTAGAATCTACTAGGAGAATGATTCAACTTACAACAATAAGACAACACCACTTACAATAGACAATCCCATAATTAGGGATAACTTAGGGGTTGTTTGTCGTTGCTTATAAGCTAATCAAACTACCTTTTAAACTCTTCATTTATACTGACCTAGTTGTTCATGATATATTTTAAGCTTATAAATGGGACTCATAAGTTAGAAAAAATAAGTTAAGGGACCAACTTTTATTTTAGTTTTTATGCATTCTGTTTATAAATTACTTTAACCAAGCATATTACCATGTTATCTCTGCTTATAAGTTAATTTAAATAAATTATTTATATTAACTTTAAGATATCTAAAAATTATTCATATCAATTTTTAATAAAATATTTGTTTATTTATTTATAAAAATTCAATTATATTATAATAAGACTGAAATATATTTTCATAATATTATAATAAAAAATTAAATTAATATAATTTATTATTTGATAAAACAATTTAATATCATTTTTAGTCATTTTAATAATAAAATATACTAATAAATCATGTTTTACCAAACATGTCAACTGTTTATGAGTCTTTTTAGTATTTTAACTAAACATGTAACTGTTTAAAATTTCAAATGCTTATAATTTAGTTTACAAGCACCAGATAAGCAGTAGCTTGTGCTTGAAATAGTTTTCATAAACTTCAGCAATTAAGTTTACAGGAGGCAGTTCTTGCTTCTCAACTCCAAGCAACAACATTAGCCTTTTGTATCGCTTATGTGTCATATTCTCTCGATTCGCCCTAGGCATTTTATTGTAGTTACATTTGCTTTTTATTATTATTATTATTATTATTATTATTATTATTATTTTGTCAATTTTGTGCATACCCGATAATCTTTAGACAACCATCCTTTGTGTGTCCAAGCCTTATACAATGTTCACATCTAGCCTTCCTATCTTGCTCCTGTCAACTTGTACTCGGAAAGCAAAAGTCTCAGTCAAGGTCTTCCTATTGCTATTTCTGGAGAGGACAAGAAAGAGCACGCATAGATAACAAATTAGATTTTTCTGCGTTATAGGATTCATTTAGCCGCATGAGAAGTTGGTGGAGGCATTCTTCTTTGTTTTTTTTTTTTTTTTTCTCTCGCTACAACACTAAAAGTGCATCCATTACACCCATTCACGCAAGGCTTGGAAACCATACAAGTTGCTTTGATAGTCCTCTCATTTTCGCGTAACAGAGAGAAATTTTCATGCCGCTTTGATGGATGTATCCATTCTCTCTTTTAATCTCTTGAATAAGAGGATCACTTCCTTGGGACAAATGCTCATCAAGTTCTTTCCACATGTCGAGCATCCTGTCATGATAAGCGACATCCTCGTGTGGTTCTTTGTTGAATGAATTCAGTATTCAAGGCATAATCATGAAATTACAAATGATCTAGTCTTTTTCATCTACATCATCAATAAACAAATTTGACTCTTCCATCAACAAAACTAATCTTTTGATTGGACATCAATGCGTTCATGATGCTCTTTCGTCATCTTGAGTAATTCATTCATTTCATGGGACGAGAAACAAGCTAATCTTCTAGTTTGTTAGAATTGTGCAAGATGTAATGTGTTGATTTTTCTTTTTTGTTGAATTCTCTTTTGTTGGTTGTTGCTTAGGTGGTCGTCTGTGAAAACTACGATCATATACCACTATTTCTAACCCTTTTTTGACGCAATGAAAAATATTCAAATAAATTTCTTACTATGCTTCTCTGTGAGATTGTACAGCTATATATACATTGCTTACACCTAGAGACAAACCCAAATATGGGTCAAGAGGTACTTAGACCCTCCAAGATAAAGTTTAATATATTAGGTTATTGAACTTTAAGTTTATCATATGAGACCTTCAAGACAAATTTTTTTGCTTTAGCCTCCCAACTTTTGTTAATGATTCTTTTTTATTAAAAATTATTTTATTATTTTATTAAAGATAATTTTCTTAAACCAAAATACCAAAAATTTTATTTCTATTTACAATATTTACCCCATTTATATACCTCTTCTAAATTATTTTATGCTCAAACGATATCACGCATCTTGTCTCTATCTCCTCCAAAATCATAATCATTCATTGGTAATTTCAGCATTTAATCCTAGGTAACAATCTTGGACTATCTCTAGACGCAGGGTCTCTATGTTGCATATTTTAATTAATTAATTAAAACTTATTTATAAGAGAAATTACAGGCAGAGTCTCTATGTTGCTTTTCAATAAACATAACTCAATTAAATTTTTACATTTGAATGTTAAAGAATATAACTTATTTGGGTGTATTTGATGAAAGCAAATTAATTTGTCTTACAAAATTTGAGTACCAATAAGGTCTTGATAAAAAAAAAAATTGGTCGGTCCGAAAAAGCATATAGTCTTTCTCTTGTAAATTTGTTGGTTAAATTATTATAAAATTTGCTAATTACTACAACAATAATCGAAAAAGCTTTCTACAATGAATATTATCAAAAATTTATTAAATAATCAAATAAGGATCAATTACTAATTCGTTGTTTAATAACTTATAATAAGAAATATATATTTTCAAATATTTACAATGAAACCATTGCACAATAAGTTTATAAGATAAAGAATAAAAGATAATTTTTGTAAAATATATTTGTCATAATTTTTTAAATTTTACGTATAAATATTTTAATTTTATAAATTTCTGTAGAGATGATATATGTTAATTCTTTAATGTATGCCCTTTGACAAAGACAAACTCATGCGTACATCATTGTTTACGCCTGTAAAGAAGAATTAAACTGAAAACTATAGATTGCAAGAAGAAGCTAAGAACTCAAAACAACATTCACACTCTGAAATTTTTGGAATTCCTCAAAAATCATATTGTTGAAGTACAGTTAGGGTTTTTATATCAATTACAAAGAAAATATCTAGAAAAATACAACAATACAAATAGTTTTAACCGTTCAATTACAATAGAAGAATAAACAAAATTAAAAATTTAGATAGTCGATTCTTTCGCTGAAGCTGCAATAAACTATCTCCCTCCAATAGTGAGTTTCTCTAAAAAGCAATAGTAGAAACAAAGAGAAGAAAGAAGTCTCTCGAAGAAGTAAAGAAACTGGCCTTTATTCCAAGCAGCTAGCTACATGTAAAACTCTACTTTCACTTATTCTTATTGACGTCATCACTTAGCCATTTTTGATTTTCCTTGCATAAAAAGACAAAACTCCGTTAAACATATAAGCATTTTTCAAATAGCACTACAACACTTAGAAACTTCAGAAACAAGAACATTAGCCTTTTTTAACAATTTCCAGAAACAAGAACATTAGTATCTTCTTTATAATTCACAGGATCATATGTAATATTTTTCACATCCTCCCTCAAGTCTTAGGAATGCAATTTCAAGACTTGACAGAAGAATTTACATCTAATCCTCCCTCAACACAAACTTCTTACTCATCTTCTTCTATAATCTCTACTGGTTTCTCAATAACCTTAAGCTTGCTGCTAAATTGATTAAATCTGAGACTCGCGACAGATTTAGTCAATAAGTTTGCTATTTGGCACTCAGTTGGAACATATTGCACTTTAAGTATTTTCCCATCAATCAATTCCCTCACATAGTATACATCTAACTCTATATGCTTTGTTCTCCCATGAAACATTGCATGAAGCCAATGACCCTACACTAAGATTGTCATACCATAACACTGCTGTTCCAAAAAATGTGATTTGTAACTCTTTAAACGAACTGTTTAACCAAGCCACTTCTGTTGCAGCCTAACACAATGCCCAATACTCAAATTCAATTGATGACAAAGTTATAACCTTTTGTTTTGTTTTTGTTTTTTTTCTGAACTCCATTGAATCAAATTTCCACCAAGATAAATGCAATATCCATTTGTTGATCTCTTATCTCCTAAATTACCAGCCCAATCTACATCTGAATAAACTTCTAAACTCATTACTGCAGCAAAATTAAACCAAAGCCCAATGTTCATTGTTCCCTTAACATACCTTAGCACCCTTTTTATTCCTTACCATTGCAGCTGAGTAGGGTCTTTAAGAAATTAGCTCAATTTATTTACAGCATAAGAAATATCAGGCCTAGTCAAAGTAAGATATTGTAAAGCTCCTATAACATTCCTATATAATATTGGATTGTCATATTTTTCACTGTCTCCTACAAACAATTTATTCCCTAACACCATAGGAGTTGGACAAGTATTAACATTTCACATATTAGCTCTGAAAAGTAAATCAATTGCATATTTTGTTTGACATACATGCAATCCTGAGTTTGTTCTTTTTACTTCTAATCCTAAGCAGTAATTTAATTGTCCTAAATCTTTTAGTGCAAAATCATTATTCAACCTAACCACCAGCTCTTCTATATAATTATTATTTGAACCAGTAATCAAATTATCATCTACATACACCAACACAAACAACACAACCTTTCCTTCCCTAAACATAAACACACTTGAGTCTGCCATAAAATTCACAAACTTCCTCTTCAGGTATGTTTTTTTTAACTTGTCATACCAGGCTCTTGGTGCCTGTTTCAGCCCTTAAAGGGCTTTAAGTAACTTGCAAACATACTCTGGTTTCTCTTTATTTTCAAACCCTTGTGGTTGAGTCATGTACACCTCTTCTTCTAAGTCTCCATTCAAAAAAGCATTATATACATCTACCTGTCTAATATGTTGTAGCATACCAAGATTAGAAATGTCTTTTAGGCTAGAGTTTGGGGTTAGATGTGAGAATAAGTGATAGATTTGGAGTTAGAAGAATTTAGGGGTGAGATAGTAACTTTTCAGAACTAGTGTGGCCTGCATATGATTCGCCTTAGGAGGTTTCTTTCATGCAAAGCGTGAGAAATGAAATTTCTTCATTTTTCCTTGTGCACGACTGTGCATCTTGTGATGCACTCCCGTGCATGCTTGTAGGAGGAGAGAGATGATGAGTTTAAAACATTTCTCACCTGTTCTTATCTATTTTCATTCAAGTTTTCCTCTTGTTTTCAGAGAATCTCAATCCTAAGAGTGTGAATTTGTAGCCAAAAGCTTCAAATCAAGTAAGAGAATAGAAGATTCAATAGAGAGAGAGAGATTAGAGTAGTCATGGCAAGAGGTAAATATTTCCTTGCCTCTTCCTTGAGTTCCCAGCATGTGTTTGGTAACTGATGTGGTATATTTATGTTCCAATATGTTTTGTGATTTGTATGGTTTGATTATATGCTGATATGATGAGGATTAAATGATTATGATGATAATACCTACCCATGGACATGTTTGGTGTATGTATATGTGTGATGACATGATTAAATGGTGTTTTAATGTTTGATTCTGATGTTGTATGTTATTGATGGAATTGATGTGTGCTCATATGTAGTTTGAAGTGCTGGATATGAATGGAATTCATTGATTTCAGATATGTGAAGCTTTGGACCGGGTTCTACAAGTTTCAGGCATGAATTTGTCGAAACAGAGCAAGACACATACCCGTGTGCCCTTACAATTGCAAGGTCATGCCTATGTGTAAGATTTATGCACAGCTAGAATTTGAGGAGGCACGACCATATGTCTGAGGGTCACAGTCGTGCACTTACATTAAAAGAGGAATAGAGCAAATTTTTCAAAAGCTAGCACAACTGGGTTGCACAGTTGGCACACAGCCCATGCATCAGCATGCACAACCATGCGTCCAGGCCTACACGCTCGTGCTTAAGCAAAAATTAAGAAAAATGAATTAAAATGAAGATTTAAGCATGGGGAACCCTTTATAACAGCTATAAATCAATATATAAAGATAGAATAAGATAATATGATGCATAGCATGACATTCCAAAGTATTTTCAGAAAAGGGATCAAGGGATCCATATGCATTAATTTTTCAGCATTCAAAGTTTGATATCTGAGTTAGTAGTAAGAGTGAACTCGAGGGGGCATCTGTGGGATTTCAATTTTTTGACCACTGTTAGATTGGTTAAATTTCAGCTTATTAGTCTAAGGACTGGCATGGTTTATATTTCAGCATACTGGCATTTTATTAGTCTAGGGGAACCCACATGGCTAAGATGTTGAATCTTTGTGTTCATCAGTCTGATCAGTATAGCAGGTATCTACGGATACATAAAGTTTTAGATATACTTCTATTTGACATATTCAGTATAGTATGTTTTAGCATGACTTTATACCATGATATCTATTTCATAGCATGAATTACTATTTCAGTCTAGAAAATAAGAAACAAGCCATATTTAGAGTAAAAATCATGGAAAACATAAACAATTGAGGCATATATCCAGCTTAGTAGCTTGTTGGGACTAAGGGAAGTAGGAAATGCTTACTGGGTGATTTTATCACTTACTCTTTTCTTCTTTTCCTTTCTTACAGGTGTGTTATGGATGCTGTTAAGGCTCAGGTGGGTTATGGTTGAAGGGAGATAGCTTCTTTTTGATGTATAGATGGCCTGGTGGGATTTTCATATGCATGCTAGTTTTCAAAAAAGTGTATACAATTGCATATACAAGTTTTTCATATGTTACGAGTGTATATACATGTGTATATATATAAAAACAATTTAATATAAGTTTCTTTAAACCCCCACCATTAAGTGTTAAAAGTTTTCAGCTTCCGCTTGTATGTGTTTTAAAGTTAACAGTATTTTGTAAGATTTCTATTGTGTATATCAACCTAAAGCATTCTTTTTATAAACAGTTAAATAAATAACTTATTATTTATATGAATAAGCATATGAACCAGTAACAGTGATATATACAGCAACAGGTCTTACATATGTCAATTAAAGGTTACAGCCAAGGTTAGCATCACTCGAACTGTATCATGTTTCACCACATGGCTGAAAGTTTCAAAAAAGTCAACCTCTAGCACTTGTTGGAACCCTCTTACTACAAGTCTAGCTTTGAGTTTCTATAAAGTTCCATCAAAATTTAATTTTCTCTTAAATACCCACTTATGATTTACCATATGTTTACCATCTTCAAAAAGCACTAGCACCTATGTGTTATTCCTTATCAATGCATCATACTCAACTTTCATTACTGCAAACCATTCAAGATCTTTAATAGCCCCTTCACTTACTTCAGACATAACAACATATTTTTTATTAGCTTCTAAACTTCTTGTTTTAGATCTAGTGACCATTGGATGTATTGATTTTCCAATGTCACTTATATTACTCATTACTTCACCTATAATCTTGTTACTAACTTCTATCTCTTGACTTATATTCTCATGCTCAATTGACTCAACTACATCCTAACTAATTACTTCTATTCCTGAACCACTCCTATTGTTTTCTTCACTAGCTTGCACTTGTGTAGACACATTTTCTTCTAAAATATTTTTATCTAACAAGTCATCCTTAGTCACTTCCATATTTTTACTATCCACACCATAATCTTCAACTTGATTCTCATCAACCTTACTTTTCAACCTTTATTTTGACTTACTATTTTCATTTGAAATAAGATCTTTAATAAAGCAGTTGTTAACAAACTCTAAACTATTTAAATTTTGTGGTATCTCATAACAGTATTTTCTAGCAAAATTAGAGTTACCTTTAAAAGGAAAAGTATGTTCATTAAACACAATACTAGTTGATATAAAAATTCTACCTTCTGAACTCAAGCACTTATAAACCTTATGTCTTAAGCTATACCCAAGAAGAATAGACTGTTGTGTATGAAAGTCAAACTTATGTTGATTATATGGTCTCAGGAATGGATAACAAGCACACTCAAACACTCTTAGCATTGTATAATTTGGTACTTGTTTAAACAATATTTGAAATGGTGACACATACCCCAGTACAGAAGATGGTTGCCTGTTTATAAGAAAGACTGCTACCTGAAATGCTACCCACTAGTAAAACAATGGCATATATGCTTGAGCTAATAAAACCAGCCTTAGCTCAACAATATGTCTGTGCTTCATTTCTGCTCTCCCATTTTTTTGGTGAGTATATAGACAGGGATGCCTAAATACAATCCTTAGATTCTGAAAATAATTTTGTAACACTCTAAATTCTCCTTCCCAATCTGTTTGAATGGATTTTATCTTCATATCAAATTTTCTCTTAACTAACTTCTGAAACTATGCAAACACTTCCTTAACTTGTGACTTAGCTTTCAATGGAAAAATCTAAGTAAACCTAGAATAATCATCAATTATATGCAAATGATACTTATATCCTTCTTATGATAAAACTGGTGTTGGACCCCAAACATCACTATGTAACAATTCCAAAAGAGCTGTTGTTTTTGACATTGAGGATGGGAAACTTTGTTGATGATGTTTGCCATATTGATAATCAACACAAAAAGGCATTTTTGACATATCTAAAGCTAGTAACTCACTTTGCTGAAAAATGACTATAATTGCTTTTATACAAGGACGTCCTAACCTTTTATGCCAAATCAAAACATCCCATGTTGTAAAATGTAAAGCTATATTTTAAGACACCACTCTATTACTTCTTAATATGGGATTTTCACAGTTCAAACTATTCATCACAAAATTCAACATAGATAACCTATTCTTCAAAACTCCTAACAACATCACTCAACCAGATTTCATATCTCTGATTACATATAAATTAGCATAGAACTCTATTACCAAATCATTTTCTCTTGTTAATCTAGCTACACTCAGCAAATTTTTTGTAATTTTAGGTACACACAGTACATTATTCAACATAATAATCTTTGCAGGCAATAAAGTTTTCAAAACAATTTTACCAACATGTTAAATTGATAAACAGTCACCATTACCAACTTGCAAATGTTGGCTTCCATTGTACTCACAGCTGAGATGAAGCTTGCTTAGATCTATCACCACATGATCTGTAGCTCTAAAATCCATGTACCATTGTAGATTAGCTACAGTATCTAGAGTAGCAATGAAAGATCTTGTTGAAATTCTAACATGTATAGGCTCTTTAGCTGCTTTAACTAGGTGTGATGTGGTGTTCACATTGTCCTCAAAATTGTCAGAAACCATGTCTTTATTAACTACTATTGATTTTCCAAACCACCATATTGATTCACCTTTCTCAACATATCATCAACTTGATTCTCATTATTCCTTGTACCAATACTTTGCTCTAATGTTATCTGATTCCTTCCTAGAAAAGTGATATCAAACCGATGATAACACTGTAATGCATTGCGTCCTACCTTATTACACAATAAACAAACCATTCTAGTCTTATCGAACATCTAACCTCTACCCTTTGATACATTATTTTGCTATTTTCCACTTGTCACATTAGAACCTCTAGCTCTCATATTACCATCTCTCAATCTTTTAGTTTGTGGCACTACATTATTATACCTCCCTACACCATATCTAATGCCACCATATTATTTTTGTTCAACCTTTATTCATATTTCTATAGCACTAGCTTAGCTTCAGCTAAAGTTATACTCTCAATCTATGAATCTAATTTGGAAGTAATATAAACCACAACTGGATCATAATCAGCTCTGACTCCATCTACTAAGTGATTGATTAATTCTTCCTGATTAACACTTTGACCGCCAGCAACTAATACATTAGCCAATTCTTTCATTTTTATTTTTTTTTACATACTCATTAACTGATATCACTCCATTCTTTAAGTTCTAAAGCGAATTTTTAAGGTATATTATCTTACCTTTAGATTTAGCATCAAAATGATTTTCTAGAGTTCTCCACACCTCAGTTGTTGTGTTACACTTAGCTATATGATTAAACATGCTCTCAGAAATTGATGCCAATAGCCAACTAATAAACAACTTATCAAACTTCTTCCATTTAACATAATCAGGATTAGCTTTTCTCAATACGTTCAAATCAGAACCATCTTTAACTGAAACAAAAGACACAGGACACTTTACCAAACTTGTCAAGTGCTCTTCAAAACCATGAGCTCCAACTGTAAACAGCACCTGAGCTCTCCAATATCAGTAATTTTCTTCATTAAGTCTTGGATTAACTATTTGAAGATTTGAAACAACAAAATTACCAAATTGAGGCATCACTACTTCACCAAAGTCCATACTTTGACCTAACAGATTTGGAGTATCAAACACAGTAGTCGTTGACGTTAGTCACAAAGCTCTGATATCATGTAAAGAAGAACTAAACTAAAACTACAGATTGCAAGAAGAAGCTAAGAACTCAAAAAAACATTCACACTCTGAAATTTCTAGAATTTCTCAAAAATCACATTATTGAAGTACAGTTTGGGTTCTTATATCAATTACAAAGAAAATATCTAAAAAAATATAACTGTACAAATATTTCTAACCGTTCAATTACAATAGAAGAAGAAACAAAATTAAAAATCCAGACTGTAGATTCTCTCACTGAAGTTGCATGAAACTATCTTCATCCAGTAGTGAATTTCTCTAGACAGCAGTAGCAAAAACAAAGAAAAGAAGAAGTCTCTCGAAGAAGTAAAGAAACTGGCCTTTATTCCAAGCAGCTAGCTACATGTAAAACTCTGTGTTTCACTTATTCTTATTGACGTCGTCACTTAGCTGTTATTTGTTTTCCTTGCACAAAAAAGCAACACTCTGTTAAACATATAAGCATTTTTCAAACAACACTTAGAAACTTCATAAACAAGAACATCAACCTTTTTTAACAATTTCCAGAAACAAGAAACATCAACATCTTCTTTATAATTCACAGGATCATATGTAATATTCTTCACAGCACCCAATCAATTCAAGAAACAAAATAAATTTTGGTAACACAAGCAAAGTGATAAAAAGAGAAAAAAAAAAAAAAAGACTCAAATGGAAAAGGAAAGAAAATATTTAGAACATTTATTCTCTAATCATACAATTAATTCTGTAATAATTTCTGGAGTTAATAACCAAAAGAATGACAAAAATAATATTCCAAATTTATTCTTAATATTCTTAAAGTATTCACTACCATCTTCTAAAATTATTTTCTAAAAAATAACTCTACAAAATTAAAAATGCCATGAGTTTGATTAATTTTATATTTTATGTTGTGACTGTCATGTTCTCTAGTAAAACTTCATTATATAATATAAGATATGATATGATACGATGCGTTGTGAAGTTGATGGAGTGTGACAAATTAAATAATATGTGGTAGGAAAGGAGTATAGTAAAAAATGACCAAATTGACCTTCTAAATTAATAATAGAGTCTAAATAAAGACACTCATTTGCCTCCAAACTAATTGAATATCTTGATAATAATTAACCAAAAATTAAGGAGTTATTGTCGTTAATCACATTGTTGTCTTCTTAGACTGAAATTGAAAGAGCCTTAACATTGGTCAAATTATTAATTAATCTTAGTAAATTAATAGGTGAAAGGTGCGCAACCATAGTTGAAATTTATGTGCAAATTGTTAATAAATTTTTTTATATCATGTCCGATTGAACTGGTGTTGAATATGATAAAGTTTTCTAGTTTTCTAATAAAAAAAAAAAAATGGTTAAACGACTTATTCTCACCCAAAGTTTCCCTAAATGACAAATTCTCATTAAAACTTATAAAAAGTTAAATATCCAGCCCCTAACCAATTTTTATTTAATTTTATTAATATTTGTAATGAAATGACTAAAATACACTTTATTAAAAATATAAATAATATTAATATTAAAACAAATTTTAATATAACAATAATACTAATATAACAATAATAAAGTTTAAAAATTAAAAAAACTTTATTTTATTTTTTATTAATTTTTTAAAATTTTTTATTGATTTATTAATTTATTATTGTTATTTTAATATCATATTAATATTATTTTATGTTTTAATTATTTTATAAAATTAATTGGCCAAACGACTTATTTTCAATCAATATGTGACAAAATGATGAAGTTCTATATGATGACTTTAAAAAATTCAAACACCTATCTATGATACTTTTATGTGAATGGTTTTCATAAGGACAAAAGGCATAAATATAATTAGATTTAATTAAAAAATAACATTTATTCAATGATTAACTCTGTTGCAAAATACAACACATATAAAAGTAAAGTTTTTAAGTGAATTAATGAATTTTTGACACCTGGTGATCGTGATTTAATCGGGTTAACACAATCTGAATTCAAGCGATGAATTTTACATAAAACATGGAGTGATTACGTTAGGACAAAACACGTGGAGAAGCAAAAAAAAAAAAAAAAAAAAAAAAAGAGTTTTTCTAACAAAATTAGCACACTTTGTATCTATTTAAATGTTTATTTTATTGCAGATTCAAACGGGGTAAGTATTGTAAATAGAAACATATTAATTATTTTATTGAAGGTTATTATGGGAATGAATGATTGTGTGATAAGAGAGTTCAAATTGCAGATTCAAGTGGTCAAATATATTTAGAACTTCAAGAATCTAGAGACTTAAGAAGAGCAAACAAGTATATATAGATATAGATATAGTAATGGTTATAAATTTTATGATTGAGTTTATTTTTTTTTAATATGCAATTTACTTTATTTTTCTGTCATCTAACTATGATATTTCTTTATCAGAAATGAGACTATTGCAATAAAATTTTAGAAATATTGTCCTCATTTCACTTAGTTAGATAAAGTATATGAAGTATTAAATTTAAACAAAATTATAAAAATAAAAAAACGTGGTTGGTTGGCTCACTAAGGTAGGGCTAGGTTCGAGCTAAACAAACTCAAACTTAGACTTGTTCAAATTTAGTTTGGATCAAAGAAGTTAAACTTAAGCTTAAGCTCGTGTTTGATGAACTTTTATATAAATAAGGTTCGAGTTTATGTTTATGAGTTTGATTTGTTACTATAACTTGTTAGAAACATAAGTATATTTATTATGATTTATTTTAAATGTAAATATATATACTATGATTTATTAGAAACATAAATATTTTTATTGTAATTTATTAAAAACACAAATATATTTATTATAATATATAGAAAACTTATCTATATTTATTATGACTTGTTAGAAACGTAAATGCATTTATTATGATATATTGTAAATATAAATATATTTATTTTAACTTATTGGAAATGTAAATATATTTCATATGACTCATTAAACATATAAATATACTTACTATGACTTGATGAGAAATATAAATGTATTTATTATCAATTATTGAAAACCTAAATATATTTATTATGAGTTATTGAAAACGTCAATATATTTATAATTTATTAAAAATTATAATTAATAAATTATAATTAAAAATCTTATTTGAATTTATGAATATTTTTAGTTTGAGCCTAGCATGACACTAAAGGCTTGCGTTATTCCCTGGTTCTCACCCTATGACTAGGATGCCATGACTTGCAAGACCTGCTAACTAATTGGCCTACACTTGACCTAACCCTTAGGCATGAGAAGCTATACTGGATCTGATCCAATACAATATATTATCATTATTTGTGATACATCATTCTTAATACATAGATTAGTATTAAGAACATAACCTCAACATTTTAATAGTAGTAGATAAATAAATTTTATTCTAAAAATAATGTTATACTTGGAAATATGTTTTTTGTCAATTCGGAATATGTTAGATACAATAATTGGAAAAAAAAATTTTCTACATGGAAAAAAAATATGTTATGATAATTAAAATATTTTTTTATTTACGTTGGATTCTTGTTGGTTTTGAATTGATGTAAAACGTAGATTAAAATATCTAACTGATTTTTCTATAAATTCATCATGACAAAATCAAGGCCAAAAGGTTTTATTTTGCAAAAATAGCCTAATGCACAATTGTGCACAACCAGGTTGCATGACCGTGTGTATGCCATAAGGGTAACACATGACGTGATTGAGTCGTGCAAAACATTCATGTATAAAGAAGCAAGGACGCACGATCGTACATTTTTTAGGCATATAACCATCTGTCTTGAGACTGAGGACATACTCCCGTGTATGCCCAGTCATGCTCAGGGTTCAACATAATCCACTAGGTACACGCCTATGTACCCAAGTTCACACGCCTGTGCTCATTAGAAAAACTTGGTTGTATGGTGATCATGTAGGTATCATGCATGAAGTCATGTGATATTTTGGAAGAACTAAAGCAATAAAGCCTTGATGACGCACGACCGTGTGTGTGGAGCATATGCCCATGTAGGCATGTGCGATAAGAGAAAATATGACCGTTGGAAAACTCACCTTAACGAGAGCACAACTAGGCAACATAGGCACATGACTATGTGACTTTCCAGATTTGCTCCAACGACTCTCAAATCAACTATAACGACTAGTCCTTCCCAAATGCTATAAATTGAAGATGATTTAAAGATTAGAGCGTTAGAGAATTATTCTTGTAATTTTTTTTCTTTCATTTTCTAATCTTTTTTCCACTCATTCTCTCACTAAGCTTATTTGTAAACCATTTGAAAGAAACCTAGTGAGTAAAACTATTGTATTAGCCTTGTGAGGCAATCTTTCTTTTATAGTTTAGAAACCTTTAGGTGCGTAATCCCATGAAACTAGTGTAGGGCATAATCCTTATAAAAACTAAATTAATGGCGCAATCTCTTGTTCGAAAAAACTAGTGGATAAGGGCAAAATTTTTTGGTAAAAAACTATTATAATTTCTAGGTGTTGAAATTACTGAAAGAAAATTTTCAAGTAGGGTTGCTTGAAGTAATAGACGTAGGAAACATGGAAAAGCTTCAAACCATTCTAAAATCGGTTGAGCAAACTTATCCCTATCTTTCTTTATTTGTTTGTTTACATTGATATTTGCTTAGTTAATATTATTATGTTGATTTACATATTTTTTTGATTGCTTAATTATGGTTGAAAAAGATTATTGAGCTGTCAAAAAGTTTTCAAATAACCTATTCGCCCTCACTTTAGGTTATTGCCATTAATTTTTTGAAATTTAACAATTGATATCAGAGTTTGGGCTTTTGGTTTTCAAAATCTAACAATTTTTAGAGTTCAAGATGTAGTTTTAAATTTTTTTAAATGGCAAATCTTTTTACAAAACCAATTTTTGAAAAGAGGTAAAGTTCGATTAGATCTTCTTTATTTTCCTATGAAAATTATAGTAAATAGAAAATTAGGATGAAATTTCATGTTCAATCCATTGACTATAAATTATGAAAAATCATTGAGAAGAGAGATTTAGTCCCTACTAACCCTAGAACAAATTTGCCTGAAAACGAAAATAATTTTGATGAAAATAATGAAAAAAAATGATGTGTTTAAATTTTATGGCTTTGAATTTGCTTTTTTGTGCTTTAAATTTCAAGGAATTTAACCTTGTATCCTCTTGTGAAACAACAAATAAGGCTTGGATGATCCTTTAAACATGCATGAAAGAACAAGCTAAATGAAATAGTCCAAGGTGACGCTTCTCTTCTACGAATATGAGCTTTTTGAAATGAAGATGGAAGAGAGCATAACAGAGATGTACAAGAGATTCTTGAACCTGGTGAATGAATTAAGAAGCTTGGGCAAGGGGATTTGAAATCATTGAGTTGGTCAAGAAAATCCTAAGCTCTTTGCCAAAAACATAGAGCATGAACGTGATGACAATTGAGGAGCTAAAGGGACTTGACCACCATAGGCATAGACGAATTAATTGGGAGTCTCTTGACTCATAAGATGAAATGGATGCCTAAGAAGTAGGAGGAAGAAAAGAAAAAGAAAAACATTGAACTCAAGGTTAAGGAAAGTTCAAGTAAAGGTGATGCACACTTAATTGAATAAAAAAGCTTAATGGATGAAAAATACTTAAAGATGCTCTTTGAGAAGTTCAACAAGTTCTTATCAAAAGGAAAGAAGAAGAAAAATATAGTAACTTGCTACAAGTACAAGAAAGAAGGACAATACCACCAAGAATTTCCTTCGATGAGAAAGAAGAAATCCAAGCAAAAGATGTTTGCCATTTTGAGTGAGGAAGACTCAAACAATGAGAAAGAAGAAAAAGTCTCTTTATGCTTCTACACCAAAAGGGAGAAATGAAGAATTAGTGTAGAAAAGTCATCAATCTAAATAAGTGTCTCAATCCTTACTCTTATGTTATACTTGGTTGATGATGTTAAATATGCCATATTGTGATTGTGCTTAATTGGCTATGCATGTATACTTGCTATGATTTAATATGTGAGTTAAATTTGAATGCAAGTACATTATATATGTTGATGTTGCAATGATGGCATGTTTAGAAATTATGTCAATGAATTCGAATTTGATTGATTTGATATCGAATAACATAAATTCACATATTTAAGTCCTCTATGGTCGAAACATACAAAATTTATGTGGTTGTAATGTTTTGATCAAATTTTGTGCATTAAAGGTTTTGTTTCCCGAGTTCCCCAAAAATTTGTAAATGATTTTAGATATGTGAATTTTGTTTTAAATTGTGTTAGACATATTTGAAATATAGTTTTAGGTTATTTTCAATGATTTAAGATGACTAAAAATCAATTTCGAAGATTCTGTTGTTGAGTTGGAAAAACCCCTGTGTCAAAATTGCAGTTTTCTATAGAATTATAGGTTTTATAGGTTATGCACAATCGTCCATGCTTCATTTCCCTAGTCACAGAATCGTGCTTATATGACACACGACTGTGCATGTCCTTTAATCAAACATACACAACCGTGCACAAGGTTTAGATGACTGTGTTTGACACTAAATTGTATAACTTTTTTCAGATTTCTAAATTTTTAAACTTTTTGCAAATTCACTTGAAATGTTTTAAAGATCATATTTCATATATAAAAATGTTGAATTTAATGAAAATATTTATACAAAAAGGGGGAGGGGGAGGGGGAGGGGGAGGGGGGGGTGGGGGAGGGGAGAGGGAGAAATGAAATGTTGGATACTCCTTACTTGTTTATGATACGCAATTGTTTGAGTTAGAGAGAGTGTTCACATTCATTTTTTTTAACAATTTGGTATCATTAAATCAAGGGGAGTTTAAGTTGATTTTAAAAAGGGAAGTTAAATTATTTTTGATAGAGAGAGAATTTTTTTTTTGGTGTCTAAATTGATTAAATCATTTTAATAAGAAGGAGAAATTTCTTTGTGCTTTAGTGAAAAGTTTTAACATATCTTTTTGATTTATAACAAAAAGAGGAAGATTGTGTAAGTATGTTTAAATAAGCTTTTTTAAGTTTGAATATGTTTTAAAAAAATTTTTGTGCTTGAATTGAATTTTGATTAGCTGAAATTTATGTTATGGTGTTTAATGCATTTTAACATAAATCTTGTTATCAAATCAAAAAAGGGAGATTATTGGACCCCTGTGGGATTTGAATTGATGCAAAATTTAGACTAAAATATTTAATTTATGCTTACATAAATTGATTATGACAAGTGTAGCATCCTAGATTCCGAAAGCCTTTTCGGTTAGAGTTTCGAGGTTAGAAAGCAAATTCAGAGAGAGATTGAGAGTCTGGATAAGTTCAGGGGTGAGTTGGTAAGTTTTTGAAGCCGTGTGGCTTTCGTTTGAATCCTTTCGGAAGGGTTCAATCAGGCGAGCGAGCGGGAAATAAGTGATACTTATTTTCCCTGGTGCACGACCGTGCATCATTGGTGCACGCCCGTGTGTGGCATAGTATATAAGAGGAGCCGAGTGATTGTTATTCTTTTTCCACCCAAGTTTCTTTTTAGCCATATTCTCTCTTCATTTCAGTTCCTCCCGTTCCTAGAGAGGAGATACAGCAGCCATTAGCTCCTGATCAAGTTAGAGGGCAGTTGATTGAGCTTGGTTTCAAAGCATGGAGAGAGGTAAGTGTTCTTCACTTCTTCTCGCATTTTTCCCAGCTTGCCTTGATGAATTTGGTTGCTTATCATGTTGATGAGTTGATGAATGTTTGTTTGATGATAATTGTGATGAAAATTGATGAGATTGCCGCCCTTGAATCTTGCGTGCAAGCTAGATCATGCCTAGTGAGAGAAATTGATATGTTTCCATGGTATAATTGTGATGAATGGTTGCATGTTGCATGTGAGACTTGGATTGTGATATTTGAAGTGCTGGGATTGTATATTTGAAGTGTTATTGCATTTGGATGAGTTTTGGTTGGCCAATTCATGATGTTTCCAAACGGTGCTTTGTTGAAGAACCAGACGCACGATCGTGCTCCAGTATGGCACGGTCGTGAGCCTGTGTTTCTCCAGATGCACGCCCGGGTGCACGACCTGTGCACGGCCAGGAAATGTGCACGCACACCTGTGTGTCCGCATACGCACGCCCGTGCATAGGCATTTTCAGTGAAGATGAATAGTAAATTCCAGTAGCTTGCACGACCAAGAGCACGACCAGCGCACGGTCCCGTGCGTCAGGGTGCACGCCCGTGCATGTTTCATGCATGCCCGTGCATCAACAGATTTTCAGAAAAATGATTATTAAATGAGAAGTTAAGCATGCGAATTCAGAATAAAGGTTAAATGGCTTCAGATAAGCATCAGATAAGCATGTAATCAGTTAATAAGCTACATATGCATGTCATAGCATTACATGTAGCTTCAGAGAGGATCAGAGGATTCGAATTCAGCAGTATTCAGAACCCGATGTACGGGTAAGAGTATAGAGTGAATACGAGGGGGCATTTATGGGAATCAGCCTTCTGACACCAGTCAGAACGCTCAGCAGTAGCATTTCAGTTTCAGCTCTCTGACAGGCCCGTGCATTTGCAGATTTTCAGGAAAAGAATATTAAATGAGAAATAAAGCATGCGAACCTAGAATAATGGCTAAATAGCTTCAGATAAGCACCAGATAAGCATGAATTCAGATAAGAAAGATGCATATGCATATCATGGCATGACATATAGCTTCAGAGAGGATCAAGGGATCTGAATTCAGTAGTATTCAGTATTTAGAACCTGATGTACGGGTGAGAGCATTAGGTGGAACACGAGGGGGCATCTGTGGGATTCAGCCTTCTAACACCAGTCAGAACGCTCAGCAGTATTTCAGATTTAGTTTCTGACACCAGTCAGAATATTCAGCAATATTTAGATTTATCCATCTGACATCAGTCAGATCAGGTAGCAGTATTCAGATTCAGCTTTCTAGCTAGTAGCTAGACTGTTCACCCCCACATGGCCAGGATGTCGAATCCCTGTGTTCACCAGTCTGATCAGCACAGTAGGTACCTTCAGGTACATTCAGATAGAGATATTCAGATGCATGCATCCATGAGATATTTCAGTAGCATGACATGACATACACATCATGACATGAATAATAATGAGAATGAGATTCAGTTAACAATTTTCAGATACCAGTAAGCGCATAGATGTATGAATTGGGCCGAGGCCAGGTATGTTTGATTATTTGTTTGTGCTTGCTTGGGTTTTGAGGGAAGTAAGGAGCGCTTACTGGGTGATCTTTATCACTCATCCCCCTCCTTCTTCCATCTTTTTCAGGTGGTTCATGCTGTCCCCGAGGAGCGGTTGGATCGAGGCTGACGGAGAGGGCCCACACCGCGATCTCAGTTTGTACAGTTTTCAGTTTTAGACCTGTATGGTCATGATATAAATGTTTATGTATCCAGATGAATAGTTTATTTATGTATACATGATATAGGCCATTGGGCCCATTGTACAGAACATATATGTATATTTCAGTTGATGTATATTCAGTTCAGCTTCTGCATGTGCAGAATTGTATAGTATCAAAGTTTTAGTAATTTCGTAGGATTTCTGTCGCGGGTACCCGAGTTTTCAGATGATTAATAAAAGCTCCCCAATATTATTCAACAACAGGGGTACTCGTGGCGGCGGGTCTTACAATGGTGGTATCAGAGCTTATTTGTAAGTGTGTGGTGCCTGTTTTCTCTCCTTCACAGCCATCGTCCAAACCCTCCTCACAGCACAATGAGGTATTATTTTCCAGCTTTGATTGTGTTATGTGATTCTAACCCTTGTTTGTTGGTGATGCTATAGATAGAGATGAGTATGTCCCTAGATGAATAGTTGAGACAGATAGTAGTTCCCTCGCCCATCCTATGAGTGTTAGTGATAGACGGCAATCTCAGAATACCTCCTATGTGTCGATAAGACCAGAGCAGTTGAGAGAGATGATTAGAGATGTTGTCAGAGAGAGCCTCCAGCAAGCTGGAATGGATAATGTTCGAGAACCAGATAGAGTTACTCCTCCCCAGTATGATAGTTATCAGATACCGAGACGAAGAAGACAGTCTCAGTCACAGCATCAGTCACAACCATAGTATCAGCATCAGTATCAGTCTCAGCCTCAGTCAGTTAGAGAGAGGCATCAGTATCCAGCTGGTTATACAGATTCCAGTCAGAGTATGAGTACAGAGACAACTGGCACTAGTTCTTCAGGTAGACTTCATCCGATTTATCACCTGTCAGGGTCGTATCAGCCAACAAAATTCAGTGGATCTAGGGATCCAGCAGTGGCAGAAGAATGGGTAGAGTTAGTGGAGAGTGTCATGGGACTCTTCACTCTTTTAGAGAGAGAGAAGGTTAGATATACGGTGTTTCATCTCAGGGGTGATGCCAAGGTTTGGTGGAGTCTAGCCAAGGCTTCCATCAACGAGGAGCAGATGACATGGGCTAAATTTAGACAATTGTTTGATGCTGAGTACAGGAGTACAGAGGTGTTGTATGCCAAGGCCCAGGAGTTTATTGATTTGACTTAGGGGTCCAGTTCAGTCAAGGAGTATGCCACCAGGTTTAATGCATTAGCGAGATTCATCCCGAGTTTGGCAGGGACATAGATGGGCCGAGTTCAGAAATTCATCCATGGGTTACACCTTGTAATCTATAAGGATGTCATGACAGGAGCAGATCCTCCTCAGAGATTCAGTGATGCCTTAGGGAGAGTGCTCAGATCAGAGGCCGGTTTGTAAAAGATGGGTGCCATGAGTAGAGCATCCGAGAGAGATCAGAGGGTAGATGATAGAGACAAGGGTAAGAGGTCGATGTCAGCCAGGAAATCTGCCAGGGGTTTTCAAAGTTAGAGGCAGAGACTTGCACCCTAGCCGCCACAATGTACCAAATGTGGTAGGCGCCATTCGGGAGAATGTCTAACTGGTCAGATAGTGTGTTATTGGTGCCATCAACCGGGGCACATGATGGCAGCGTGTCCAGCCAGAATTGGGGCTGGTGGTGGGCCGAACCATGTTGGAGTTGGTCAGTTCAGAGGCCGATGTGGTCCACCTAGAGGCGGAGCTAGAGCAGAGAGGGATAAAGCAAACATTCCCAGAGCTGCTGGTAGAGCACCCGAGGGAGGTGCCGGTCCTTCCGGAGTTGGCGGAGGCAGAGCCAGAGTGTATGCTGTTCGCCAGGAGTAGGCAGAGGTCATTCCCCACGCGGTGACTGGTCAGTTACTTTATTTTGATACTCCATTATTTGTACTTATTGATTATGGAGCCACACACAGCTTTGTAGCCTGGAGTATAGTGGAGAGATTAGGGGTTGACCCCAGTGTGGCCAGTAGGAGTATCCATGTGGAGATGCCCGATGACGGGTATGTGTTGAGTGATAGAGTCCTCCTAGATCAGGAGGTAGAGATTATGGGTAGATCTATGACGATTGACCTGATTCTGCTGGAATTAGCAGACTTTGATATGATTTTGGGTATGAATTTCATGGGTAGATATGGTGCAGAGATAGATTATGGAAGGAAGAAAGTGAGATTCCACATAGGCCATGATCAGTTTGTGTTTGGTGAGGGCAGAGTTGACAGTCTGATGATCTCCAGTATTCAGGCGAGCAGGTTGATGAGACAGGGTTGTATTAGATACTTGGCCAATGTTGTCTGCAGCAGTTCAGTGGGTCCGAGTATCGAAGAGGTACCTGTTGTCAGAGAGTTTTCAGATATGTTCCCAGAGGAGTTGCCAGGGTTACCTCCAGACAGAGAGTTGGAGTTTAGTGTTGAGCTTCTTCCTAGTACAGCTCCAATCTCTAAGGCTCCGTACCGGATGACTCCAGCTGAGCTTCAGGAGTTAAAGAAGCAGCTGCAGGAGTTGACAGATAAGAGATTCATCAGGCCCAGTTGTTCACCTTAGGGGGCTCCGATTCTGTTCGTTAAGAAGAAAGATGGGTCGATGAGGATGTGTATCGACTACAGGGAGCTTAACAGAGTAACAGTGAAGAACAAGTATCCACTGCCAAGGATCGATGACTTATTTGATCAGTTGAGAGGTTCAGTTGTGTTTTCCAAGATTGACTTGAGATCAGGTTATTATCAGGTCAGAGTGGCAGATAGAGATGTTCCCAAGACAGCTTTCAGGACCAGATATGGGCATTATGAGTTCGTGGTCATGCCGTTTGGGTTGACTAATGCCCCAGTGATCTTTATGGATCTGATGAACCGGGTGTTTCATGATTGTTTGGATCGGTTCGTGGTGGTCTTCATTGATGACATTCTGGTGTATTCCAGGAGTATGGCAGAGCATGAGGAGTATCTCAGATATGTGCTTCAGAGGTTGAGAGACAGACAACTGTATGCCAAGTTCTCCAAGTGTGAGTTCTGGCTTGATAGAGTAGCATTTCTGGGTCATGTGGTGACAGTAGATGGTATTTTAGTGGATCCCAGTGAAGTGGAGGCTATATTGAGTTGGCCAAGGCCGAAGACAGTGAAAGAGATCAGAAGCTTCCTTGGGTTGGCATGCTATTACAAGAGGTTTATTGAGGGATTCTCTAGCCTAGTAAGGCCTCTCACTGCCTTGACTAGGAAAGAGGTTCCATTTGTATGGTCAGATGAGTGCGAGGCACGTTTTCAGGAGCTCAAGCAGAGATTGACTAGTGCTCCAGTTTTGGCGCTACCTCAGGAGGGAGTGGAGTTTGATATTTACACAGATGCGTCCCATCAGGAGATTGGAGCACTTCTGATGCAGAGTGGTAGAGTCATTGCCTATGCCTCCAGGCAATTGAGAGATCATGAGATGAGGTATCCTACCTATGATTTGGAGTTAGCTTGAGTTGTTTTCGCCCTGAAGATTTAGAGACATTATCTATATGGGGTCAAGTGCAACATTTATTCAGACCATAAAAGTCTGAAATATTTCTTTACCCAGAGAGAGCTTAATATGAGGCAGAGGAGATGGTTAGAGTTGGTGAAAGATTATGACTGTGACATCAGATATCACCTAGGAAGAGCCAATGTAGTGGCAGATGCATTGAGCAGGCGAGTAGCCTTATCCAGTCTTTCAGTTCAGAGAGAACTACAGTATGAGATTGCCAGAGAGCAGATTGAGATAGTAACTACGGGTTTCTCCAGACTTCAGATCAGATCTTCTCTGTATGACGAGATCAGAGACAGCCAGAGATCAGATGAGTGGACTCAGAGCATGCTTCAGAGGATGTCAGAGAGAGCAGTGCCAGACTTTGAGTTCAGAGACGGGATCTTGAGATTCAGAGACAGAGTTTGTGTGCCACAGAGTTCAGAGTTGAGACAGAAAATTTTGTCAGAGGTGCACAGTACAGTGTATTCAGAATACCCAGGCAGTACTAAGATGTATCAGGATCTCAAGAAGAGTTTTTGGTGGTCAGGCATAAAGAAAGACATCACAAATTTTGTTTCCAGATGTCTAATATGTCAGCAGGTTAAAGCAGAGCATCAGAGACCCTTAGGTTTACTTCATCCTTTGAGCATTCCTAAGTGAAAGTGGGAAGATATTTCCATGGATTTCATTTCTGGTCTTCCTAGAGTTCAGAGAGGATTTGATGGCATATGGGTTATAGTGGACAGATTGAGCAAGTCAGCTCACTTTCTACCAATCAGACAGGGCATGTCTATAGACCAGTTGGGGAGATTGTACATTAGAGAGGTAGTCAGACTTTATGGTGTTCCCAGGACGATAGTGTCAGACAGAGACTCCAGATTCCTATCAGCTTTCTGGAGATCATTACAGAGAGCTTTGAGGACCAGATTACAGTTCAATTCGGCATATCATCCTCAGACAGATGGGCAGACTGAGAGAGTTAATAAGATTCTGGAGGATATGCTCAGAGTATGTTGTATGGACTTCCAGACCAATTGGGCAGAGTTGATTCCTCTTATGGAGTTTACGTATAATAACAGCTATCAGGTGACTATTCAGATGGCTCCATTTGAGGCGTTGTATGGTCAGAAGTGTAGATCTCCTCTTCAATGGGATGAGATTGGAGAGACAGATTCTCTGGAGACAGTTATGGGTCCAGAGATAGTTCAGGGGATGATTGAGCAGATCAGGATCATCAGGCAGAGAATGAGATAGACACAGGATCGACAGAAGAGCTATGCAGACTTGAGACGTAGAGAGATTGAGTTTTCAGTAGGTGATAGAGTGTTTCTGAGGGTTGCTTCATACAGGCACGTCCTCAGATTTGGTAGAAATAGGAAGTTGGCCCTGAGATTCATTGGTCCGTGTGAGATACTTGAGAGAGTGGGGACAGTTGCCTACAGATTGGCTTTGCCAGCTAGCATGGACAAGATTCACAATGTTTTCCATGTGTCTCAGTTAAGGAAGTATGTGGGAGATCCTTCTCATATGCTTCAGTTTTCAAAGATTGAGTTGGCAGATGATTTGAGTTATCAAGAGCTGCCAGTGCAGATTCTGGACTACAAGGCCAAAGTTCTCAGGAACAAGCAGATTCCCCTAGTGAAGGTCTTATGGCGCAGTCAGAGAGTGGAGGAAGCTACTTGGGAGGTAGAGTCTGAGATCAGAGATAGGTTCCCAAAGTTATTCAGGTAAATCCGGGGTTAGAATTTTCATAAGGGGGGAGAAAATGTAGCATCCCAGGTTAGAAAAGCCCTTGGGAAAGAGTTTTGGGGTTAGAAACGAGATTCAGAGAGAGATTGAGAGTCTAGTAAAGTTTAGGGGTGAGTTAGTAAGTTTTCGGAGCCATGTGGCTTTCGTAGGAATCCTTTCGGAAGGATTCGATCAGGCGAGTGAGCAGGAAATGAGTAATACTCATTTTCCCTTGTGCACGCCCATGCACCCTTGATGCACAACCGTGCATAGCATATTATATAAGTGAGCCAAGAGAATTGTCATTCTTTTCTCACCTATTTTCATTTCAGCCAAGTTTCTCTCTTCATTTTCAGTTCCTCCCATTCCTAGAGAGGAAATCCAGCAGCAGGTTGCTCCCAATCCAGAGAGAGAGCATAGAGATTAGTTCGGAAGATTAGTTTTCAGAAGCAATGGCGCGAGGTAAGTATTCGTTTACCTTTTCCTTGAGTTCCCAGCTTGTTTTGTGAGTTTTGATGCCATGGATGAGTTATTTGCTTGTGGATGAATGTTGAGAATGATCTTATGCCATTGCATGTTGATTATGATGATGAATTTCCACCCTTGAAGCATGCATGTGTTGTGTGTGTGTTTTAGTGAGAGAATCAAGAAGCTTCCATGGTAGATTTCATGTGGCTTGATGCATGCCCATGTGCATGCTGTGTGCACGGGCAGAAAGTGCACACACACGCCCGTGTGTCCACAGACGTACGCCCGTGTGCATGATTTCAGTGAAATTCCCAAAAAATTTCAGTAGCATGCACGACCAGGAGCACGATCGATGCACGGTCCCGTGTGTCCAGGCACACGCCCGTGTGCCTTAGCCACACACGCCCGTGTGTGAGGCCTGCATGCCCGTGTGCTTTGCCCCACACGCCCGTGCATTTGCAGATTTTCAGGAAAAGAATATTAAATAAGAAATAAAGCATGCGAACCCAGAATAATGGCTAAATAGCTTCAGATAAGCACCAAATAAGCATGAATTCAGATAAGAAAGTTGCATATGCATATCATGGCATGACATGTAGCTTCAAAGAGGATCAAGGGATCAGAATTCAGTAGTATTCAGTATTCAGAACCCGATGTATGAGTGAGAGCATTAGGTGGAACACGAGGGGGCATCTGTGGGATTCAGCCTTCTGACACTAGTCAGAACGCTTAGTAGTATTTCAGATTCAGTTTCTGACACCAGTCAGAATATTCAGCAGCATTTAGATTTAACCATCTGACACCAGTTAGATCAGACAGCAGTATTCAGATTTAACTTTCTAGCCAGTAGCTAGACTGTTCACCCCCACATGGCCAGGATGTCGAATCCCTGTGTTCACCAGTCTGATCAGCACAGCAGGTACCTTCGGGTACATTCAGATAGAGATATTCAAATGCATGCATCCATGAGATATTTCAGTAGCATGACATGACATACACATCATGACATGAATAATAATGAGAATGAGATTCAGTTAACAGTTTTCAGATACCAGCAAGCGCATAGATGTATGAATAGGGCCGAGGCCAGGTATGTTTGATTATTTGTTTGTGCTTGTTTGGGTTTTGAGGGAAGTAAGGAGCGCTTACTGGGTGATCTTTATCACTCATCCCCCTCCTTCTTCCATCCTTTTCAGGTGGTTCGTACTATCCCCGAGGAGCGGTTGGATCGAGGCTGACGGAGAGGGCCCACACCGCGATCTCAGTTTGTACAGTTTTCAGTTTTAGACCTGTGTGGTCATGATATAAATGTTTATGTATCCAGATGAACAGTTTATGTATGTATACATGATATAGGCCATTGGGCCCATTGTACAGAACAGATATGTATATTTCAGTTGATGTATATTCAGTTCATCTTCCGCATGTGCAGAATTGTATAGTATCAAAGTTTTAGTAATTTCGTAGGATTCCCGTCGCGGGTACCCGAGTTTTCAGATGATTAATAAAAGCTCCCCGATATTATTTAGCAGCAGGGGTACTCGTGGCGGCGGGTCTTACGTGCATGAAGAAACAAGGGCGCATGATCGTGCGCTTTTTTAGCACACGACCTTATGTCTTAAGATTAAGGACACAATCCTGTGTATGCCTAACTGTGCTCGTGTTCAACAAGATCCACTAGCTACACACCCATGTAGAAAAGTTCACACACCCATGCTCATTGGAAAAACTTGGTTGTGTGGTGATCATGCGAGTATTGTGAGTGAAGTCATGTGAACTTCTGGAAGAATTGAAGCCATAAAGCCTTAAAGACACATGATCATGTGTGTGGAGTGCAACCTTGTGTAGACGCACACTATAAGAGAAAATATGACTATTGGAGAGCTCACCTTGACAAGAGCACAATCATGCAACATAGGCACACAATCGTGTGACTTTTCAGATGCCCTCCAATGACTTTCAAATTAGTTCCAACGGCTCCCAAGTGCTATAAATTAGAGATGATTTGAAGATTAGAGGGTTAGAGAAATAGACTTATAATTTCTATTCTTTTGTTCTCTAATCTCTTCTTCACTTTTTCTCTCACTAAGTTTATTTATAAACCATTTGAGAGAAACCTAGTGAGAAAAATTGTTTTATTAGCCTTGTGAGACAATAGTTCTTTTGTAGTTTTGAAACCCTTAAGGGTATAAGCCCGTGAAATTAGTATAAGATGTAATATTTGTAAAAACTAAGTTAAAAATATAATCTCTTGTTCAAAAAACCTAATGGATAAAGGCGAAATCCCTTGATAAAAAACTATTATAATTTATGGGTATTGAAATTATTGGAAAAAAATCTTCATGCAGGGTTGTTTAAAGTGGTGGATATAGGAGACGTGAATAAACTCTGAACCGCTTTGAAATCGGCTAAGCAAACTTCTATCACTATCTCTTTTTATTTGTTTGTTTACATTGATATTTGTTTAGTTGATATTATTGTGTTGATTTGCATATTAGTTTAATTGTTTAATTGTGATTGAAAAAGATTTTAAGTTGTCAAAAAGTTTTCAAATAACCTATTCATCCCCCTTTTAGGTTAATGCCATTAGTCTACTTGAGTTCAACAATTTATAACAAAAATATGTATATTTTTAATAAATATCAATTTAAATATTAATGAGAATGTGTTAATATTTTTATTATATAATAATATATTATTCTTATTATATAAATTAATATTTATTATAAATAATGGTAATATTAATCTCTTATTTATTTACAATATACTATTCTCTAATGAAATCCCATTTTGACTAAAAATGTTCAAATATACATATATATATATATATATATATATATATATGTATATATGTATGTGTATGTATGTATGTATGTATGTATATAAAGTATTGGTGTTCAAAACTATAAGTTTTTTTTTTTATTGATCTTGAATAATTCTTTCCATTATTTTCATTGACGTTGACCATTACAAAGCTAAAAATTCTGTGATTCTTATCTCCTACTAGACCAAGCCACTGAACGTGACAATTTATGTATCTAGATGTTGACTTTTAAAAAAAAAATTAGGCCTAACAGTAAAATCCTACCCAAAATTTCCTTAAATGATAGTCCCACTCATAAAATATAAAAAAGTTGAGTATCTACCCTTTTTCCATAAAAGACCAAAATACGCTCCACAAAAATAAATAATATTAATATTAAAATAAAATTTAATATAAAATAATAATAAAAAGTAATAATTTAATAAAAATTTAAAAAATAAAATAAAAATTTAAAAAGTAACCACCACCGTTAACAGTGTCGCTGACAACAATAGTTACCGTTAACATAATCAAACGGTCATTTTTGGTTACCTGGTAATTTTAACGATAGCCACTGTCATCAATGATGGTTGTTTTTTTATATTTTATATTTAAATTATTTTTATAAAATTTATTTTTTAAATTTTTATTCAAAAATATAAATATAATATTTTGATTTCGGTTAACAGGTGGGTAATTAGTTTTTTAAAATTTTATGGATGATACTTTATTAGTTAAGAAAACCTTGGGTGGGAATATATTATTTGGCCAAATATTTATTAAATATCCATCATTTATATTTTTAGAATGATTTTTTTATTATTTATGAAGAAAATTTAACATTGTTTTAGGCGTTATTATATTTTCTTTAAGTAATATTTTATCAACTAACTTTTGATGTAAACTTTTTCATATGAATTAATGTATTTTAAGATAATAAGATAGTTTTAAATTAAAAATAATTACAAAATACAAAATGTCAAACAAATAGAGTTGTCACATGAAATGAATCATATTATCGATTTATTTATGTAACATTATTTTTAAGGCCAAATGATTTATTCTGACCCAAGGTTTCTTTAATTGATAAGTGACCCAAAATTTTTTAAAAAACTAAATATCCACTACTTGATAAAGTTGACAGTTAAGTTTAATGGTCAATCATTAAATTTAACTAGTCAAATGATATTTCTGTTTTTTTGAATAAAAACTTAAAAAATAAAAAAATTAAACTAAATTTATAAAAAATATTTAAAATATAAATAATATTACTATAATATTAAAATTATAAAAAATTAAAAAATTATTTAAAAATATTAAAAATAAAAAAACTTTAAAAAAATAGCACTGCTGTCAATGGTGATGACTGTCAAAAATTATAATTGATAGTCAAATTTGATAGTCTCAATGATAAAAGTGGCTAGACTTGATCGTCAAAAAATTTGGATAACCAGAAATGACTAGTTTACATGAAATTAACCATTTTCGATCAAATACGATGACAGAAGTGGTTAGATTTGGCTAGAATTACTAAATTTTTAACAATCAAATCTAATCACTTTCACTATCAAGGCGATTAAATATAACTGTTAATCCAATTAAGTGACTATTTTTTATCATTTAGTTAGGTTTTTGAAAGCCATCACTATCAATAGTGGTGGTTGCATTTTTAAAATTTTTTATTATTTTAATATTATATTATATTATATTTTTATTTGAATATTAATATTAATTATTTTTTATAGAGGATATTTTGGTTTTTTACTACACAATGTTACATAAATTAGAAAGAATTTGGGTATTTGGCTTTTTAAAACTTTTAGGTAGGACTTTCTTACTTAAGAAAACCGAAGATAAGAGTTGTTGATCGACTAATTTTTAAAATATTGGTACCTTAATTGTAGCATCCTGATATTAGAATAGTCTTTTTAGACCCTAATTACAGGTAAAAGGGAGATTTTATAGTCTAATATTAGACTAAGGTGAGTTTCAGAGGTAAAAGTGTCATTTTTAGAGGCTTTACATATGGCTTGAGATAGGAGTACAACTATGCATCTTTGGACACATGCTCGTGCGTCTTTGCCGTCATACACGTTTGTGCGTCTCTTGTTGCATACATATAGAAATATAAAACAACTTTCTTTGCCCTTTTTCAGATCAAATTTCTCGTTCCCCTTTCTCTTTTTCTCTCTAGCTAACCCTAACCAATTTTTAAAAAGGAAAACCAGTTTCTAATAGCCAATCGAGCCAAGTTTTAGCTAGAGTTAGAGAGATAGAAGCCATTAATAGTTCCAGGTAAGTATTTCTCTATCTCTTTCTTGTTTCCTTAACATGTAAATTCCTGGATGAGTCTAGTTAGTGATTAAGCATGTTTTCAATTTAGTAAGCATGGTTCTAAGATGATGATGCTGAGATAGAAAAGAAATTTCGAGATAAAAGCATGCTTAGATTTCCTAATGCTTGAGGTGTGTGTATTAGGGATTAGAAGCATGTTAGACTATAATTTTGGCTATTATTGATTGGGAAAATATGCTTATAGTAGTGTATTTTACCTGTGTCTATGTTAGAATAAGTTTAATTTGATATTAATAGAGATTTAAGATGAGTTTGGTGTAGATTCTACATGTTTCAATGAAGTTTGACGAAATAGAGCAAAACGCACGATCGTGCGCTCGAGGATGCACGCCTGTGCAGTCATGTTTTAAGCAAGATCACAATCATGTACATAAGGTGTGCATGATTAGGATTTGTGAGGAGTCATGACTGTGCAAGTTTATGACATGGACATTTGCATGTAGGAAGCTAGAAATAAGCCAGAAATTGTAAAAGCTCGCACGTTTAGACACAAGGCCAAACACTTGACCATGCATCTCATGCACGACCCTGTATCTAAGGGTGCACCCCCGTGCACTTAGTGAAAACAAAAAATTTAAGGCTGAACTTCTAGAATAAGAAATAAAAAAAGAAGAAAAGTAATAATAAGCAATATGAAAGAATATGATAGACCAAAAAAGAATATGTATTTCTAGAATCATATCTTCAATCTCATACAAGTATAAGAAATTCAATAGTAACTTAGAAACAATATAGGTAATCGTTAGATTACCATAAAAAAACAGAATGAAAATACGAAATAGTAACATAAATTGTTATAGAAATTTATAGAATAGTAAACTAATAGATACATAACATAATATATAATAACTTATGCAAAACTTATTAATAAGCTTAATAAGTTACAGAACTAGAAGCTTCAGTAAGAATATACAAAACATAACTATAACAGTTGTATAGTTATATAAAATGTAATTAGAGAAAGAGAAATAATAAGATTACATGCATTACATGACATGACATTACATGTCACATCAGTGTTTTCAAAAAAGAGATTAAATGATCTGTATGCATCAGCTTCTCAGTATTAAATTTGATATCCGGGTTAGTTATTAAGGATGAATACGATGAGGCATCTATGAAATTTTAGCTTTCTGATTGTGATCAGATTGGTTAGATTTCAACTTACTGGTCCAAAAATTGGTATGGTAGGATATTTCAATCTATTGACACTTCGCTAATATGGTTCAGCCCATATGGTTAATATATTGAATATCTGTGTTCATCAACCTAATCAGTATAGTAGGAATCATCAGATACATCAAGATTTTAGAATCAATTTTCAGTGTTTTGGATCTTAGGATCCTAGCAACATTTTCAATAAAGGTTTTCAATAAACAAGCCCAATGATAAATAACATAATTTCAATATACTTCATACCATGATACATAGCATGACATAAAATATTATTCAGATAACAAGAAAAGACATAGTTAAGAAAAGAATATGAAGATGTATAATTACATAATATGCTTTATAAGTAAAAACATAAAAAAATTCAGCAAAAACCTAAGAAAATTTTAGAGTATTCTAGGTTTCAAAAGCTAATTAAGAAAGAGAACAAGATAATGAATATCAGAAGAATAATTCAGTAAGTAGTCTCAGAATTCAGTTAAGGTCCCCTTTCATATCGAATCATATACGTATACTCATATATGTAATTACGATAAGGTTTGAGGCATAATTTGAGCAATAAGTTAAGCTAAAGTAGAAGAAGTTATTAGGCTAATCAGGAACTTGATTAAGTTCTCCAATATAGTATGTAGTGACCCCCGCCCCAGGCCTACTGTGCGCAGCTGTTTAAAATATATATATAATATCATATTAAAAATGCAACTGTGATGGAGATCCTTACAAGGAAAAAGAACACTTAACTACCGCTCAAAATACTTTAAAAAATCTGTATACGAAAGCGTAAAACACAATAATGTAATAAACTAAATCATAATAGTTTTTCTGAAAATCTCAGGCTACTCATGTATAAAATCATGTTATCTATACAGTGCATACTACAATATAATACACACACATAAATACATGAGATAAAAAGTTATCAAAGCATGCAAATCGAAACACAAAACTAGTTGTCAAGCCATGTCCCCAAAACCTCATAGCTGCATCGCCACATCTCAGTCCCCAACTCACTGATCTACAAAAGAGAAAGGAAGGGAAATGGGTGAGTGACAAAATCACTCAATAAGCATTTCCTATCTCCTACACAAACAGGTCATCGAGCAAAAGCTGATCCTAGATCAAACCTCGAGTTCTCTGCTTACTGTTTTCTTATCATCTTATTATACTTGCTTTACAGTAGCTTATTACATTAGTTTTTATCTCTTGCTTCATTACTTTCTTATCTTGTCTGTTTTCAAGAACGTTCTTTGTCTTTCTTTGTTTTATTTCTCGTACTTTCTTTATTCATAATGTTTTATGCTTTGTGTTTTGCTTTCATCTCATATGTTGCTCATAAATGTTGTACATGACATGATATGCATGCTCTGATGTCATGTAAATGCTTATTAGTTATAAAACTTTACCCATCGGGTCTGATTTTCTGAAAACTCATTCTTTTTTTAAATCGCTTTCTGATAAAAGCTCTGATTTGAAGATCCTCATATATATATAGTATACTGAAAAAGTATTAGAAAGTACTGTATCTAAAAAATATCTCTGTTTGCTGACCAGACTGATGAATACAAGGATTCGACACTTTGACCATGTGAGCTCAAACTTATAATAAAACTACTCGTGTACAACCATGTCTTCTCTAGCGGACCATGGTTTCCCTCTCTAGCGGGCGTATAAACTCACAGGTGCCCCCTCGTATTCACCCCTAACTGATGTCTGAAACATCGTATATATATATACTTTTAAAATATACTCTTGGATCCTTAGATCCATTTTCTGAAAATATCTCATGTGGCATGTCATGCTCAATGCTTGATAATCATGCAGGATATGATGTTATCTCTTGTTATTCTTATGTTTTTCAAGCTTAGAATTTGCTTAGGGTTGCTTAGGGTAGCTTATCTTTGCTTTAATATTCTCTTTTCTGTCTTTCTTAAGCCACACGAACGTGTGTGTCTAGGTGCACGGGCGTGTGTGTCTGGGTGCACGGGCGTGTGTCAAGACACACGAGATTATGTGCTTCTTGTGTTCTTGGGCATGCTAGCTTCTGAAAATTTTATCAAACAAATGGCTGACCACACAGGCGTGTGGTGTAAATATACGGGTGTGCATAACTGGGCACATGGGCATGTATCGCACTGCATGGGCGTGTAGCTGCCTCAACTCCATCTTGTGTCTTGCTTACATAGGCGTGTAGAATTGGGAATAGACACACGGGCGTGTACACTTGGGTACATGGGCATGTGTTTGGATTTTTATACGCACACAGGTAACATGTAAGACCGTGTTCCATACAAAATTGAGACCACACGGGCGTGTCCCCTCTGGTGCACGGGTGTGTGCTCAACCCAGATTCTGCAGATGTGTCTAGAAACCCAAAAAATCCCGCTTAAACATATCCAAATCTCAACCATTTCTTAATCAAACATAAACACAACACATATATATGCCAATAAACCTTCTCATCTCATACATTCATCATAAAGCATGCTCAAACTTATACATTTCTCATCAAAATCATACCCAAGCATATAAACATTATACATTTCATTCTCAACTCATAAATCATCATTCCAAGCGTCACATTATCATCGAATCATGTTGGAAAACATATTCATCACACAGTAACCATCTAAGAAGCTCAAAAATCAGAAAGCTTGCTGGAAACCTAAGTAAAAGAGGTAAAGAAATATTTACCTCTAGCCATGGCGTCTAGATCTCTCTCTCTAATTACTCTTGGATCTCTAACCGAAATAAGGGCCGCTGGTTGGATGGATTCTTGCCTAGGGTTTGCTGGAAAAGGAGAAGAGAAAAGCTGAATAAAATAAACTGAGCAAAATGCGAGAAAAGTAAAACATTTATCATGCTCTCACCTGGCACACGGGCGTGTGTCTCGGACACACGGGCGTGTGCCCCCTCAAAAATCTGAAATCTTTCTCTCCTCGCGCCATACATGGAATATTCTTTCCAAAATATTTATGTATAAGCCACGAAAGGCTTTTAAAAGACTCTTTGACCCTTGAATCCTGTCAGAACCATTTCCTAACTGGAAATTTCTCTTTTACCCTTAGTCTTAGAGCCTAAAATGATAATTATACCCCTGGGCTATTACATAGTAACTAGTCATTGATAGATCAAAGTAGAGCTTACTTGAGGGTAGAGATAGGAAATATTTACTGAGTGACTTGTCATTCATCTCTCTTAGTTTTTTTTCTTACAAGTCAATGTTTGAGCTAGAAATGGCTGGAGAGTGGGATATGGCTCGAGTGAGTCTTCACCCAATATTTTCAATTTTATATATGCATGTATATATATGTATTTAGTTTTCAGTAGATAACATATTGGCTTACATATTTTGTGTTGCTTATGCATATGTAATGTACAATATCGATTATGATTTTAGATATTATTATTATTATTATTATATGTAATAAAGCATGAGTTTTAATCAGACTATTATACAGTTAGCATTCCATCACACTTTTTAGTTATAGCTTTTGTTTACATATTTTCAGTTTGTTAGTCAAAGTGAGACTCCCGCTATGTATTAAATATACATATTTTAGAAAAAAATCCCTATATTTATGATATATAATAATATATAACAACGGGTCTTATATTAACTCTTTTTAATTAACAATGTTTTTAATTGCAGATAATAGGAAATAACATAATATTTTCGCTTTAATTACTCTGAATTTGCGAAATTAGAATTAGTATATAATGTTATATTGTTATATAATTAAATTTATTATTAATTCAAAACCATATGATAATATATCATAAATACTATAATTCTTCACCATAATAAATAAAAGAAGTTAAAGAGAATTTTGGAACAAATTCTATTTTAGAGATAAATTAATTACCCAATTCAATCCAATTGAAATTGTAATCAAGCAAAAATAAACTCTGAACTATAAAAGATAGAAGGCGACTTTTCTCTGGATTGAGAAATTAAAATAATTAAATTATAAAGATTATTTATTAAATTAATGCCACGAAGCATCATCAAATGTATTCTCATCAATCAACTCTAAATAGCTAAGTTTCTACGTGCTGAATCAGAAATATCCTTTTCACACAAAATTCCCCAATTTTGTAGAGATTTATTTAATTAATAAATTGCCTAATATAAAATCATTGATAAAATATGAACACAACAGCTTTAGAGAAGGTTTCGACAGCCACACCACACGGAGCCTCAAGGGGAAAGGGCTCCACAGAAAGCGTGTTGGGGAGGCATTCTCCTTGACAAGTTAAAAGAGGTAAGCCCATAGTCGTAATTTAACATAAAGCCTCAGCTGCACAATTAACATCCCTAATCTTTAGCTTAATAACAAATTATTCTCGTAGTTCCAAAATCCCACAAAACCCCTATAGTAGAATATATGCCTTCTCACCTAATAGACTAGCCAAACAAACTTATTTGATACACTCAAACTAAATATCATCTTTCCTATCATACAGCTCAATAAACCACTTTGTTTAGTGTCTAAAAAATATCTACCCAAGTATTTAACTACATTGTTTCTTATTTTCTGCCAAGACAATAAATATCTTAGGGTTTTTCTAAAATTTCTTAAAATTTCAGGGACCTTAAGGTATTAAACGAAATTTAAGAACCTTAAAAAGAAATCCTTACCGAGATATGTCAGAACTATTCTGTATCTTGCTGTCATTGCATCGTAACTGCCCTGCAGCTCGAACTTCGCAGTTGTTCCTTTAAAAGTCCGACCTCAGAAGTTTTACCTTCTCAAAACCCAAAAGCAGCCCAACTCTCTCTCTCTCTCTCTCTCTCTTTGTGACCTCGTCCGTCTTCATCTTCATCTCTATCTCCTTTGCCTTCTTCTCTCGTACTCTACTTCATTCTAAAAACCAGCTTTTTCCATCTTTTTCTCCACCAACTTTGAGATAAAAATCAACTTTTGCTGATCTCTTTTAGGTTTAATGGATGATCGTAAGGAGGTAATTGATTTTCTTTCCTTCTGTGTTGTATCTCCTTTCTTTTCTTGTTCTGGTGTTTGTTTGCTGGGAAAAAAGCTGCAAAAGTGCTTCTTAATGGAAGTTGCTTATGCGTTAATTTCATTGTTTCTCTTGGAAAATGGAATCTCCTTTTCTTTTTATGTTGCTGGGGTGTTTGCTTACTGAGAAAGAGCTCCAGAAAGTGGATGAGGAACCTTTTTTTATTTTTTTAAGTACTTCTGTTTTAGTTTAGTTTACTTTCACGAAGAGAGCTCCAAAAGTGCTTCTGAATGAACGTGCTTATGAGTTTAGTTTCTTCTCTTCAAAACGAATTCTCAGAATTCAAACGGAAATGAGATCAAAATTTTCCTTCCAATTTCAAGCTCTGCATGATTAAAATTTTCACCTCCAAAAACTGTGTAAATCTCAAGTTTAACCTTCGTCTGGATTTCATTTCATTTTTTGCATGAAAGTTATTTAATTAAAAGAAATAATAATCTCTGTTTTCTTCGAATCTGATTGGCTGTTTCAACTTTTTATTTAATTTTTTTTTTGGTAGTGAATTTTCCTTTAACCTTTATTGAAATATTCAGAAGCAATCAATTCACTTGTCAAATCTGAACACAGTCAAAGCGGCCAGCTTTTTGGTCATATGAATAAAAAATTCAATTTTTTTGTACTAATTTTGCCCTCCAGTCTCGGTTTGTGTCATTGGATTTGAAAATCAAGGAATTTGGCCCCTCTGTCTTACTATCACAAATCTGTGTTCTGGAAATTACATAATTTTTATTAAATTAATATTGCTTCAGGGTATTTGTACCTGCTCATGGGTTTGAAGGCGCGTTAATGGATGTTGAGTAGTTCAAAAGATCTTAATCTAAAGCAGTGTTTGAAGTTTTAGATTTGGACTTGAAACAAGCAAACATGCATTCACTGGAAGTTGTTTTTTTTTTTTTTTCTTTTAAGTATTTTACAGAAAAATGCTCCATGGCTGTCAGTGCCACAATTTGGGGACTGGGATCAGAAGGGAGAGTTGCCTGATTACTCCATGGACTTCTCCAAAATCAGAGAAATGAGGAAGCAAAACAAGAGAGATGTCTCAAGAGTAAGTCTTGGAAATGAAGAAGACTTCATTAACCCCACTGCAACCACCGCCACCACCGCCCAAAATAGTCACCATAATCAGCACCAGCCCCACCATTCTCATCAGAGCCGCCACCAATCTCATCAGAGCCGCCACCACTCTACGACGGTAAGAATTCTTTGGCCTAGCCTTTTTGAATGTGGAGCATTTTTGGATAACATGACATGATTTTTTATTAAAACTCAGAATGTGGCACAATAATATAGGTGGGTATTGTTGCTTTAACATGTTACAAGTCTGACGTCTTATATTACTAATATTCACTTGTTGCACTTGTCTTATTCAACCTTTACATCGCTTAAGCATGCCAACATCCATAGGGAAAGGCGTAATCGATAGAGTACAACCATACTAATTGTAGCAGGTAAGTTTAGATGCCAAAAAAGGGGCGAAAAACATTAGTTATAGGTATTCATGAGCTGTGATGGTGGTGGGTGATTGCTTGGTTGTTGCCTATTAAATTCTTTGGGTCGATTTCAGCTGGTTAGTAGGTAGAAATTAACTTGAAGCATTCTCTTTCTTTTATAAGACAATTAACTTATAGCTTGTTACATAACAGATTCAGGGGATTTAGAACATTATGGTCCGCACATTGTATTAATAATTTGACATGAATTTGTTTATGTATTTGGTTGTTGCATAGTTGGTAGTGACATAGGAAAACATATATTATATGTATCCACTTTTTTTTGTGCCTGTCTCAAACATAAAATTGTGAGCTTGCCATACGTTGACTCACTTGTTGGATATCTTGAAAATTATATATCAATTAGATTGTTCAGAAGAAGGAAATGGTACCATGTGATTGTGGAGACTTGCACTTGGTTAAGTCTTTCACCAGTAGTTGTACCTGCATTACCTGATAGAGATGTGTTTCCTGGGGAAAAGGGAACTTCATCTTGATGATAAATTTTTAGGCCACAAGTTCAAATGGTGCACATACCCCAGCTATTCTTAGCCATATATTATGCATGTTGATTGTTTTGCAGAGTCTTGTCTATAAAAAGATACTTGTATGGTGAAATGAAAGAAAAGTAAGTTCTTGCATTTGTATGTTCAATTTGATGGATCTACCTAGTCTGGAGATGGTAGAGGAATTTAGGCCACATGAATGAATTTTCTTTATAGAATGCTGTCCATCTCCCCAAAGGAAATTATATGCTTATGAATGCAAGAAATCCACTAATGAATAAAATTTTAATGAATCAGGACAGTGACTGAATATCATATATGAATCCGATGATGGGCAGAATCCACACAAAACCATGAAATTTTTTGCTATTTTTTGGAAGTTCTAATTGCAATTTCTTGTTTTTGTGTTTTTGACAGACAAGGAGGAGCATTCTCAGCTACTTCAACTGTTGTGTGAAAGCCTAAAGAAAGCAAAGCAGTGCCATTAATTTTATGGTTTAATGAAGTTTGTGTAATGAAAATGAAAGAGTTGAACCAATCCACTTTTTTTTTCCTTTTCTTTTTCATGTTTTTTTTTTTCACTCTTCTTCTTAATTGGCTTCTCTCTCCTTCATCTTTTTCTCTCCTTTGTATCATCAAATGTTTCTTATTACTCTATTTATCGAGTTGTTGGATTTCCTTTTAATGAAATTCCAATTATACTGAGACGACAACCAATACACTTCACCCTCTTGACTTAGAAAGTAAAATTCATCATCTCTCTTCTAGCTCAAGTTTTGAAGGTTTAATCTCGCAATTTTAATTTAACATAATTAAAAATAAATAAAAAACAATTTTTTATTGTATCAATTCTATACTACACTATGGATTATGTATTAAATTTTAATGAAATCAGTAAGTGTTGATGACCTCGCCCAATTATAAAGAATTACTTCTTCCTCCTATATTTAGAATTAAGTACAAGTTTAGAATTATTCAATTGATTTTTTATCACCAATTCATATATGTGATATAGAGTTTTGTGTAAGATAAGTCATGCTAACATTGATTAGATTTTTTTTTTTTTTTAAGAATTACTTCATCTATTGTGAGCCATTGTTGGAATTTGCAAGAACTTGTTAACGTAGAATGTGTTTCTACCCTCCTAGTGCTAAATTATTAGTGCAATTTCTCATCACCAATTAATTTATGCAATTTTGAACTTGTGCAAAACAGTTAGGTAACAATAATTAAAATATGAAACGACTTGAGTTAGTTTGTTCTAGATTTTGAGAGGATAAATATAAATAAATAAAAAAACAAACGAGACAAGATTTTTTACATGGTTCAATCCGGTGGTTGGAATGCTAACGTTCATAGTGTTATTACTAGTATGAGTGTTGTATAAGAGTATTACAATGTAACTTGTGTGGTTGTTGGGTTTGTTGTTGTCTGTTTTTTTTTTTTTTTTTTTTTTTCTAGAAGGAAAAACACATTTAAACTCTTTTATGTTAGAATCTTCTTCAATTATACCAACAATTTAAATTCAAATGAGATAGAATCTTGTCTTCATCAACAATATCCTATTTATAAGGGATGTTAATGTCCTACAAGATGAGTGTCATAAAGACTTCTTATCGAAGAATCCAAATAAGTCCCTTTTTTGGTAGGAGTATAACTATGGTCTTGACCCAAAGAGACTTCTTCACTTCGTGAACTATTAAGTAATAGTTGTTTGGTCACAAGTCCATAATTAAGATGTATATACATTTGGTAGGATACAAATGGGCCATAGACAACTAGTTGAAATATTGTTTAGTTGTTATACATTAACAATATAACAATTGCCATACTTTGATAGTTGACTTCGAAGAAGACTCTTTGATTGCATAATAGTTGCCCTCAACTCTGGCCGTGTGAAAAGGGCTTCAACAACTTCTAGAATTTTCTATCATATGGAGATCTTACAATATCTTTTAGATCATGCAAGCTAGTCTTGTCTTGAATTCATATGCTTTATGCAACATGTCCATCTTATTGTTTCACTATCCTTGTTAAATATGATTAGACATTCATTGTTTGCATCTTAGGATGAGCAATATCTGCTCATAAGTTAAAACGAAACAGTTAGGATGAATTCTTGTACCACTTCTTTACTTATCTTATATTAAAGGAAATATAGAACTATTTGGATTACATACTTCCCATAAAGTTCTCTTCCTTGTCTTCTTTGGCATATGCTTCATAATTTTTCCTTAAGGTTATCCTTTTAAGTATGATAGAATAAGAAAGTTTAGAACACGAGCACTTCATGGAAAAGGAAAAGATAAAGAATAATCTTTACGATTATCTTTCATGCTTGTCAATAGGTAGTTTATGTCCATTTGTCATTGTAGTTATTAATATTTTACATCTTCCTTGATTGGATATAAGTGGTGTTCACCATGATAGTTGTCTTTATATGGGTGTGTCATCACTCCTCTGTGAAACTTCATAATCCTATAATGGGTTTTGTGTTAATTCTTGCCTTGTCTTTATTCTGACTTTTTTTCTTGATAGAAAACACAAGAAGAGTGCTTGCTTTATTTAGTTTCAAGTAAACTAAGGGTGAATAAGTCATTAGATGTGGCTTTTGAGGCTCTTCCTAAGAGTTTGATGTTAACTTTAATTCGTGCTTTCTTACAAGGGTAACCCAATCATAAATTCTATTTATGTCTCTATAGAGTTGTCCAACTTATGTAACTTGTCCTAAATCCTTGTTATTTATGTGCATGTAAGCTTCAAGTTATGTTCTTCTGCTAGATGTATAGGTGGTCCAACATAAAGGTTGATATTAGGTTAAGCAATACCCTCGTGAGAGTATGAATTTATAAGTAGTAATATAAGACATTATTCCCACAAGGATTGGGAGATGATTACTAATAATAGTCAAATTTTTAGTTATCTAGAGCTATGAGTAAATATAATAATGGTCACATTAAATCTATTATTAAACCTATACTATTATTGCTATGGAATTATTGTAAAATGTAAACTATAGATGACTTAAAATTTGTCTATGGTTATAAATACTTAATGTATCTAGAGCTAGTAATTCATTGTTGCCATCATCCTTCTAGTGTTATTACTCTCGATTTAGTTATATGGTTGATGTGTTAGATGATTGACTCCCCTAAACTTCTTAACATCTCTTTAAAGGAAATCTAGGTATGCCTAGGTTGAATAAACACCTACTCTTGTGGCTACTCATACTATCCGTTATGATCTATGAAAGGTAATGATTTCACACGAGTCCATATTTATCTCTAAACTAGAGTGCACTATGTTTGTGTTATGCATGAATTAACCATATGTTGACTCTTGATAATCTACAATGGTCTACAAATAATGCAATATGTTAGGCCAAAATATACAGCAGCTAATAATTTCTCATACTCAAATCTAAATGAACATCAACATGATATTAAATCAAATAAAAAGTAAACATATAGAATTCAAGGGCCAAGATCCCTATTGTCTCTAGAAAAGCAAATTACCCTTGCATATTGTGGTAAAACTAACAATGTGTAGGACCTGCCACCACAAGTACCCCTGCTGCTGAATAGTAGAGGGAGCTTTTATTAATAATCTGAAAACTCGGGTACCCGCGACAGGAATCCTACGAAAATAAATAAAACTGCTGTTGTACATATGCACATGCGGAAGCTTTACATAAATTCTGAAACTGAAATATACATGATCCTCTGTACAAAGGGCCCAAACTGGCCTTTTCATATGCATACAAACTGTTTCTGTACATGTGGATACATAAAGCATTTACAATATGACCACACAGGTCCAAAACTGAAAAGTACATAATCAAAACTGAGATCGCGGTGTGGGCCCTCTCCCGCTAGCCTCTAACCACCCGCTCCTCACCAATAGCACGAACACCTGAAAAGATGGAAGAAAAAAGGGGATGAGTGATAAAGATCACCCAATAAGCGCTCTTTACTTCCCTCAAAACCCAAGCAAGCAACATACAATCACAATCATACCTGGCCTCGACCTTATTCATACATCTAGTCGCTTGCTGGAATCTGAAACTGATTATCTGAATCTCATTTATTTACTGTTATCATATTTATTCATGTCATAATGTGTATGTCATGCCATGCTACTATAAATACTGTGGATGCATGCATCTGAATACCTCTCTGTACCTGAAGGTACTTGCTGTGCTGATCAGACTGGTGAACACAGGGATTCGGTATCCTGGCCATGTGGGCTGAACCGTCTAGCTACTGGCTAGAAAGCTAAATATACTGCTGAATGATCTGACTGGTGTCAGAAGGCTAAATTTGAAATGTTGCTGGACATTCTGACTGGTGTCAGAAAGGTGAAACTACAATGCTGAACAATCTGAATGGTGTCAGAAAGCTGAATTCCACGGATGCCCCTCGTGTTCACCCATACTCTTACCCGTACATCAGGTTTTGAATACTGAATACTGTTGAATTCGGATCCCTTGATCCTCTCTGAAGCTACATGTCATGCTATGGTATGCATATACAACTTATTCATCTGAATTCATGCTTATCGGATGCTTATCTGAAGCATTTATACCATTAAATGAATTTCTCATGCTTTATTTCTTATTTTTTTTCTTTTTCTTTTTCTGGAAATCTGCCAACTCTATCTCTGAAAACTGAAGCACATGAGAAGGATCCCCCACATACTTCCTTAATTGAGACACATGAAAGACATTATGAATCCTATCCATGCTGGCTGGCAATGCAAGTCTGTAGGCAACTGTCCCCACTCTCTCGAGTATCTCATAGGGACCAATGAACCTAGGGGCCAACTTCCCCTTTCTGCCAAATCTGAGAACTTGCCTATATGGAGCAACCCTCAGAAACACTCTGTCGCCTACTGCAAACTCAATCTCTCTGTGTCTCAAATCTGTATAGCTCTTCTGTCGATCCTGAGCCTGTCTCATTCTCTATCGGATGATCCTGATCTGCTCAATCATCCCCTGAACTATCTTTGGACCCACAACTGTTTCCAGAGAATCTCTCTTTCCAATCTCATCCCAATGAAGAGGAGATCTACACTTCCGACCATACAACGTCTCAAATGGAGCCACCTGGATAGTCACCTGATAACTATTATTATACGTAAACTCCATAAGAGGAAGTAACTCTGTCCAATCGATCTGGAAGTCCATACAACAGGCTCTCAGCATATCCTCTAGAATCTTATTTACCCTTTCTGGGCCATCTGTCTGAGGGTGATATGTTGAACTGAACTGCAGTCTGGTTCCTAAGGCTCTTTGCAATAACCTCCAGAAAGCTGACAGAAATCTAGAGTCTCTGTTTGACACTATAGTCCTGGGAACACCATGAAGTCTGACTACCTCTCTGATATATAATCTCCCCAACTGATCTATAGACATTCCCTGTCTGACTGGCAGGAAATGAGCTGACTTACTTAGTCTGTCTACTATCACCCATATGCCATCATATCCTCTCTGTACTCTGGGAAGACCCGAGATAAAATCCATGGAAATATCTTCCCACTTCCACTCAGGAATACTCAAGGGATGAAGTAAACCTGAAGATCTCTGGTGCTCTGCCTTAACATGCTGACATATTAGACATCTATAAACAAAGTCTGCTATGTCCTTCTTCATGCCTGACCACCAAAAATTCTTCTTGAGATCCTGATACATCTTGGTACTGCCTGGTATGTTGAATACACCGTACTGTGTGCCTTTGACAAAATCTTCTGCCTCAACTCTGAACTCTGTGGCACACAAACTCTATCTCTGAATCTCAAGATCCCATCTTTGAACTCAAAGTCTGACACTGATCTCTCTGACATCCTCTGAATCATACTCTAAGTCCACTCATCTGACATCTGATTGTCTCTAATCTCATCATACAGCGAGGATCTGATCTGTAACCTGAAGAAACCCGCAGTCACTATCTCAATCTGCTCTCTGACAATCTCATACTCCAGCTCTCTCTGAACTGAAAGACTGGATAAGGCTATTCGCCTACTCAAGGCATTAGCCACTACATTGGCTCTCCCGGGATGATATCTAATGTCACAGTCATAGTCTTTCACCAGCTCTAACCATCTCCTCTGTCTCATATTGAGCTCTCTCTGAGTGAAGAAGTATTTCAGACTCTTATGGTCTGAATAGATACTGTACTTGACTCCATAAAGATAATGTCTCCAAATCTTCAGGGCGAAAACAACTGCTGCTAACTCCAAATCGTGGGTAGGATATCTCATCTCATGATCTCGCAATTCCCTGGAGGCATAGGCAATGACCCTACCATCCTGTATTAGAACTGCCCCGATCCCTTGATGGGACGCATCTGTATAAATGTCAAACTCTACCCTCTCCTGAGGTAGTGCCAAAACTGGAACGCTGGTCAATCTCTGCTTAAGCTCCTTAAAACGTGCCTCGCACTCATCTGTCCATACAAATGGAACCTCTTTCCTAGTCAAGGCAGTGAGAGGCCTCACTAGGCTAGAGAATCCCTCAATGAGTCTCCTGTGGTAACTTGCCAACCTAAAGAAGCTTTTGATCTCTTTCACTGTCTTCAGCCTTAGCCAACTCAAAATAGCCTCCACTTTACTAGGATCCACTGAAATACCGTCTGCTGAAACTACATGATCTAGAAATGCCACTCTGTCAAGCCAGAACTCACACTTGGAAAACTTGGCATACAGTTGTCTCTCCTTCAACCTCTGAAGCACAAATCTGAGATGCTCCTTATGCTCTGCCACACTCCTGGAATACACCAGAATGTCATCAATGAAAACCACCACGAACCGGTCCAAGGAATCATGAAACACCCGGTTCATCAGATCCATAAAGATCGTTAGGGCATTAGTCAACCCAAACGACATGACCACGAACTCATAATGCCCATATCTAGTCCTGAAAGCTGTTTTGGGAATATCCCTGTCTGCCACTCTGACTTGATAGTAACCCGACCTCAAGTCAATCTTCAAAAACACTGCTGTACCTCTCAACTGATCAAAGAGATCATCAATCCTGGGCAGGGGATACTTGTTCTTCACTGTCACTCTGTTCAGATCCCTGTAGTCGATACACATCCTCATCGACCCATCTTTCTTCTTAATAAACAGAATCGGAGCTCCACAAGGTGAACAACTCGGCCTGATGAATCTCTTATCTGTCAACTCCTGAAGCTGCTTCTTCAACTCCTAGAGTTCAGCTGGAGCCATCCGGTACGAAGCTTTAGAGATTGGAGCCGTACCAGGAAGAAGCTCGATACTAAACTCCAACTTTCTGTCTGGAGGTAACCCTGGCAACTCATCTGGAAAAACATCTAGAAACTCTCTGACTACTGGCACCTCTTCGATACTCGGACCCACTAAACTGCTACACACAACATTGGCCAAGTACCCAACACAATCTTGTCTCAACAATCTGCTCGCCTGGATACTAGAGATCATCATACTGTCAACTCTGCCTTCACCAAACACAAACTGATCAGGGCCTATGTGGAATCTCACCTTCTTCCTTCCACAATCTATCTCAGCACTGTATCTCCCCAAGAAATTCATCCCCAATATCATATCAAAATCTGCTAACTCCAGCAGAATCAAATCAATCATCATCTGTCTACCCATAATCTCTATCTTCTGATCTAGGAGAACTCTATCACTCAACACAAATCCCCCATCTGGCATCTCTACATGGATACTCCTACTGGCCACACTAGGGTCAACCCCTAATCTCTCCACTACACTCCAGGCTACAAAGCTGTGTGTGGCTCCACAATCAATAAGTACAAATAAAGGAGCACCAAAATAAAGTAACTGACCGGTTACTGCATGGGGAATGGCCTCTGCCTGCTCCTGGCAAACAGCATATACTCTGGCTCTGCCTTCGCCTACTCCCGAAAAATCGGCACCTCCCTCGGTTGCTCTACCACTAACTCTGGAAACATCTGCTCCACCTCTCTCTGCTCTAACTCCACCTCTGGGTGGACCTCCTCGGCCTCAGAACTGACCAACTCCACCTCTACTCGGCCCAACACCAGCTCCACCTTTGGCTGGGCACGCTGTCATCATGTGCCCTGACTGATGGCACCAATAACAGACAATCTGGCTGGCTAGACACTCTCCTGGATGGCACCTGCCACATCTGGGACATTGTGGTGGCTGGGGCGTAACTCTCTACCTCTGACTCTAAAAACCTCTGGCAGATCTCCTGGCTGACATCGGCCTCTTGCCCCTGTCTCTATCATCGGTCCTCTGATCTCTCTCAGATGATCTGCTCATAACACCCATCCTCTGCAATCTGGCCTCTGATCTGAGGGCTCTCCCCAAGGTATCACTGAATCTCTGGGGAGGATCTGCTCCTGTCATCACATTTTTGGCTATCGTTGGATGCAAGTCATGGATGAATTTCTGAACTCGACCCATCTCTGTCCCCGCCAAACTAGGGACGAATCTCACCAAAGCATTAAACCTTGTGGCGTACTCCATAACTGAACTCGACCCCTGAGTCAAATCAATAAACTCCTGGGCCTTGACATACACCATCTCTGTACTCCTGTACTCTGTATCAAAAAGTCGTCTGAATTCTGCCCATGTCAACTACTCCTCATTGATGGAAGCCTTGGCTAGACCCCACCAAACCTTGGCATCACCTCTGAGAAGGAACACTGCATATTTGACATTCTCTCTCTCTGATAAAGTGAAGAGGCCTATGACACTCTTTACGGATTCTACCCATTCTTCTGTCACTGCTGGATCCCTGGATCCACTGAATTTCACTGGTTGAAATGACCCTGGCAGATGGTAGATCGGGTGAAGTCTCTCCGAAGAACTAGTACCAGCTGTCTCTGTACTCATACCCTGACTATACTCTGAATACCCTACTGGATACCAATACCTCTCTCTAACTGACTGAGGCTGAGACTGATACTGATACTGTCGCTGTGACTGATACTGTGACTGGGAATGTCTTCACTCAAAATCTGATAACTCTCATGCTAGGGAAGAGTAACTCTATCTGGCTTTTGGACATTACCCACTCCAGCTTACTGGAGGCTTTCTCTAACTACATCCCCAATCATTTTTCTCAACTGATCTGGTCTCATCGACACATGGGAGGTACTTTGAGATCGCCGCCTATCACTAACACTCATAGGACGGGCAGGTGAACTACTATCTGTCTTATCTAGGCATCTAGGGACATACTCCTCTCTATCTATAGCATCACCAACAAACAATGATTAGAAACACATAACACAATCAAAGCTGGAAATAAATACCTGACTGTGTTATGAGGAGGGTCTGGACGATGGCTGCGAAGGAGAGAAAAAGGCACCACACACTTACAAATGCTCTGATACCACCATTGTAGGACCCGCCGCCACGAGTACCCTTGCTGCTGAATAGTAGGGGGAGCTTTTATTAATAATCTGAAAACTCAGGTACCCGCGACAGGAATCTTACGAAAATAAATAAAACTGCTACTATACATATACACATGTGGAAGCTTTACATAAATTCTGAAACTGAAATATACATGATCTTCTGTACAAAGGGCCTAAACTGGCTTTTTATATGTATACAAACTGTTTCTGTACATCTGGATACATAAAGCATTTATAATATGACCACACAGGTCTAAAACTGAAAAGTACATAATCAAAACTGAGATCGCGGTGTAGGCCCTCTCCCGCCAGCCTCGAACCACCTGCTCCTCGCCAACAACACGAACACCTGAAAAGATGGAAGAATGAGGGGGATGAGTGATAAAGATCACCCAAGCAAGCAACATACAATCACAAACATACTTAGCTTCGGCCCTATTCATACATCTAGTCGCTTGCTGGAATCTGAAACTGATTATCTGAATCTCATTCGTTTACTGTTATCATATTTATTTATGTCATGATGTGTATGTCATGCCATGCTACTATAAATACTGTGGATGCATGCATCTGAATACCTCTCTGTACCTGAAGGTACCTGCTGTACTGATCAGACTGGTGAACACAGAGATTCGGCATCCTGGCCATGTGGGCTGAACAGTCTAGCTACTGGCTAGAAAGTTAAATATACTGCTGAACGATCTGACTGGTGTCAGAAGGCTAAATTTAAAATGCTGCTAGACATTCTGACTAGTGTCAGAAAGCTGAAACTGCAATGCTGAACAATCTGACTGGTGTCAGAAAGCTGAATTCCACGGATGCCCCCTCGTGTTCACCCATACTCTTACCCATACATCAGGTTTTGAATACTGAATACTGCTGAATTCAGATCCCTTGATCATCTCTGAAGCTACATGTCATGCTATGGTATGCATATGCAGCTTATTCATCTGAATTCATGCTTATCAGATGCTTATCTGAAGCATTTATGCCATTAAATGAATTTCTCATGCTTTATTTCTTATTTTCTTTCTTTTTCTGGAAATCTGCAAGTGCACGGGCGTGTGGGGCAAAGCACACGGGCGTGCATGCCTCACACATGGGCGTGCAGGTCCCGGACACAAGGGCATGTGTCTGGATGCACGGGACCGTGCGTCGGTCGTGCGTCCAACCGTGCAAGCTACTGGAATCTGGGTAATTTTTCTGAAACAACAGACACACGGGGGTGTCCCTCAGGACATACGGGCGTGTGTGTGCATTTCTTACCCGTGCATATCGCGTGCACACGGGCGTGTGCCTGGAAAAACAAAGGCACACGGTCGTGCCATGCAGGCACACGACCGTGCGTCTTGTTCTTCAACAATAGCACCTGTCGGAAAATGCACAATTCTCCTCCATTTCTCAATCAATCACCAATTCACTTTAAACACACTTTCCCAGTACCTCAAACAACACATTTGCAACATCTAATTTAACATGCATCAATCCACAAAGAATCTACCATGGAAGCATCATCATTCTCTCACTAAAGATTTCTCAAACATGCATGCATGGATCAAAGATGGAAAATTCATCATCTCAAGTCACAATTATCATCATATGAACATGCATAAACTCATCAACATTCCAAACATCAAAATTCATCAAAGAAAGCTGGGAAAATGCGAGGAGAAGTAAGCGAACACTTACCTCGCGCCATTGCCTCTGAAAGTTATTCTTTCGAACTATTCTCTTTGCTCTCTAGCTTGATCGGGAGCTACTTGCTGTTGGATTTCCTCTCTAAGGTTGGGAGGAGCTGAAATGGAAGAGAGAAACTTTGGCTAAAATGAAAGTGGGTGAGAAAATAAACTTATTGCTCTGGGCTCACTTATATACTAAGCACTTGCACGGGCGTGCATCAAAGGTGCACGAGCGTGCACAAGGGAAAATGGACTTAATCCATTTCCCCCTCACTCGTCTGATCGAATCCTTCCGAAATGATTCACACGAAAGCCACATAGGCTTGGAAACTTACTAACTCACCCCTGCACTTTACTAGGCTCCCAATCTCTCTCTAAAACTCGTTTCTAACCCCAAAACTCTTCCCCTAAGGGCTTTTCTAACCTAGGATGCTACACAATGTATAAAGAAAGTATCATTCAATCAAGAACAAAATATTGGATAAAGAAATCATGAATATAATATGCTTCTGTTGGTGATAAATTATGCTTCGTTATTCCTTTCTCGACTCTATTTTGAGATTCTTCGATTAATTAAGGTAGTTACTCATTTGTATAAAAAAAAAAATTCTTTAGGAAAGGGCTTTCTCTTTGAAAACTCTCTCAAATTATCTGAATCTTGGCATTTTATATGTTTCCTAGCTAAAGACAATTTTTTTTTTTTTGATTTAGTGTGATTCTCTTTTTAATGCATAGTTATCCAACATACCTTATATGGATTCTTCAGATTTAATTTGATTTGGATCAATACGAGTTTGGATTATGATCAAAATTTATTCCTTCTTTATTATGGGGTGTTCAGTTTGTATCACCATGTGTAACTATAACTCTATTGTTTCTTATTCTGAGTAGGACTTTGTATAGCATTAGAAGTTTCCTATTTCTGTAACATCCACAAGTTTGCTTGAGATTTGAAAACAAACTTCAAGTTGACTTTAGGATGGTCAAAGTTGAGTTTTCATACCCATGTATAGTTGTACACATTGGATGTATGGTCAAGACATATGGATGACACATGGATAAATGAATTAGGCGGGAAAAATAGTTTTGGCCCAGACATACAACTATACATGGTAACTCTTTCTAACTCTATAAAAAGGGGTGTGTTTGGTGATCTTTTCATAAAAGATCATTTTGCAAATTTTCTCTAAGCAGAAAACCCCAAATTAATTAATGGTTAATTATCTTTGAGAGGAAGGTGGATAAGATTATTGAAAACTTTTTAACTTTAAAACATTTCAGCCAAAAATCAATGTTAATGCAATAATGATCACACTAATTATGCTACCAAATGATAAAATAACCAAGCAATTCAATTCCAACGACAATCAAGTATAAACAATACAAGAGTTATAGAGAAAGAAATGCTCAGTTAATTTTTGAGTGGTTCAAAGCTTTGTCCACAATCCTCTTACATTTACTTCTTCAATCTACTAGTTGATCTGGGATTGTGCTTAATCGCTTACATTAGTTATTTAGGATTTCGTCTGTATAACAATCAGGATTTCACCTTTTATACTAGTTATACGAGATTATGCCCAATGTATTTTGTAAGCAATTTTACAAGATCAAATGCCTCTCAAAGGCATATAGACAAATTTGATATGCACAAGTTTTTCTCAAGAATATACAATAAGAATAGAGAGACAAGAAGAGTGAGAATAAGAGAAAATTATAGGTTAAGTTAATTACACGTTGTCTTTAACCTTTCTCACTTCAAATGGGCTCTAATTGATAGCCTTGAACTTATTACAAAAGGAAAGAATCCGTTGGAAAGTATAATTATTTCATCTAGTAAAAATCAAGTTTTACTCTTGTACATGGGTGTGTATATAGTGTCATAGGTATGACCACAACTTTTAATATCTTGAGCTGCTCTTTCAATGGTCAAATTTTCTCGGTGCTGGCAAATGTATAGTCGTGACAACATCCTTCAAAGGTGTGACAACATCCTTTATGGGCATGACTACTTGGACTCTTAATCATTCAAAGCCAACTAATGAGCCATGTATGAAACTTTGTATAAGGACATGGATGTTTCAGATTTTAGCTAGTCACGAGTGTATATATATCTTCCATGGGCATACGTACTTCTATGACTTGAAAGCTTTGATCCTTCATGGGTAGACCAAGTCATGACTCGCAAGGTGTGACTTTTTTTTCACAGTCACAGGTATGAGTCATTTAGGCTCACAGGGGTGCATCATATTGACTTTCATTATTTGACTATACACGAGAGCAGTTGTGTGTGAGTCACACGTCATGACACTCTTCTACATGGTCACGAGCATAACCCTTCAACCATCATAAGTTTACATGAGAGTTAATTATTAACTTTTCATTGACTTCTCTTAACTCATGTATAGGTGTTATTCATGGGATCACCTTGGTCATGACTATATTGTGATTAACATGTCATGGGCATACACACTACATGTATAGGCGGGTATGACTAAACTTGTAACTTATAAAAATCACAGAGCTAAGTATGGGTAATGTTATAGTACTATGAAAATCTACATACGAATCTAAAATAAACTATGTACAAGGCGTATATGGTTTTGTCATAGTCATATATTAGGTCCGCAAAACCTAAAACTAGTTTTGTCCTATTTTAATCATGATCCTAATCATGCCAATGACACATTAGCTATTTTAACATGATTTTTGTTATCATCAAAATACCTAAGAGTCTAACAATCTCTACATTTTTTATTGATGAAAAAAACATGTTAAAATGCAATAAAAAATTTTGTTCAAGATCAAATTTTAGCAAAATAATGAAATGTTCAAACTCTCTGCATCAAGTTAACTTGAACTCTCATTTACTTTTGCACATTTTACTCCCCCTTTTAATACCAAGTTCATTATGCTTTGTGCAATTTAGATCTCCTACTTTCAATAACAAAATTTCACATTTTAACGCATGCATATTTCTTTCACATTTACATTTAAAAAAATCATTGAGACATCTCATTTAACATTTTAGACATCTTAAACAAATCATTTGTATTGTAACCACCATTTTCCCCCTTTTTGTCATAAATCAAAAAAAAATTTGATGGAGTTTTGTTTGTTTTCTTAACATATTTCACATAATACAAGAACACTTCAAAATATCATCATATCTATAACTAAAACTACTCAATCATTAATCAAAACATTTTATTATACATTAAAATTTTACCAACATTTCTTCACATATATAAATAATACTAATATTTCAAGAATAATTATCATTAACATGAACTAAATGTAATCATAAAAAATTTACTATCATTGTCAAAACTAACGATCATCACTAATCATCATAACTAAAACTATTATCATAAAAAATTAACTAATCATCAAAACACCCAACGACTTAAGAAAAGTCCAAATGCGTTTAAAAAATAAGAGTTGTCAAGGAGTTACATGCATGAAATAAATTTAATGATCATTTTGAGCGTCCATGGAAGCATCACTAGAAGCATTGTGTCTCATATGCATAGTAGGAAATCTTAAAGACAACTCATCTACTTGAAGCTCCAAACTATCCATGTGGCTATTTATGTGACTTTCCAAATTTACAATTTGCCCTATGGATACTAAAGCACTAATTACTTCTCAAAAGGGGATTGCTCTTTATGAACTGTTTTTACTCTTCCACAATTGCTTTTTCTTATGCTAAATTTAGAGACCCTTCAGGGCCTTCTTGATTAAACAATAGATGGTTCATTCTTAACAACTATGACAACTAATCTCAAACTTGATCTACCATCTTTTAAATTAAGCTCATCCTAAATAATGCTTTAGCATTTAACTGATAGTTTTCAGTGTATTTATGGATATGTTTAGGCTCATCTGCACCTAGCTTAAGTCCACGATGGATGACAATAAAGGTTATCAATTTGCAAAAGTCTGGGTAGCATTATTTAAAATGCTCACGAGACTATAACTCATCCACTAAAGCATATAGAGGGTTAAAGGCTTGTGTATATGCCAAATATAACCGTGATAACCTACGAAAGTGGTTTAGATAGTTAATGAGTGTGTTAGTTTGATTTTATTTTTGTTTAGTCTTTGTGTTCTTTTTTTCTCTAATAAGTTTTTACTTCTTTTGGTAAGGACTAATAAAAAGTTGGTTGGAGTTCTGATAAGTGTCAATCGCATGTTTAATTTTATCGTCAATTCATAAAATCTTATGAGACAATTTGACCATTTTACCCTCATTATGTGAATATTTCGAGATCCAGGATTTTTATGTTTGGTTTTATAGGAAATGAGGAATTCATTGTGAATCTAATTGAAATCCAGCCAAAATGACACCTATGAAGATTAACTGGTGGTTTGCATTGGCCACAGAGAATTTTTTAGTTTCAAATCCAAATACACGAACAAACAAAGGCACCTCGCACAAAATAAGGGAAGTAGTTATAACTTTTTACTTTTCTCATTCACCATTGAGGACAATGTCTATACTTGGTTGGGGTTAAGGAAAAGTTAAAACTAGGACTGCATAAATGACAACATCAACGACAAATTTTTTAATTTATTTTTTGTTTGAAATTGTTGTTTTGTTTTAGTGTTTGTGTGTTGAGTTAGCTCATGTTTTTATGAGTATACATAACTATGATAATTTATTGGTATATGATGAACTAACTTTGTTTGATTTAGAAGTAAGGAGAAACACAGACTAAGAAATTGAAATTCTCAAATACGAGGTAAGTTTGGTTGATGACTTAACGTGAGGAGTTGCTTGCATGCTATGTTCATGTATGCAAGTGACAAATCTCTAGATAGTCTTGACAATTGTTTGAACTATGATTGAAAATGTGCATCGCTTAGGTCCTTAGATAGAATGAATATATAGATGAAGAAAATATGAAAACAAAGACATGAATTAAAAATTAACTACTCTAATGTCTTAGTTGTTGAGTAGGTTAAGGTTGGCATGTCCACCATGAGTGACCCTCAAGCAAAAAATGACTAGAGATAAGAGTATGTAAAACACCTTAGGTTAGTGACTAGTTGAGAAACTTGGTAAAGGTACTACAAGTATCAATTATTCGTATAAAAAGGCTGGTTCATAACCTAAGGAAACCAAATAAAGCTTGAGAAAATTATATGTAAAAAAAAAAAAAAAAAAAAGCAAAGAAAAATATTATTAAGCATGATACATAACGAGCATAAAAGTCATGACATATAGAATTGAGGCATTATCACTAATATATATCATGGGAAGACAATTGAATGGTTTGTCTGAGGGAACTTGTTTATAAAATTTGTTTTCAATCACTTATACATATGAATGCATACATTGATATATTTTAAAAGTTTAGTTAACTGTTTGTGAATGAGGTGAATGTGAGATTTAATAAAGTAGTGGTGCGTTTTTTTGAAATACTTTTGAAGAGGATGGGGTTGGTAAGCTATGTACTAACTATTTGTTATAATTCATAAAACATTTGTACAAGTTAACTATTGTATTATTGCAACATTATGTGTATATGCTATGTTTTTCTTTTTTAGGATTAGGTAATAATGTTTGTGGGTACATTACTAGAAACCTTTACGAGACTATAACTCTTTCACTTGGGTCACTTAGGGGTTTAAAAGCTTGTTACATATGCTAAATACAATCGTGACAACTTACAAAAATAGTTTAGATAGTTAGTAAATATATTAGTTTAATTTCATTTTCGTTTAATTTTTGTTCTTCTTTTGTTCCAATAAGTTGCTAATTTTGCTAAGGAGTAATAAAATACTAGTTAAGGGTTGTGATAAATGTCAATTGCATGTATAATTCTATGGTCAAATTATAGAGTTTTAAGGGGCGATTTGACCATTTTACTTTTATTGTGTATATTTTGGAATAATAGGCTTTCATATTTAATTTAGTAGGAAATGTTGATTTTGATATGAATTCATTAGAAATCAAGTTAAAATAACATTTATAAAGGACAAAGCAGCGATTTAAGTTTAGTCCGAGTAAGAATGGATGACCTAAGCACATAAGGAGAAGGAAAACATTGTGCGCTACAATAAAAAAAAATAAGGATTTTAACTACGCTTGAGCATTACAATGAAAATATAGTCTTCAAAAAAATTATAGTGAACATCTTAATCTTTTGAAAAAGCTATTATAAGAAAAAAAATATAAGTTTTTTTTTACCTTCAACTATTGTCACAAATTTAAGTCTTTTCGATGAGATTTCGTGTCTAATCACTGAAGACTAAAATAGTCATAACTAAATATTCCAAAGTTCAAATGAAATGATTCAAAATCAAAATTAAACTGGACATCTAGAATTACAACTTTTATTGAGACCAAATCTTCAAAAACAAAGTTAACAAAACAATAACAAACATATCTTTCTATTTTAAAAATTAACCATAACATTTTCAAACAAATATTATTGCATTTCCCTGAGCCAATGGCGGCAAAATTCTCAATTAAAAAAAAAAAAAAATGTCTTCTTTGTAACATGAACAAATTTCATATGAGCTGGAATACACAGGTTTGAGGCCATTAGAAAACAAGAAAAGTTTAATTAAAAAGAATCAATCATAATTTTGGATAGGCTTCAGAGATATACGAGAATTTTGATGAAACCAGGTTTTTACAAGCAAAACAAGGCAAAAAGAATCACAGATCAAAACATGACCTCCTGGTAAATCTCACTCTTCTTAGGCTAAAAACAATTACACGGTTATATCCGTGCGCTTTGAACGGGCTGTGCTACTGATTTCCTGTGAACTGCTCAGGGAAAATCTTGTGATGCTATAATTCTCAGGCACCAAAACTGGCTGCTGAGGATAAAGAGTTGGAGGTGGTGTGAGATTGCGCTGCGCTGGAAGAGGAAGCACATTGTACTTGAACTGATCACTGCTAAAACTGTATAAGAACCCAGAAAGGATTCAGAATGGTGTATGCAAATATATATATGTGTGTGTGTGTGTGTGTGCTGAAAGCAAATGGATTTCAGAGGGTACCTTTCAGTGTTATATGACTTTTCCTCATTGCTGAAATTTTCATCTGATCTTTGAACAGATCTATGAACAGCCGAAATGGACCATGAATTTGATGCTGGTAAGTCATCTGAAAAATATCTTCTCCTGATCAACTGAAACAGAGCCCAGGATTCTCAGAAAAGTTTCCACAATGTCATACAAACAAGTTTTTAAGACGTATACATATGCATGAACTAGGGCTGCTCAAAAAAACTGGAAAACCAACAAAACAAACCGAATCTAAGGAAATCAAACCGAAAAACCAATTAACTGGTTCCGGATTTCTTTTTTATTTTTATTTTTTAGTTTTTGATTCAGTTTCGGTTTTTAATTATAAAAAACCATAATCTTTGGTTAATCGGCCATTCACTATTAATAAAGAAGGAACACCCACTCCACAAATAGTTCATTGTTTAACGACCCTGTTTCTCAAACCATTTATAGTTTTGTTGGGTTTGGGACAAAACAATGAAGGATGAAATGTGCATACCTAAAGTTTCATAATTATTCTAAATAGGAAATTGCAATGTTGTTGTTTTACAATTTGTACTTTAGTTAGCTTTCTATTCCACGATCCCGGTGTGTGTGTGTGTGTATGAAGACCATATGATATTCTTTTTTTTTTTACTTGAAATTATTAAGATTGTATAGATGACTTTTACATATTTAATTTGCCAGTTTTTTATTAAAAAAATGAAACTTCAGGAAAAAATTAGTTGAATTTTGAAATCAATTTGTTTGCAGATTAAGAAACCGAAAATGTGATTAACCAATCCAATACTACCGGTTAACCGATTAAAGTCAACTGATGGTATTAAAGTGTTTACAGTTAAAAAAAAAAAAACACAGAATTTTCAGTTTGACTTCTATTCCTGGCCTATGGACCCCTTAACCAACCATGAACAGCCCTAGCACGAACTAGATCAGTAACATTGATAGTCAAAAAAAGAATATCATACACACCGTGCGGAAAAATTTCACCAAAGCTTCCTTGTCGTATCTTGCTCCTTTGGCAGCCTGTACATGGCAACAAAGGAACTGTCATATAAGTTCACGACCAATATCTAAACACCAAAATTTATATGAGCTCTAAACAATTTAAACAACTAAGCAAATCAGATTTCACTGACTCCCAACTTTTTGTAACTTGTTACTGGCACATGTTATACAGACTTCACACCAGTTCTATAAATGAAAAGAAACCACGCTGAATATCCATAGAATTGGAAGAAAAAAGGCAGTATCCCGTAAAGAAATCTCAACAAATAAATCAAATAATATAATTCAATAAAGAAATAAATCTTAGACAAGCATACTATACCATCCACATGTCTATCTGATAAAATGCCATTAGAAATGCATTCACCTAAAAATCATAATCATGGTAGTGATAAATAGTGGAAAGACAAAACTAAGCACATATGTAGCAAAAATTAACTGGTAAGCATGTGATAATATGCAGTATACTTGTCCCACTTAAAACTCTCTAGAGAAAGATGCCTTTAATCAGATGCAACAAGAAGAACCAGGTTAACATAAGACAATAATGTCTAAGGTTGGTCTAAGAATGGATCAGTAAGGCATGGAATTATATACCGTGCAGAAGAAAATATATGATAAATAAAGGACACCATCTCCCACTTTTTCTCTCTCCAAAAATAGTGTGGTCAACAGAAAATAAATCCTGAAAAGTAAACAGGAGAGGCTAAGCACAGACAACAGAACACAGATAGTGAGGGATGATAGAAGAGGAAGAGGTGCATACAGCAAGCTAATTCCAATAATCACAATTTGCCAGTCAAAAACAAGTGCCCAAATGGTCAAACAAATGGCGTAATTAAATATGCTCCTATGATCCATCTTAACAGAAGTAAGCATTGTACCTATGCATAGTAACTAAAAGTCTATAATGTTCAAATGCCATCTAAAGAAACCAACCAAACTGCAATAAGACTAACCATGCACAGATTATATTCATGGGGCACAAAAACACCCTAAAAGGTTAACAAGAGGAAACAAACAAGTGCCTGCTTACCGAAAGAAGGCTTCCACTACCAGGGAAACTTTCAGTCAGAGGAAGATCCTCAGTAGATGGGAGTAAGCCCTGCTTCTCAACCCAATGACGAGCCAGATCAACAAGATTGCCACTACTTCCTCCTGTACCCTCTTTAGCAGCAATATCTGCTTTGTTACTAATAACAATATATGGCACAGGAAGACCACCAGGACCTCCAGAACCTAAAGGAGCTGAAAATGACCCATTAGCAGCAATTTCAGCTGCCCACTTCTGCAAGCTTGTTTTTGTTCTTCTCTGAGAGAGGTCATGAACAAAAATTACACCTGCACACAAGGTTTTTTTTTTAATCTATAATCATTGCCAGAACTTGATAGATAGAACAGCATGATATATGTAGAAGGAAAAATAATTATTATTGAAATGGGAAAAGATTACAGTGAATTATGAATGACTTTCCTAAAATAAGAATGAGTGTATTGATATACTGCAGTACTGAAATTGATGTTCAAAAGTGGCTTCTGTAGAAAAACATCTTTCTGGAAAATGATTCTGTCATCGTTAACAAAATTTAATCTGGCTCCAAATCAGTAGCAAGAATTTTCTATGGTGTTTCTACTGCTCTGCAGCATTAAGAGCAGAGCAGGTCCAATGAAAGACAAACATCGATTCATACAGCAAAAAATGAAGAGCCATAACTTATGAATTTGCAATATCATCAGCAGACAAAAAAATCTACCCTTTGAAGCTGAACAAAAACCAATCCAAGACAGTGACCACAACAGCTGACGACACATTTAGGTAATTATTCCGACCCATCATTGCCACTTAAAAGTATTATCAAGGCATGAGTGTACAAAAGTTTTCAGACTTCAAGGGGTGGAAGTTCCAAACATAATCATTGCAATACAAAAAAAAGCTTTCATTTTACTAAAACATAGATACAGGTAGGAAAGGAGTGGTGGCACCCCTAACCAAGCAGCCCACATTTGGGAAACTCCATAGAGTTAAGGTTGCCTCACTCCGACATCATGCTTTTCTTCTCTTTTTCAGTAGTAAGCTAAAAAATAAAATCTTGCACAATTGATCCAACAATTCAGTGAGGACGTGCAACCACAGCCAATCAAACACCTACAGTAGTAACATGCAACCAATTTTTTTATCCCCAAAACTCCCTAGAATTTTCTTACATCCTCACCAAGTTTTAACCAACAGTTATACCCAGAACTCCAAACACTAGTAGTTTGAAAACTAAGTAAATAAAACATCTCAATTAGGTGGCCCTTGGATATTGAACCGCTCAACCCAACCCTTAGGATTGACAAGAAAGTAGGATGATGACAATAACTAAAGCTCATTGGAGCAAATGGAAAATGGGTTCCTAAATAGGAGGTAGGAAGGGACAATTTATGAACAGGCAAAATTAATTTCTTCAAACTAGAGCCTTTTTGCGCCTTAAAATTGACATTTAGCACTCACCATTAATTTGTGAATAGAAAAGTGACCGACAATCTTTGTATCTCTCATGTCCAGATACATCCCAAAGTTCAACAAAGAAATCTCTCTCAGAATCACCTTTGATGATATTTGAAGAGCTACCAGAATTTCCATATGTAATGTGCTGCATAAAAGAAAATAAGGAATAAACACCTGAAGAAGATTTGAGCTCCAGAAGTAACTGTTGAGTTCAGAACATTGCTGAAGCATGTATACTACCTTCACACCAACTGTACATCCAATCGTTTGGGGAGGGCAAGCAACAGAAGAACCATTGACAATCAGATGAACAAGAGAAGTTTTCCCCACACCTGTGAGAATTCGGATACTTGAAAATGAAGTCTAGCATACAATATTGAATTTAATCGATAAAACGAAAAAGAAAAATAGCTGACAGACAACTCAAAATATGACTAGCAAATAGTCATAAAAGCAAATAGGTGGCTTGTTTCATAGTTTTGGCACACAATAGTGAATGACTCATGATGCGCTCATTTAAGTAACAATAAATGACTCATGATGCGCTCATTTAAGTAACAATAAATGAACTAGTACAGGAATAGATGTTCTGAAATATCAAACAGACTTCTATCCCAACTTTTAAAGTGAAAAATCGGAACCATTAAACCCACCCTTTCCATAATTTGTCTCTATAGCTATTCATCTCACCCTCAAACAAAATAAACAAATAAAGCATGCAGAAAAAACTTGATATCATTGTACATGTAAAGGAATTAATTCATTTTCAAATGCAGATAATATGCCTTTCCTCCAAGACTTATTCCAATGCAATGTATCACAAGTCCTAAACCATATGAGATTTAATAGGTTGACAGATTTTAGAAGCCTAAACACTTCTCTTATACTAATAATCATACTTCTGACTGACTGAGCTCTGTAAACTAACGCTTACAGCTACAATAAGTTCTTAAATTCTCATACATTGAACACTAAGAACCATTTTCAATCTCACACACTTAAACTTCTTTTGTCATCTTAAAATCTTCAACTCAACCAATCCCAACAAGCAACAACTAACCTTGCTCCAATACTTAAAAGCATAAGACAAGTTCCACAAAAAAAAAAAAAAAAAAAAACCCTAAAAAGCATAGCAAAACCAGAAAAAGATGGCTTCATTCTACGTGTAAAGGAATTTCATTCATTTTCAAATGCAAAGAATCTGCCTCCCCTCCAAGATTTCCTATGCAATGTATCACAAATCCTCAACCTCACAAGATTCAATAGGTTGTGTAAAATCAGGAACAAGTGATTTATTCCAATTTTCTTTGCGTACTGATAGTGAAGAATTTACAGGGTTAAATAGTACTACATCAATCCTAGAAAGGAAATAAAATCAAATCTTTCCTAAATTACAACAACATTCCGATTCTAAAGAATCCTAATCCTAGTAGGAATTTGTACAATTCAACACTCCCCCTCTAGCTGGAGCATATAGATTATATACACTAAGCTTATTACAAATGAAATCAATTCAAAGACCCTTGAGAGGCTTAGTAAGAATGTTTGTCAATTGATCATTTGAACTGACGTATCCAGTGGTGATGCATCTAGACAAAATCTTTTCTCGAACAAAGTGGCAATCGATCTCTAAATAATTGGTCCTTTCATGAAACATTGAATTTGAGGAAATATACAGAGCAGTTTAATTATTATAAAGTAACTTTATCTGTGGGACATTTGTGAACTTGAACACTTGGACCAACTGCTCTAAACATACAAACTCACAAATTGCTAAGGCCATGGCACGATATTCAGCCTCCGCACTTAATCTGGTGACAACATCTTGCCTTTTACTTTTCCAAGGTACAAGGTTCCTTCCAACAAGAACACAATAACCTGGGGTAGAACACCTATCTGATGGGGAACCTGCCCAATCTACATTGGAATACCTAACAACCTATGTATGACCTTTGCTTTCATATAGTAGACCTTTTCCTGGAGCTCTTTTTATATACCGCAAAATTCGAATCACTACATCCCAATAACTATCACACAAATTTTATAGAAATAGATTAATTACGTTGATAGAGAAAGAGATATTCGATCATGTGAGAATGAGATAATTTAGTTTTCCAACAAGTTTTCAGTATCTTCCAAGATCAACACAAGGCTCCCCTTGTCTAGGTGAGAGCTTCAAATTAAGGTCTATAAGAGAATCTATTAATATGCAATCTGACCTTATCTCCTCCAAAATATCCAATGCATATTTTCTCTGTGAGATATAATACCAAAGCTAGATTGCCCTACTTCAATACCAAGGAAGTATCTGAGTAATCTCAAATCTTTGGTTTAAAAGTGACTAAACAAATGTTTCTTTAGGTGAGTTATACCGTCATGATCACCTCTTGTAATGTCAATGTTATCTACATAAATCACTAGATAAATGCATTGCCTTATTGACGCCTGTTTATAGAACACAAAACAATTAGACTCACATCGAACCATAACAAACTGTTGGATAACAACGACCAAGCACAAGGAGACTATTTTAATCCACATAGAGAATGACGAAGTTTACAGACCAAAATAGACTCCCCTTGACCAATAGAGCCAAGCAATTGCTCCATATAAATCTTTGCCTGAAGTTCATGATGCAAAAACGTATTTTTAATATCCAATTGGTGTAGAGGTCATTGTCAAATAGCAACCATAAAGAGAAATAGACAAATAGAAGAGATTATGCAACTAAAGAAAAAGTATCATAGTAATCGAAACCCATAAGTCTGAATGTATCCATTAGCAACCAAACAGGCCTTTAAATGATCCACCTTACCAGTGAGACCAACCTTAACAATATAGATTCATTGACAACCAACTATGGAATGACAAGAAGGAAGGGAAACCAAGTCCAAAGTGTGACTATTATGTAGAGTTGTCATTTCTTCAACCATTGTTAACACAATCCAAGATCAAATAGAGTCTCATAAGTGCTAGAAGGAAGAGATACAATCGACAAAGTGGACAAAAAGCATAATATATGGAGACAATCAATTATAACTAAAAACATTCTAAATAAGATGAGAATTACGAGTGAAGGGTGTATCTTTTCGAAAGGCAATGGGAAATTGATCTTCAAGTGGTAGGACCACAGCAAGAGAGGAATTTGGTGTAGGAAGTACATCCATAAGGACCTCAAAAACAGTATCAGGGGTATACTCAAGACCTATGAAAAAAACAAGACTGTCTTTAGCCAAAGGAGTAGACTCCGCCATAGAGGAAGCACTTGGGAGGATAGATAGAGGTTTAGAAGGTGGACTAAAGAGAAAGGTGACATAAGGTATAGGGAGATCCTTAGGAGAAGGGCAATTGTTAGATGGAGGGAAAAGAAATAAGGGAAACAACTCAAAGAATGTAACATCAGCAAACAGGAAAAAACAATAAGTGACAAGATAATAACATTTATAATTTGTAGATGTAAGTATCTCAAGAAAAACACACTTTATAAACTTGGCAGACAATTTGTCTGAACCAAGATAGGAAATATGAACAAGACATGTGCACCAAAAACACAAGGTGGAAGAGAAAATAAGGGTTGGTCAGAAAACATGATATTATTAGGTACCTTATTATTGAGGATGGAAGAAGCATCCTATTAATCATGAAACATGTAGTTAGCAATGCCTTAGCCCAAAAAAGAGAAGGTACATGATTATGCAAAAGTCGAGTGTGGGAAATTTCAATAAGGTGCCTATTTTTATGTTCAACAACCTCATTCTGTTGTAAGTATAGGCATACAGACTAATGGAGGATGTTGTGAAATGACATAAAGTTTGAGAAGGAAGAAGAAAAGTACTCGCACTCCTCAAGATACAAATATCAGTGTTAAATTGAATTTTAATCTCAACACATTAATATTCAAAAAAAAAAAAAAAAAATTTGAATGACTTTTTATTAAATAAAGCCAAGTGCATAGAGAATTGTTTTCAATGAAAGTAAAAGTACTAATAACCCAAAATACAAGCAATACGACATGGACTCCAAACATCAGAATGAACTAACTCAAATGGGGATGCAACCTACTTATAGATGTGCTTATGAAAAAGAACTACGAGAATGCTTACCTAATTGACAAGACTCATAATTTAAAGATGACAAATGTAATAAACCCAAAACCGTTTTCTACAACTTCTGCAAACTTGGATGGCCTAACTAGTTATGGAGATGAGATAGAGATTTGGAGGTGAAGCATGTAGTGGAAGAGGATGATAGATCCAGATGATAAGGGTCTTGAGACTCACGTCCTATGTCAATCATCTGTCTCGTGCTTTGGTCCTATATAATGACAGCTTTATTAGTAAATGTAATAGAACAATTTAGAGAACAAGTGAGTTTACTTTCAAACATGAGATTAAATAGACAACTAGGAATATCTAAAACAGATTCTAAAGGTATAAAGGGAAGTGGATAGGCATGACTCATAGCTTTGATGACTAGTGGGGATTTGTTGGCTAAGGCAATTAAGGGCAAGGAGGAAATATTGTTAACATGAGAAAGAAAATGAAGATTACCAAAAATGTGATCTAAAGCCCCAAATTAAGAACCTAAGATCCTAGAGATAAAAAATGAGAGAGGCATGCAGCCGAATTACCTGAATGTATCATCAAAGCAAAGAAGGACTGCTTATTGGCTTGATATTTAAGATATCTTTGTAGTCAATGCCTATGAGTTTCAAGGAAGCTTGTTGAGAAGATTGTCCTAATTTTGAGACTCACTAGCCATGCCTAAGTAGCAGAAAAGTTGAACTAATACTAAAGAGACTACTGGACAAGAGAACTATCCAACCAGCGCCAAACAGGAAGCCAAATTGAAATTGCAACATTGAAAAAGAAGGGATTGATCACTGTGAGATGGTTGAACACAAGTAGAAACAGATTAATGGCCACACGAACATCAACAGAGGCAGTCGAGATCAACCATAACAACTTTCCAAAATTTTTGGTGACTGAAAAAATATTTTGACATCAGAAGCAAGTCAGACCAACCAGAAAATGTTTGGTTGACTTCTTCTAAGTCCAAGGAGGATGGCGATGACACTTCACGTGTCGGGAGGAGGGAGATTGGAATAGCGACTTGTCAGAGAAGAAAGTGGCGCATGCAATGTCAAACAGTGATAGGGTCTTTGGGGTTTCGACGACGAGATGATGGTGAACAGATTGGTATAGGTGATCCTTTGGTTGGACACCTGAACGATGGCAATCTGACTTTGCTGGAAACTTCCCAGAAAAAAATTAAGGTTTCGAAGTTTTTGCTCTAATACCATGTAAAATCAGGAACAATTGATTTATCTTGATTTTCTATACGTGTATTGATAACGAAGAATTTACAAGATTAAATAGTGGTACAGCAATACTAGAAAGGAAATAAAATCAAATCTTTCCTAAATTAAAACAGCATTCTTATTCTAAAGAATCCTAATCCTAGTAGGAATTTTGTACAGCTCAACAAGTTGATAGATCCAAAGCCTTCAAAGTGTCTCTTGCACTAGTAATCATTGTTCTAACCATCGATCTCCACAAATATAACATTTACAGTTACCATAGTTTCTCATACTTTCATAAATCAAACATTAAGAACCCTTTTCAATCTCACGCACCTAACATTTCCGTTCTCAATTAAAAAGCTTCAACTCAGCCTATCAGAATAATCTAAAACTAACCTTGTTCCATTACTGCAAAGCATAACACAAGTCCCACGAATAAAACAATTCACTCAAAAGCACACAAAACAAAAGCAAACGAAAACCAAAAAGCAGCAACAAAATCAACATAAACAAGCACAATCCAAAGCAGTCAAATTCAAAAATACATGTTCCACCAGCTCAAATTCAGTTCAAAATGAACAAAACAGAACCATAATACACAAACATAAAACTGAAACAAAGTCACAATTAACCAGATTCAAAATTAACTACCTGAATCACCAACAACAAGAACTCGAACTTGCCCACAAGGAGGTCTTCCATTCTGCTCTTTGCTATTGTTCTCCCTCTCACGTTCCCTCCAAAACATGGTAACTCTTTTTTATTAACACTTTAACCCCACCCAAAAAAGAAAGAAACTCACCTCTAAAACAATAAACCAAAATCTTTAAGTCCCGTCAAACAAACCACTCAACTTCAACCCAAAACCACGCTTTCTCCAAATGCGTACCTCAAAACCCATGCTAAACTCAAGTTAACCCAACATTTCCTCGCATAGCCATCAACAATTTGCCGTAATGAATAATACCCAGTTTACAGTAATTCACAGATCTAACGACGAATCTCGATCCGAACCGTTGAAAAAATCAAGTTGGTGTGTCTGAAAACCTGCTGAGAGTTGAGTTTCGAATGAGCAAGATCAGAAATTAAGAAAATGTATGAATTTGCGATTCTTTTTTTTCAGTTAAAACGAATTATAGGGTATTTTAAGAAAAAATTTTTTTTTTTTTTTTCGTTTGAGCAGAGTGTGACGATGGGGATGCGTGAGGGAGAAACGTAAAACCTGCAAGGGGAAGGTGGCTGACACGCGCTGAAAAGCAGTAGAAGTTTCCTACTGTTCTTTGCCACTTTCCTGGAGTAGCGCCCAGTATCACTGTATTTTAAACCAGAATGAATTGCGACTTTTTTACTTTTTTCGTTTTAATTTTGTTTTTTTATATCGAATTTTTTGAAATAACATTACAAATAAATCATGAAAAATAATTTATATTGACCCATTCAACGTTAAAACCCTTTTAAATCTATTAAATACATAAATGACACTTATAGCATAAAACTTTTTAAGGATTGATGAGTTCATTGTTTAAGGAGGCTAGTGGTGTAACATATATCGGTTTTAATATTTATAAGGCCAAAGGACTTAATTCCCTTTTAGTTTCCTTAAATGATAATTTATATCTATCAAATTCTAAAAATTCAAACATCTATTTACAAAGTATTTTTTTATCTAATTTTGTCAATATTTTTTTATAAAATAACCAAAATATCATTAATAAAAAATAAAAATATTAAATATTATTAAAATATTAAAATTAAAATAAAATAAATTATAAAAATAATTATAAACAAAAATAAAAAAGAAGATGAAAATTGAAATAGGTGGTCAAAAATGATCATCGAATTCACTAAACGGCCTAAAAATGTCCACTTGATTTATGCGATAGGCGACGAGGCGAAGGCAACTACATTTGGACACCTCTGCCAAATCTCCAGTCGTCTCATGCAATCAATATGGTCAGATTTAACCATCCCTTGAATTAAATTGCCATTTCCAACCACCTAATTCAACTTTTATTGGCTATTGTTGCCAAAGACGATGATTGTGTAGCGACCCCCACTATAGGTCATTATTTATTGCTGAATATAGGGATCTCTACAGTAAAAATTGCTGTTAAGTAAAGTTTTTTTGCATATAGAAGCTGTAGCTTTAAAACATTGTCATAATAGTAGAGAAAACACTAATCATGCATTGAAAATCTCAAGTTCTATTTATTTATAAAAATATTATTTATACAATATGTATTTATAATAATTCACACATATGCGTGAGTAAAACTAAATAAAAGCATGTGAGTCATAAACTTGCTATTTGTCGTCAAGTCATATCCCCAAAATTTGACAGTTGTTTCACTCCAACTCAGCCCTCTATTCACTGACTTACAATAAGGAAACAAGAAATGAGAGGTAAGTGATAAAATCACTCAGCAGGCGTTTCCTATCTCTAACACTAGTAGGTTTCAAGCTCAATCTGACTCTCGTGACATGCCACACTATTTTTCCTTTACTATTTTTTTATTTCTGTATTTCTAAGATGCTTTGGTTTTCAATAATATTCTTTATCTTATATATTCTGTTTCTCATGAAATGTTATACATAACATGAAATGTGTATGTTAATGTCATATGCATGCTAAAAGGTCATAAACTTGCCCTTAGGTATGATTTTCTGAAAACTCTATCTAAAATAAAAGTTGTGATCCAAAGATCTTCAATATATATATAGTATATGCTGAAAATTGAATCAGAAAATACTGTATCTGAAAATATCTACTATACTGACTAGACTGATGAATACAGGGTTCGACACTTTGGCCATGTGAGCTCAATCATACTAAAATCTACTAATGCACAATCAACACTCTCTCTAATGAGCTTGATCAATGACTATATCCTCTCTAGCAAACGTTGGTTTCCCTCTCCAACGGGTGTGCGAACTCACGGTGTCTCCTCGTATTCACCTTTAACTGATTTTCGAAACATTGTATATATATACTTTAAAAATATGCTATTGGATCATTGGATCCGTTTCTAAAAACTCTGATATGACATGTCATGCTCTATGCTATTAATCATGTATGGTATGTTGTTTATATCTTGTTATTAATAAGTTCTATGCATTTAGGAATGGCTTAAAGTGGCTTAAATCTACTTTAGAGCTATTTTTGTGCATTTTTTAAAGTACACAAGCGTGTATTACTTGACACACGGACGTGTAGGAAGGCACACAAGGTTGTGCATAAGGCGTGTGCTCAGTCGTGCTAGTTTCTGGAATGAATTTATGAAACTTTGGTTGGCCACATAGACGTGCATTCAAGGCATAAGGTTGTGTCCCACACTTACACAAGTATACAACTGTCTTTTACTACTCTTGTGCCTTATTTACACAGACATATGATATTAGAACTAAGCACACGGGCGTGTGTCTGGGTTTTCTAGGCACACACGGGTGCTATGTAAGGTCATACTCATGTAGAAATGAGGCCACATGGGCGTGTACCTGCGAGTGTGCTCCACTTGATTTCTGCATATGGTATCTAGAAACCTAGAAATCCTAACCAAATCACTCTCAAACTTCAATCAATCATTAATACCCACTCAAGGCTTCTATCAACATATTCATATTCATTAAATCTCATCTCAGTCATGTCAAATCTCATAAATAGAGCATAAAACACATGTATACAAAGAGATACATACATAATCATGGAATCACCCACTCAATCAACCATAAAATCATCATTCAATCACTCAACATGCTAAGCAAAGTGAAAGAGGTAAGAGAACACTTATCTCTAGCCATGAAAGCCTACTCTCTCTCTCTCTCTAGGAGCTCCTGGATCTCTAATCTAAAGTTAAGTTGCAAGTTGGTCTCTCTCTCTAGGGTTTACTAGGAAATGAAGGAGAAACAAAAGATGAAAGTTGGGAATTGTGCGACTGAAATATTAAAAAGGTATATATGGCAGAATAACATAACACACGGTTGTGTGTCCTAGGCACACAGTCGTATGTCTCATGAAAATCTTAATTTCTTCTTGTTTCATGTCATACATGGAATATCCTCCCAAGAATACCCATGTATAAGTCACAAATAGCTTTTAAATGACTCTTCCAACCCTAAACTTTATCAAATCTACTTCCTATCAAGAAATCTCATTTTTGCTCTTCATTTCAAAGCTTAAAGGATAATTCTACCATTGGATTATTATAGACTTTTTTTAATTTTTAGTTTTTAATTATTTTTAAAATTTATTTTTTAATATTTTTATATTAAAATTTTTTTAACTTTTTTCTAAAATTTTTTATATTTTAGATATATATTTTTTAAAATTTTAATATTTTTTAATATTTTATATTTTATTTTATTCACAGTCATCTTATTCAACGCCTTATAATTAATATAAATCTTCATTGACCTACCATTTTTCTTAACAATTAAAATGAAAACACCCTAAGGTAAATAACTTGGCCTAATAAACTTCCTATCTAATAACTCTTCTAACTGTTTTTTCAACTCTTACAATCCAACTAAAATCATCTGATATGAAGCCTTAGAAATAGAAGTCTTACCAAAGACCAATTTAATACTATAGTCTATCTCGAGAAAGAGAGAGCTAACCTTAGAAGATTCTTAAGAAACACATCTATATCCTCTCTCACTGTAGGCACCTCCTTAATACTTACTCAGATCTACTCTTACATACTATATTGGCTAGAAAGCCCACACATCCTTTACTCAACATCTTCTTTTCCTTAACACATGAAATTATCATACTCTGATTCCTAGCCTCTTCAAACATAAACTGATTATCACCTAGCTAAAATCTAACTTTTCTCTTTTTATAGTTAATCTTTGTTTCATATCTATCTAAGAAATCTATAATTAATGACACATTAAAATCTATCAACTTTATAATAATCAAATTTACCTTCATAGACCTACCTTACATTATAACCACCTAATCTACCAATATCTTATCACTCACCATAACACTAGCATTAGGCAACTTTATAGAAATCCCTTGGTCTACAATACTAGAAGCCAACTTTAGTTTATCCACCATAATATGAGAACTAAAGAAGTATGTAGCATCACAATCAACTAAAATAAAAAGAGGGGTGTCATGGAAAAACAACTAACTTATCACTATAAATGAATTAGTATCAATCTACACCTAATACACAAATACACATGAGTTTTGCCTTCTCTAAAAGTACTAACACCTTCTTTAGAAGGGCACTTTAAAATATTATAACTCGACTAGTGGCATTTAAGACACATATTTTGCCCTACTAATACTCTCTTGAATGCCTCTTACTATACTTGGCATACATTAGTAGTTTAACGTTCATATTCTTGTCTCTCTTATACTCTTTCTTATGTTATACTAGTTTTTTTCCCTTATCTCTCATTTTCTTAACCTTTGAAAATATGTCTATCCTTCTCAAACATACTTCAAACCTTAACGTTCTCCTTAGAGCCTCACTGTACCTTTGTAGAAGAACTACATCAGTCGTCACATCTTAAGCAATCATAAAATACAACCCATAAACAAACTTTTACACCTTACCTTTCTTAAAACAACTAATCTTGGCATAACCTTACTAAGGCATGAAACTTGATAGCATACTTCTTAATAGAACTCACCCTTTGAGTCAATTACTAAATCTATACTTTAATACTCCTCATCAAGCATGCATTAGAACTCTCTTCAACTTAACCTTTCCTTATTGATAGATATCCTATTGAGGTTCTACCAAACCCTTTTATTACCTCTTAGCATATAGACAACATATTTCACTCTTTGCTAGACATGTTAAACAATCCTATAATCTCTTAACTACCTTTATCCATTCTTTGGTGGTATTACAGTCCCTTGATCTACTAAACCTTAATAGCTAATAAATTTTTGGCAGATTGTAGATAGGATACAATCTCTCTCTACCTTTTACTATACCATTATCTAACTTAAAACTTGACTTCAACTATTGATCTACCATAAACTCTTGAAAACTATCTCTCTTTAGTTCTGGAAAACTACCTCTCATGACTCTTAAAAAGCACATTTCATGGTCTTTCTAATCATCTCTTACATGTCCTTTACATTGAGACTCACTCAAGTAACTTATGACCTTCTTTTAGCACTCATGGATCTAACAAAACAACACTTTCAATATTACCAAGTCTAGGTAGTAGGGTCTTCATACCTAAAGTTTATTACACAGAGTAAGAAAAATTAAAATTACTTTACATATTAATATACTTAAGTTAAGTGAGCACTACAAGCACTAGTTGCCAGAATATATTGACTCTAAACTCATGTAATTTTCAAAAATAATACACTTTCGAAAATCAATTTTTATTTTAAATACTTGAAAATCATATTTAAAATACTTTTCTAAAGATTACTTTGAAAATATAGTCTAGCTTACTTTAATACCAACAATTGTAATACTGTTATATTTTTTATTTAATATATAATAATGTCACAAACATATTGACTTAAACATATGTAATTTATGAAAGTTTAAAACATATATTTATTCATACATTGCAATAGCATAAAACATTGATCATTATTTACTAAAAACCTCATGTATTATTAATGCATAGAATGCCTATAAACATACACATGTAATTGTAATGAAACTTGAGTCATAATACTTATAAAGTATAGTTACTCAAAGTATATGTAACTATACGATACATGAAGACTATATAACATCTAATCACACGATATCTTGTCCAAAGTCATCTCATGGCATTCCTTAGTAGCTCAAATATAATCTGCAAAGAAGAAAAATTTTGAATTAAGTGACAAGTCACTTAGTAAGCATTTCTTGACCTTACATATATACGTATTTCTATCCTTTAGCATTAATGTTTCATCATACTTTTTATTTTATTTCTTGTCTTATAATCTTTATTGTCTTATTACTTTTTATATTATCTTTCCTCATAATCATGTTATCTATGTCATGATATAAACCATGTTGAAATCTATGACTTAGCCAAAAGGCTTGCTTTCTTAAACCATATTTTTTAAAAACTTGTATTTGGTTCAAAAATCTCTTTATAAACCATGTCATAATCAATCCAAAGATCTCATCATTAAACTTATCTTAAAATTTCTCTTTCTTATAAAAAAATCATACATAAAATCCTTTCTTAAAATATTTGTATTGGCTAGACTAATAAACACAAGGATTCCAGACTCCAATTATATGAGTTCAACTTATGTATGATTAATTTTCTCTCTAACAAGCTTAGTCTATGATTACGTCCTTTTTAATAGATGTTAATTTTTTCCTCTAATGGTCGTGCAAATCTAAGGATGTTTCTTTGTATCAATCCCTAAAAGATGTCCAAAACATCGAATTTTCTACTTTAAAAACATATACATGTAAAACATTTATTTTTTTAAAACATTATGCTGGTATGTCGTGTCATGTGATGCTTATTATGCATTAAAGCTTAACATTTTCTTTAGAATTATTATCAAGATTTTCTTAATAATTAATCCTTACAATTTTCATATTAATTATTATAGAATTTCTCCTATAATTTCTTACTAAGATTTTCTTAACTTTTATACTTTTCTTTATTAATAATCTGTTAAAGTTTCTAAAATCTTCTCTTAATTAATCTTCATAATATTCTACAATTTTCTATATTATTTTTTTGTAATTATTATGCCACACGGTTGTGTCATACCTAATTTTTACACTTATATGAAAATGGCTCATGTATACAACTATGACTCAACATATCACAGTCGTGTCCCCAGTAAGACCATCCTTACTGTGCTTTAGTCGTGTATGCATAGCATACATGATCGTGATGCTATAAAATGTGACCACACAATTGTAGGTCTACTTAAACACATGGTCATGCACCTTGTTTTGCCACTGCAAATCTAAGCCAAACAGCCACAAATCTATGACATTCATCACTCAACCCCTAACAGCCTTTGTTAGTATCATTTCATAATCAATAATCATCATTTTCATATCAATTTGCCATCAATTATATCTGTATCATCAATCACCTTAAACTCATAAATTATCCTATCACAAATACAAAACGTCCTAAACATGTTTCTAATCTTCCAATTTATCCCATGTCATCAAGTTATCATGAAACTGAGCTAAAAACACCACATATAGTACCTAGAAGTAGCACTCCACAATACCAGAACATATAATTTCAAATTTACATGTGATTAACCTAGATTTAAGCAATTTAACATCAAACATAACATTTCAATTAGATCTTGCATTAATACATGTAATTACACTCATTTCATGTTATTCAATCATAAGACATGCTTTATCATAATCAACTCATGGATCATACTCATTATATAAATAGATTAAGGTTAGGAAACACTTACTTCTAGTTGTTTAAGATCAAGTTCTTTCTTTTTTCTTTTTGGAAAAAACTTACTCCTCAGATCATGTCTCAAGTCCCTATTCCTCTTTTTAAGCTCTTTGGTAAGTGCTTTTTGAAATGCTCACAAAGACTTAAATGAAATTTTATGAAAAATTTGAATGACAACATTCTTTATATAGCTACACCAAAACTACACTTACACACGATCATGTATCTCAAGACACATAGTCGTGTATGAAAATTTTTTTATATTTTTATGTCTTTCCATGTTGTACGCATGGCAACCTCTTGAGATGACATGTGTATAAGCCAAATAAAGCCCTAAATGACAATTTTATCTTTGGGCTTACTCGACTCAATTTTTAATCCTGAAATCTTATTTTTCTCGTAAAATTTCAATCTAAAATAACCATTCTAACCTCAAATTATTACAATTAGATATATTTCTAATACCATATATGGCTACATGCCTATCATGCTTTTGATACAACAAAGGCTTGGTCAATGGATCAGTCTGCTCTCTTGATCTATATATCTCTACACTACACAATCTCTCATACTAAATAGAATCACCTAAGAATATATTTGAATTTCTTATAAAATCATGGTTCCTTAACTTGTGCTATAGCCCCATTGTTATCTCAATAAAAGCCAATGGGATCAATAATGCTAGGTAGCACTTTATATTTAGATATGAACATTTTAATCCAAATTGTCTCTTTTACTACCTTGACATGAGCTATATACTTAAATTTTGTTGTAGAAACAATAATAGTCCATTTAGAAACTCACATCACTATAACCTTATAAACTGAGTTTATCTTTTTCTTTCAAGTACTTAAGGATGTTCTTGACAACAATATACTATTTTTCACTTAGATCATATTGATATCTACTACAAACACTTAAAACAAATAAGACATTAATCCACGTACATAGCATTTTATACATGATAGATCTAATTATTGAAGGATAGAACATAACTCATCTTTTACTTCTAAATTTTAACTACCAAAAAAAAAAATATAACTCATCTTTTCTCTATTTTATAAATGTTTTAGGACATATTTCTTTAGAGAGATATATGCCATGAGTCATAGGCAATGACTTTTTCTTTGGCTATTTATTTTGAATTTCTTTAGAACTTTATCTATATATGTGCTTTAACTTAGTCCAAGTTTTCTATGAGATATTTCATGATAGATCTTAGTACTAAGAATGTAAGTTATTTCTCTTAAGTCCATGGAAAAACACTTGGATAACCAAGTCTTAATATTTTGTATATGTAGAATGTCATTTCCAATAATTAAGATACCATCGATATATAATACTAAAAATGCTACCACCTTCTCACTAACCTTTTATACATACATAGTTTATCTTCATTTTTTATAAATCCAAACTCTTGAATAACTTTACCAAAATGAATGTTCTTACTCCTCAAAGTTTGTTTCAGTCCATAAATAGAACTTTGTAACTTATTGAAACCTTTAGCAATCGATCAAGCTTTATAATTATACATGTTACCAACCAAGTTGGTTTTCTTTTTTAGAAACCTATTTGTACCCTATAGGTTTTATCCATTCATATGCATATGCTAAAATCCATACTCAATTCTTGTATATAGAGTTCATATTAAACTTATAGTCTCAAGCCATTTCTCAAAGTCTAGATCTATCATAATCTCCATGTAGGTTTTAGACTCATCATCGGAGATGACTAATGTAACATACTCATTTTGTTTTTATTTTTTTAAAATAAATATGTCACATAGTGAATTTACTTTCATACATAATGCGAAATAAACATATATTTACTTAAAACATAACATAAACTTATTTGTGAATAATACCTCTTTATTTCATTAAAATTTCATAAAGTGTGGAACATAAATTGTTTATAAAAGTAAACCTTGTGTAAATAATTATGTTGAAAACATCACACTATCATACATCATTACATTACTTATATCATTGCATTGATACTTGTAGCCTTCATACAGTTACTCCTCACTGTAACCTACATAAGATAATTAAATTAGAATAAGTGGCAAGTCATTCAACAATTAAAATTCTTAACCTTATCTTGAATTGTGTTCATATCTTGATTATCTTACATGTCTTAACTTTATCTTTAAATCTTATTTTAGGTGAATATCTTAATTCTTATGGAGTCTTAGTCTTATTTTCTTCTCTTAAATCTATCTATGTTTATCTTATTGATTAGTTATGCTTGGTCGTGTTATAACATGAATGTCATCCTCAAATCATGATAAAGTTATGTCAAGAATTAGTCCAAAGCCTTTCTTCTCATAAAAATCTAACTTACCCCATAAACTTTAACATAAAACCTTCTTTTTCCTATAAACGTTTGATAATAAAATTTCATAATTGATCTAAAAATTTCATAATTAAATTACTATAAAAACATTCACATGCCAATCAAGATAATGAACATAGATATTTGACACCTCGATCTTGTGAATTCAACTAATACACAACTACCACTCTATTTAACAAGTTTACTTAATGGTAATGTCCTCTCTAATAGATATTAGTTTTTCTCTCTAATAAGCATGCAAACTCATAAATGTTCTCTTGTATTTACCCTTAAAAAAATTTCTAAGACATCTTATTTTCTACTTTTCATAAAACATGATAACTTATAAAAAAAACCAATTTCTTTTCTTTCATTCTAAATCTTTTATTTCTTTTGACATGTCATGCTATAGAATTGCAATTTATGCATTAGGGCTTATTCTTTATAATTTATTACTCTTATGCTTAATTTGAAAAGTATGATTTTCTTTTATTTCTTTAAATTCTTTCTTATAAAATGTCATATATGATTGTGCATCTCGAAGCTCTATGAGCATGACCATCATTATAACACTCTTGTACATACTATTATTTTACAATCGTGACAACATAAGCCTTATGACCATGCCTCACCAATGCACAATCATGATCATCAAGCAATACATGTAACTTATCAACCTTTAGTGCACTGATACATTGCTTATAATACATGGTCATGATGTTATAGAATACTCATGTATGGGCATGAGCCTCTCATTTGCACGATCATACCTTGCATTATTCTTTAATGACCAAAGCCAAACATTAACTGATCTTAATCAGTTCACAACCAAATCATATCAAACAAGTTTTGTTTTATTCATACTTTATCATATTCATGATTAAACTCAAACATCATCAAGTCATGCCTTAAACACACTTAAAACTAACACTCATAGAAGCATACATCCAAAGCAATATTACATATTTATCATACAATTTTAGTTATATCTTTAGGAAATTAATACACATCTAACTCACATAATTTCATATCTACAACAAAATTTAATAGATAAAATCTAATTACATGTTTACACATTAAAATCCAACCTAGATTATGTTTTCTTTAACATTATTTCATCATACCATTATATTTCATGTGATCAAGGTAAATTAACCTTAGAAATTCTTTTATAGTTTCGTGATCATTAAATCATCATTAATTAGCATTAATTTGTCATAAAAAAACCAAGATTAAGCTTAAGAGTAAAGATCAATGACAAATTTGAAAGATTAAAGTAAGAACTTTACTTACCTGCTAGTTTACTTTCTCTGTCTCTTTCTCTCTTCTTTTTCCTCTGATCAAATTTTGATCAATGCTTTGATCAACTTGCCTACTGAGCTCTTTACTCTATACTTTCTAGAAGACACTAAACCTTAAAGTCTAAATTCAAATAAAATTTTAAAATAACACTATTTTATATAAATGGCACGTAAGCTACAAATGTACAATTGTGCATCACTTACATGTATAATTGCACATGGTAGTAACAATAAATCTCTTACCATTTCTTGTGTGGTACATATGGCAACCTTATATATTGACACGTGTAAGACTTAAAAATAAGCCAAAAGAACCATTTTACCTTACTATTAATTTTACTTAAGTTTGAAACATTAAAAATATCACTCTTACTATTTTTTTACCCAAAATAACCTCATTCCTATGCCATTACAACTAGTACATCATTGTACTGAGTTAAAAGCTAACCATATCCTCTAGCTCATTATGTACTTTATCAGACCTCTACAACTATAAGAACTAAGTTTTAAAAACAATAAAATGGGTAAGAACAAGAGAAATTCAGGTTTTTGTAGTGTTAATTTAGTTTAAATTGTATTTACGAGTATTTTGGATAATATGAGCTTTATATGGGTTATACATGTGTCAACCTGAAGGTTGCCATGTGCATAATACAAAAGGCATTAGAATTTTTGAACTCTCACCATGCACAACTATGTGCTAGTATGTGCATGATCGTGCATGTTTCTATTTTCATTCACCTATCAACTCGTACATGTTATTCTTATAGGATTCAAATTTAATTCTTAAGGGATTTTAGAGAGTGAGATCTAAAGAGTTACAAAAGAGTGAAATACTATTAATGAAACATCAATAACTAGATATTTGCTTAGAGAGAGTGTATTTGTAAGCTAGCCTTGAGGTGAGTAATTTCTTTAGCTTATTCATGTGTAATGGATATGTTATAGTTGGATATGATGTTTTGATACATGATTAAATGGAAGAAACGATAAATAAAGTTGATTCATGAGATTAATTATAAAATTCAGCTCAAAACATTTAAATTCAACTTGAAAGAAATAAGATTTAGCTTATTCTTATAAGATGTATGTATACTTGATATGTTTGGCTAGAAGTGATAATCTAAGGTGTGTTTTCTTCTAATTTTCAATTATCTAATAGCAAATGATGAATTCACTGATAATTTTGGCTATTATACGCTTAGAAACATGTATAAGATATGGATAAGAAGTATAAGCATATTAATGATGATTTGAAATGTATACTTGGATTAAGTAATTAAGCATGTTAAAGTTTAACTGCTAAAATAACTCTATGGATCTATAATTGCTTGGCTAAATCTATAACAGTAGAGTATGATATACGACTGTGCATACAAGAGGTATATGACCATGTAGTCATGTATAAAGAGTAAGATCATGCATGTTCTTGCATGGATGATCATGTGAAACATGGAAAAAGTTTTTTAAGAGCCACAACCATAAGTTGGTGAGTAATGATCATGTAAAAGTCAATTCCACATGTATGGAATTTACGTGGTGCACAACCATGCAACTTATAAGCCCACGATCATACATAACCACGCAACTTATATATGCATGATCATACACAGTCTAGAACCTAAATAACAAGATAACTTTAATTAAGATAATAATGAAGTAAATTTAAGGAAATAATTGTTAAATAATCTTACTAAGATCTAATTCATTTTCTACATTTCATAACACATATGCAGATAAAATGATTTATGAAAAAATAAATAAATGTTTTATGATCTTCAAGTCGAATCTGTATATTTTATGAAAAGTAAAAATTGATGTTCAAGATATCTTTAAGGGTTAATATGAAGGGATATTTATGAGTTTACACGTCTATTAGAGAGAAAAACTAATATCTGTTAGAGAGGACATAACTATTAGCTATGCTTATTAGAGAGAATACTTGTTATACATTAGTTTGAACTCATGTGACTAGGGTATTGAATCCTTGTATTCATCAATTTGATTAATATATGATTTTTATGAATAATTTTATGGGAGAAATGATTTATGACAAGCTTTATAATGAGATCTATAAATCAATTATAATAAGTTTTATAATGAGGTTTTCAAACCAAATATGAGATTTATGAAAAATGATTTTAATAATGAAACCTTAAGGCTACATCATGGTTTTTAACATGTTTTATATCATGACATACATGATATGGTATAATAAAAAATGATGGGCAAAATTAAGACATTAAGATAAGAAAGAAGATTTACTAAGTAAGTAAGATTAAGATGTTTAAGATATAAATTCAAGGATAAGGTTATGTATGTTAAGTTGAAGAAAGTACTTACTGAGTGACTCACTACTTATTCCAAATCCTTTTCCTTATAAATTATATTCTTGTGTTTGCTAAGTAACTACATTGTTGAGGCTACTTATGTCAAGATATTATTGATAGTTCATGTATATATATATATATAGTTTTTGTTTAGTTTTATAGTTTCAAAACAATTCACATGACATTCGTAAATATTTCTTTCAGTTCTACATTATGAATGAAGATGGGGTATATACAATATGTTTGTATGATGTATAGTTTTCATGAAAAGTTAATGAAAAGGTATCTCAGAAATTTATGAATTTTATGATTAAGATTTATTCTGCATATATGTATGTATGTATGCATGTATGTATGTATGTATGTATGTATCTATGTATATATCGTAATACTATAATTTTTGGTATCAGAACATGATTTTGGAAAATTTTTTTCGAAAACTGATTTTCAAATTGATTTTGAAAAGCAATTGTTTAAAAAATTACATTATTTTCAAAAAATTTTACATTAATTCATAAGTCTGAAGATCCCAATAGCTAGCTCTTAACATGCTTACTCAGCGTAAGTATTTTGTTTTCTTGAATATGAATGTTTATTAATTAAAATTTGTTAATTAAATTTTAGATATGAGAAAAGTTAACATATCTTAGCCTAGACATGAAATGGTTGTGAGTAATGCTTTTATAAGACTTGGTAGTATAAGGAGAGGTTATTAAGCTCCTCAAGTGAGATTGAGCATTAAGAATGTTAAAGAGATAATTCGAAAGGCTTTGAGAGGTAAAGATTAAAGAGAGATAAAATCAATTTTGGATAAATGATTGAGACCTATTTTGAAGGATGAGACATCTAATAAGGGTAGAGAGAGATTACATTTGATCAATAGTCTATTTGAGGTTCATCAACTATATAAATTTAGTGACTTTAGAGATATAACAATGGCTTAAAAGTGGATGGAGTCAGTCAAGAGTGCTATAAGATTGTTTAAGATGTTAAATAAAGAGAAAGTATAGTATATTATGTATCTTTTGAGATGAAATAATAGGGTTTAATGAAATCTTGCCAAGATGTCTATTGATATGTCTACATTGAGTTTGAGTGAGTTTTAAAGGATTTTCAATGAGGAGTTCAAGAGTGCTAATTTGGTATATGTCTATGCTTAATAGTTTATTAAATTGACTTAGGGAAACAGTTCTGTTTAGAAGCATGTCACTAGATTTAATGTTCTAGCAAGATTTGTGTTAAGGTTAATTAGTCAGAGGAGCGTAAAATTCATAAATTGTAAATGGCCTACGTTTGATAATTGTTTGAGATATGATGATAGGTATATTTCCTCCATAGAGATACAATGAGGCATTAGAAAGAGCTTTAAGAATTGAGGTATGTTTAAGGAGAATGAGCATGTTTAATAAAGCTAATGGTAGCAACGATAAAGCTAAGAGGCTAGTTCAAGGAAAAAAAAAAAAGACTTTAAGGGTAATAAGAAGGTTAAAGTTAAAAGACCTACCTACAACAAATATCATAAGAGAAATTTGGGAAAGTGTTTGATAGGATAAAATATGTGCCTTAAATGTCATCATCCTATTCATAAGATTTTAGAGTGTCCATCGTTGGGTGATGCTAATGCTCCAAGTAGTAATGGTAGAGCTTAAGTATTCACTATAAGGTAAGAGTAGACAGATGCTAATCTTTTAACTGTGACTAGTCAATTACTCTTCCATGATACTCTTCTATTTGTTTTAGTAGATTGTAGTACTACTCTTTATTTCATTACTAAAGGTATAGTAGATATATTAGGTTTGAATCTTGTTATTGTAGACTATAAAATTTGTATTGAGCTACCAAACAATAATTTAGTGTTAAGTGATTCAATACTAATAGGGCAAGTTATGGTGATTCAAAAAGATCTTTATTGGCAGATTTGATAGTTATAAAGATGTATGATTTTGATATTATACAATGTATGAATTTTCTAGGGATGCATGAAACTGAGATTAATTATAAGAAGATAAAAGTTTTTTTTAAGTTAAATGATGGTGATAAGTTTGCATTTGGTGAGGGTAGGATTCAAAGTGTGATGATTTTATATGCAAAGGCAAGAAAAAAAGTTAAGTAAGGGTGTGTAGGTTATCTAGCTAATATTATGTGTAAGAGTGGATTTGGGTCAAGGAATGAGGATGTATTAGTTATTAGGGAGTTTATGGATGTGTTTGTAGATGATCTTCCTAATTTGGCTTTAGTAAGGGAAATTGATTTTAGTATAGAGTTGGTATTAGGAACAACTTCAATTTTAAAGTCTCTATACCATATGGCTCTAGTTGAGTTATAGGAGTTGAAAAAAAAAATATAGAAATTATTAAAAAAAAATTCATCAGGTTGAGTTATTTACTATAGGATGCTCTTATATTATTTGTGAAAAAGAAAAACGACTCTCTAAAAATATGTATTAATTATCGAGAGTTGAATAAGGTGACAATTAAGAATAAATATCATTTATCAAGGATTGCTGATTTGTTTAATCAGTTGAGAGGAATTGTTGTGTTTTCTAAAATTAATCTAAGGTTTGGGTATCATTAGGTTAGATTGGCAGATAAAAATGTGCCTAAAACTTTTTTTTAAGATAAGATATAACCATTATGAGTTTGTTGTGATGTTATTTGGGTTGACTAATACTTCAATGATGTTTATAGACTCAAAGATTATGGTATTCTAGGATTGCCTTGACAAATTTGTTGTGATATCTATAGATAATATCTTTATGTACAAGAAGAGTAGAGAAGAGCATAAGGAACATTTAAGGATAGTACTATAAAGGTTGAAAGAGAGACAATTGTATACTAAATTCTCTAAATATGAGTTATAGTTTGATTGTGTGACATTTTTGGGTCATACGGTATCAATTGAAGGGATCTTGCTATAGAAGGTTCATTAAGGGATTATCAAGTTTAACTAGATTATTGACTACCCTAACTAGGAGAAAGGTTCTCTTTATTTAGTCTAAAGAGTATAAGATAAGATTTTAGGAGCTAAAAAAAGATTGACGAGTGCTCTAATTTCGGCTTTGCTTGAGGAGGGAGTCGAGTATGAAATTTATATAAGTGTCTTCAATTAAGGTATTAGAGTAGTATGGATATAAAATGGTAAGGTTATTATTTATAACTTAAGATAGTTAAAAGATTATGAGCTAAGGTAGTTGACCCATGATTTAAAGTTGGCTATTGCAGTGTTTGCTTTAAAGATTTGAAGGCATTACTTATATAAGGTGAGATATAATATAGTGAGATGTAATATATACTCTGATCACAAAGGCTTGATGTATTTCTTCTCTTAGAAGGAACTTAATATAAGGCAATACAGATGGTTAGAATTGGTTAGGATTATGATTGTAAGATCAAATATCATTTGAGTAAGCTAATACAAATATAGATTCTTTGAGTAGAAAGGTGGTTTTATCTAGGGTATCTATGTAGAGAGAGTTACAAGATGATATTTATAGGGACTAAATTGAGATTATGACTATAAGGGTATTCGAGGTTACAGATTGAGTCTCCCATGATGAATGATATATAGGTTTGATAATTGTCTGACACTTGGTCTCAAGGTTTGGTTTAAAGGATCAGAGATAGCCTAGTAATTGATTTTGAGATGAGAGATAGGATTTTATGGTATAAGGGCAAGGTATGTTCTTAGTGACGATGGTTTAAGGCAAGGATCTTGGTATAGGCTCATAGTTTGATCTATACAACATATCCAATGAGTGTTAAAATGTATAAGGAGCTTAAGAGAATGTCTTAGTGGTCTGTGATGAAAAAGGATATAGTTGATTATATGGCCAAGTATTTTGTATCAGTAGGTTAAGGTAAAGTATTAAATACCTTCTAGGTTGTTATAGTCATTGAGTATTCTTGAGTGAAAATAAAAAAGTATTACTATATATTTTATTGTGGATCTTCCCCGGGTTCAGTAGGGTTATTATGGTATCTAATTCATTATAGATTATCTAACTAAATTAGCTCACTTCTCGCTTATCAAAAAGGGTATGTCAGTTGATTAGTTAAGTCAGTTATACATCAGAGAAATTGTTAAGGTTCATAAGGTTCTTAGGATTATTGTTTCAAACATTTTTCGAGGTTTATGTCTGTATTCTGTGGGAGTCTTTAGAGATCTTTGGGTACTAGATTGGCTTTCAAAAAAATATATCACCCATAGGCAGATGGGTAAACAAAAAGGACTAATTAGATTCTAAAAGATGTGTTGAGGGCATATTGGATGGACCACAAATCAAGCTAGGTAGAGTTATTGCCTTTGATAGAATTTGTGTATAATAATAGTTACTAGTCAACTATTTTCAGATGGCTCTATACAAGGTTCATATGGTAGAAGGTGTAAATCTCTTTTACACTAAGATGAGATTAGTGAAAGAGATTCTTTGAATGTAGTGTTGGGTTATAAGATGACTTAGAAGATAATTGATTAGATTCAGTTGATTAGACAACATATGAGATAGGCCTAGGATGGATAAATGAGTTATGTTGATAAAAGATAAAAAGATCTAAAGTTTCATATTGGTAATAAGGTTTTCTTAAAAGTTACTCCTTCTAAGAGGGTAATTAGATTCGATAGAATGGGTAAACTTGCACCCCGGCACATTGGACTACATGAGATTCTAGAGAAAGTTGGTTGTATGGCTTACAGACTTGTTTTGCCCACCAGTAATGTCTTGCAGGCTTTTTTGTTGAAAAAATATATTAGGCATAATATTACTCTCTCTATCTCTCTCTCTTACTCTTTGTCTCTCTATCTCTCTCTCTCTCTCTCTCTCTCTATATATATATATATATATAATAGTATCACATACTTACCTAACCATGCATACTTTGTGGAAGTTTAAACATACATTCCTTCATACGTTGCAAAAGCATAAAACATTTATCATTATATACTAAAACTACTTGTATTATTATTAATACATAAAAATGTCTGAAAACATAAAATGTGAAAATATACTCAAAACTGAGTCATAATACTCATAAAATGAACTTTGTTTAAAATACATGAAAACTGCATAAAATCTAAGCATAGAATATCTCGTTTAGAGCCATCTCATAACACTCCTTAGCAACACAAATATAATCTACAAGGAAAGGAATCTAGAATGAGTGACAAATCACTTACTAAGTGCTTCATAACCTTACATATATAATCTCATCCTCTAAGTATTAATGTCTTATCTCATTTCTTATTATGTTATTTATCTTATATTCTTTACTTGTCTTACTATCATTGTATTATCTTTCTTCTTGATCATGTCATGTCATGTATGTCATGATATAAACGTGTTGAAATCGATGACTTAGCCCCAAAGGCTTACTTTCTTTAAAAACTCTTTTTCTTAAACCTTATATTCAATTCAAGGATCTTTTCACAAATCATATCATAATCGATCTAAAAATCTCATCAAAACTTATTTTAAAATATTACTTTTTTATAAAAATCGTATATATTCTTAAAATATTTGTGCTGATCAGACTGATAAACATAAGACACTTTAACTATATAAATTTAACTGATACACAACTAGCACTCCATCTAACAAACTCAATCCATGACTGTATCCTCTCTAACGAGAATGCAAACTTATAGGCGCCCTTCTATATCCGTCCTTAAAAGATGTCTGAAACATTAGATTTTCTATTTTTAAAACTTATGCATGTAAAACATTTGATTTCTTAAAAAAATAAATATTACTTTAGCATGTCATATCATATGATGCTTATCATGCATTGCAGATTAATATTTACTTAATTTTATTATTAAGATTATTTCTTAATAATTATACTTATAAATTTTCTTATTAAGCTTATAATTCCAAGTTCCATTAATTTGCTTAATCTTTTGATAATTTCCTTAATTAAGCTTATGTAATATCTTACAACTTTTAATTAACTTATTAATTATTTTTCTTAAATTCTCGTATTACACAGTTATAACCCTTTTAAATTTTATAGCTTAAGCAAAATTGACACGTGCACACGACTGCGACTCAACATCTCATTGTCTTGTCTTCAATAATACAACATCACCACTTCTCCAATCATGCATGCATGATATGAATGATCGTGAAACTATAGAATACGACCACATAGTCATGCACCTTTTTGAATTTACGGTCGTGCATCATATTTTGCTATTACAAATCCTAGCCAAACAACCACGATCGGCACCAATCTTTACTTAAATCACATCCATAAGGGTCAAGCACTCCAGAGCTAGCACTGAAAGATGTTTTTAATACAATTGCTGAGATGGGGATTATTGGAATCTTAACCACTATACATGACAAAGTTTTATGCTTGTGCTGATTGACTTGCCATCAAGTTAATGCACTGAATTGGTATATAGGCTCTAAATTCTCTAATGGATCATCTAGGTATTGTTTAAGTTCATACTTATTTGAACTTTGAGCTTTTTCAGTATTCTTCATGTGCTCTTTCCATAAAATCAAAACATTATCTACTTCAATTGGTTTTTTAATAGAAGTACTAATTGAAAGGGTTGTCATTCCTATAAAAGATGTTTCAAAAGAGAATATATATTAATATTATGATTCCTAATAGCATCATAACCTATTTAACATATGTGATATTTTTTTCCAATTAGGTAGAATCACACCAGAGCCATATGTATATGAAAATGAGGCACATTAACTAGGGATATATAAGGTTTCTTCAAACATCAAGTCCATGTGTTCTTGGTATGTATCCTCTAGTACATGGCAAACATTGACAATCTCCACTTGCGCTCAATTGTTGTCACCATATACATACATACATACATACATACATACATACATATATATATGGGGGCAAATGTAATAGATAAAAGATAATTTAAATGTGCAAAATTAGAATAAAGAATATGTTATTAATACTCATAAATCAGCGTATATTTAGTATACAAACATGTACTCATCATTAAATCAGCATATATATAGTACAACATGACATAAATCAATATATATAGTATACAAAACACCTTAAAGCAAATGTAAACATATAGTATACAAATTGTTAAACCCCAAATCCTAAATGGAAAATGACCTAGAGGTAGGGGATGAATAGGTTATTTTAAAAATTTTGTGAACTTAAAACCCTTTTCTACCAAAATCAATTAATCATCAATACAAAATAATTTATCAAACACAATAACCACAAGCCAAGCAATCAATATAAGCAAATAAATAAAGAGAGATAGGGATAAGAAAGGCTCAGTCAATTTAGATTGGTTCAGAGCTTCCTCACACCTCCTACATCCATTATTTCAAATAACCCCGCTTAAAAATTTCTTTCGATTAACTTTAACCCCAAAGTTACAAAAGTTTTGACACAAAAGATTTTGCCCTTCTTACACTAGTTTTGATCTCAAGGGATTGCGCCTTTAATTTAGTTTTTATAGAGATTACACCCTACACTAGTTTGACAGAATTGCTTAACATATGGTCCTTATACATAGGAACTACTATTAGATCTATAGAGGAATGTGTCCTTATAACTTGACATATAGTCGTGTGCTTGAAAAGCATACGGTCGTGTGTCCTTGTTTCTTCACACACGAACACTTCACACGACTCAACCAAGTTATGTGTTGCTCTCATGACACATATATAGTCACGTAGCCTAACCACGTACAATAATGTGTTAGGAAAAATCTGCAAAATAAAAATATTTTTGTCATCTTTGTCATGTTCAATACATATATGAACTAGTTAGATATTTTAACATATGTTTAGCATTAATTCAAAGCCAACAAAGATCCAACAATCTCATCATTTTAGACTTGATGACAAAACTTATATTAAAATGCAATTTAGCACAATAATATAAATTTAAAAGAAAATTCAATTTAAAAAAAAATATTAATCATACAATCTTTAAGCATAAAAAAAATTCATTCTAACATGCCTATACATTTTCCCCCTCGTTATAAATCAAAAAGACATGTTAAAATGTTTTCCATTTAAGCGTAAAGATAAAATTTCTCCCTCTTTTTTAAAAAATTTATCCTCTTACCACAAATCATTCAACTCCCCTTTTTAGGAATACTCTAAACTCCCCTAAATAAAATAAAAAAAAATACATTTGAAACCAATTGTTGACAAAATATAAACACTAACCTTCACATAAGCATAAGTTTTCATAATATACTCAATCAAAGAGCATTCAATTTGTATTTCTCCCCCTTGTTAAATGAATATAACCAATAAAGTAATGTTTTTATGTATAAAATATGATCATGAATGTATTTTTGAAAATTTAGTTTGCAGAAACTCAAAAATTTGAAAATCATGGAAAATTTTCTACAACTTTATGTCAAGCATGGTCATGTAGACTATATGCACGATCGTAGATGTCTAATTACTGAACATACATGGTTGTGTGTCTCTTAAACACAACCCTGTGATTGGGAAAATAATGCATGCACATTCACGCTACTCAGATGCATAGTCGTGTATAACTCATAAAACTCAGAAATCTGTAGAATTGAGCAGTTTAAGCATAGAGGGCATTTTCAACTTAATTTCAAAATATTCAAAAAAAGTTTTTCTTCATTTTAAATCATTGAAAACAATCTAAGAGTAGATTTCAAATATGTCTAAAACCAAATTACACACAATTTGACAATTTTGAAAAATTTGTGGACGTTTTAGGTAATAAAACATTTGATGCATAAATTTAATCAAAACATCACAACTACATCAATTTTGCATGTTTTGGCCATAAGGGACATATCATATACGAATTCATGTCATTTACAATCAACACAAATAAAGTTGATATATTTGACATGAATTTCAACATTGCTTATGTTATAACATAAACCTATATACATATCACACTTGTATCAATTCACTCTTAATTCTCAATCATAGCAAGCATATATATGCATGCCAATTCAACAAACTCACAACATGGCTAAAATCATCATCATCAACCAAGTATATCACAAGTTTTAAGGATTAAATCACTTACTGGGATTGATGACTTTTATACATCATTTTTTCACTCTTTCTCGGTGTCGAAACATAGGGAGACTCATTTTTCATTATCTTCATTGTTCAAGTCTTCCTTGCTTAATGTAGTAAGCATTTTGTTTTTGGATTTCTTCTTTTTTATCTGAAAACATTCTTATCGATAATGTCCTTCCTTTCCACACTTGTAGCAAGTTATCACTTTCTCATTTTTCTTCTTCTTTCCTTTTGAAAGAAACTTACTGAACTTTTTGAAGAGCATCTTCAATTACTCTTCATCCATTGAGCTCTCTTATTTGGTTGAAGGTGTCTTATCATTTTCGCTTGAACTTTCCTCAACCTTGAGTATAATATTCTTCTTCTTCTCTTCCTTCTCCTTCTTTCTAGGCATCCACTTCATTTTGTGAGTTAGAAGACTTCCGATGAATTCGTCCATATTGTTTGTCAAGTCTTTTGACTCTTCGATTACTGTCACCTTTATGCTCTAAGCTTCTAACACTGAGACCTTAGCACTTTCTTGACTAACTCAATATTCTCAAACCTTTTACCTAATCCTCTCAATTCATTCACCAAGTTTCAGAAACGTTTATACATTTCTGTGATGTTTTATTCCTTCTTCATTTCAAATAGCTTGTATTTATGGAAAAACATTTTCATCTTGGACTCCCTCACTTAGCTAGTTTCATCATGCGTAATTTGGAGGATAGTGTATACTTTATGCGTTGTTTCACAAGATAGAAACATGATTGAATTCTATGGCATTTAGAGCATAAAACAGCATGTTTAAAGCCCCAAAATTTAAACATATCATCTTTTCATCATTTTTATTAAAATCATCTTATTTTAGGTAACTTTTTTCTAGGGTCAGTGGGAATAAAATCTCCCCTCACTATAATTTCTTAAAGTTAATATTCGATGGATTGAATGAAAAATTTTATATGAATTTTCCATTGACCATAATTAACATCATAAATCTTTGAAAGTTGGTTTTTGAAAAAGATTTGTCATAAAAGTTTTGAAAACGACTCTTGAACTCTAAAAATCATTAAATTTTTTAAAATAAGAGCTCAAACTCTGATACTAATTGTTAAACCCCAAATCCTAAGTGGTAAATAATTTGAGGGGATGAATTGGTTATTTCAAAAATATTGTGAATTTAAAACCCTTTTCTAGCAAAATCAATTAATTATTAACATAAAATGATTTATCAAACACAATAACCACAAGCCAAGCAATCAATATAAGTAAATAAATAATGATAGATAAGGATAAAAAGTGCTTAGCCAATTTAGAGTGGTTTGGAGCTTTTCTACACCTCTTATGTACACTACTTCAAGCAACCCCGCTTAAAGATTTTCTTTTACTAACTCACCCTTCTCACACTAGTTTTGATCACAAGGAATTACGCCTTTAACTTATTTTTTATAGGGATTATACTATCTACTAGTTTCACAAGATTGTAACCAAGGATTTTTGGAAATTAAAACAACTATTTTGCCTCACAAGGCTGATATACAATTTGCTCACAAATAGTCTCTCAAAGTGTATAGAATTGAGTTTTAAAGAAAGAAATTAGAGAAGAGATTAAAGAATAAAGATTGGGAGTGAGTAGCCTAATTTTCTAACCCTCTTAACTTTAAAATCACTCCAATTTATAGTGTTTAAAAGGAGGTAGCCGTTGGAGTTTATTTGAGAGCCATTAGAGCTTTCTAGAAAGTTACACAACTGTGTCCTTTTCTTCACACGATCGTGCTCCCTTTATTTTGTGTCTTCCAATGGTCAAATTTCTCTCTATCGTGCACCTATATGGGCATGTGCTTCATGCATACAGTCGTATATCGTTGATGCTTCAATGTTTCAGGATTCTAAAAGGTTATATAACTTCGTGCATGAAACTTGTACAATCATTACACAATCAACATTTTTCAAGTAACACAAGCATGTGTACTTTTTGCAGGAGCATATGTCCAACATTTTTTGTTTCACACCAGCACAACTAGAACTAAATAGGAGTGCGTCCTTATAACTTGACATATGGTCATGTGCTCGAAAAGCACACGGTCGTGCGTCTCTTTTTCTTTGCACATAGACGTTTCACACGACTGAACTAAGTCATGTGTTGCCTTTATAGTACACACATGGTCATGCGACCTGACCATGCACAGTTGTGCATTAGGCATAATTTGTAAAATAAAAATCTTTGGTCTTCTTTGTCATATTCAATACATGTATAGACCATTTAGATATTTTAATATATGTTTTGCATTAATTCAAAAACCACAGGGGTCCAACATAAATTAAATGAAGACCTAAATGCAAACTTGTACTCATTATTATATAGTATACAAATTCAATATAAGTTAGCATAAGCAATTGCATTTATACTAATAACCAACCACCTTAAAGCAAATGTCACAATTACTTATAGAAGCAAGCTTGTGAAAGTTTCCCCTTTTTTTTTTATTGTTTTTTCTTCTATAGAAAATAAAAGTTTTGAGCTAGGCTTTGATTGATTTTTATTAGGCACTGAGATTTACTAGATGACTACTTTGATTAAGCTACTGACAAAAAGCATACTCACTATTCAGTGTCCATTAAATCAATATATTGATTCAGCATAAACAAATTCAACATATTCATCAGCATACAAATTTAGCATAAACAAATTCAATGTATTCATCAACAGTTGCATTTCATGTGTAAGTTAGTATGAGCAAGCAACAAGTATCAAAATTAACTAAGCAAGCAATAGCAAATGGTGTTCAAAGTCATCGACCCAAAGAGTTGAAACTTGAAGATGTCACCAATCAGTTACAGATTCGTAGATGCATACAAATTACAAACAATGTTGATTCTTCAACTTTATGGCATCGTTTGAAGCAAACAAAAAATGAAATGAATCAGGATGCAATCCAAAAATAGGAAGAGAATTCAATAAATGGAATAGGTGGAGCTGGAAAAAATACCCCTTTTAATATATACTACATGAAACGATGTTGTTTTATTTCTTATATAAAACGATATCATTTTATTTTGCAAAAATGAACTGAATTTGACATTTTCGAACCATTTATCTAGTAAGTTCGGGTTTGTTTTCATTTTCGAATTATTCATTTTTTGGTTTGTATTCATTTTTCCCTTGTTCATTTCTCTTATAACGAGCCAAATGTGAAACCTAATTCGAACACATTCAGTTCGCATCCAGCCTTTAGTTAATATGTCTTGAATGAAAAAAGGTCGAATTTGCAACAAAATACGGTTGAAAACATTATGTACATGAAGAATTGGGTGACAGCAAATTTTAATCTATACAATTGACTTACAAAAAATATATTTAAAGACTTCAAGAATCTAGATATGGAAGATGATTGAAAATGTATAATACTAGTAAATTTTATGATATAACATGAGGTGGTTTTTTTTTTTTTTATGTATGCTTTTTCTTATTTTTCAATCATGTAGCTAGGGTTTTCCTCTATCATAAATAAGAACTTTTGAATAATTAATGGATTAATCTATTAAAACCCCACATAGGCATGACTCAAAGGGTCATGGGCCAAGCTTTACTATTTTGACTCGTCGGCTCGGATGGATGCATCAAATAACAATGCTAAACTGAGGTTAAATTAAAGTGTATACTAAGGATAAAAAGTGACTTTATCACATATTTGTTTCAATCTAGTGATGTTATTTGACCCTTAACATTTTACATGTTACACAAAATCACCAATATTAGTGATTTTCATCTGTGAATACTAAAGAAGTGCGGTGACGAACAAGTTGCAGTGTTATAGCAGTAAGAAGGAAAACAGGAGAAACGTTCTCCAAGAAGCAAACCATAAAAACCAAGCTGGGCTCCAAAGTCATATAAACGGATTTCTTAGTGATTTTATTAGCAGCACTTGAGCCCCAATTCAAAAACTTTTGAAACAAGCATATATATGGCTTAAAAGTTCATGCAATAATATTGTATTATACAAGATGAACTATAAGTTAACAATTGTCAAACCAGCTTAAATTAAAGTCTATAATAATAATCTACACTGATTTCATCACATGAGATATCAATATGGTAATATTACTCTACCAATTTATGTATTACATATAAAATCAGCAAATTTTAATGATACCCATCGCCCTCGCTGAATACTGAGAAGTGTGTAATGATAGACTAATTAACTGCACTAATAATTCGATGAGACGGAGATCTAAACTCGAAGAGAGAAGATAGATAACTATGAAGAAGAAGAAGAAAAGGGAGGAGAAGAAGCTTGCAAAGTCCAGGCGTCAGTAGGAAGCATATTGAGAGAAGGGATTTGATTATAATAAACAACACAAGGAGTCTCATGGTTGTGAACTCCTTCATAAGTAGTTATCACATAGCTTGAATCTTCTCTATCTCTTTCTACTCTTTTCTTCACATTGCACCCACCACTCGAACATTTGTAATAGTTCCTACATTTCAAATGTATTCCTCAGAGAAAAAAAAAAAAGAAAAAGAAAAAGAAAAAGAAAGAAATGACGAAATTTTATATATGGATTAGTGAGAGGGAGAGGAAAAGGGTCACTTGATGTGTGTTAGTAGATGTTTTGATGTTTTGTTCATTTTAATTGATTAATTATATCTTTAAACCAACAAGGAAAAATAATTGAAAAAAGTGATCATAATAACATAAATGTCTATCAAACAATATAATTTCTTTATATCATGCATATTTTTACTTTAGGAAAGGAAGAAAATGAAAAAAAAAATTTATTTTTTGGCGTAAAGGATCAATTAATATGTGTTTGAAAAGGTTTTTGTTTGTATAATTTCTTTCACACAATTAATCACATTTTCTGGAAAAAAAAAACCATATGGTATATTATTTTAAGATTACATTTATATGAATATTGTTTCATGCAAAATAAAGATATTTTGGCTTATGAATTTAGCCAAAAACTTTAGATCATATATTAACTTATTAAATTAGGGTTAGATTTAAAATGAATTAACTCAAATTCAATTCTTAATTTAGCTTAGTCAAATTTGAAATAAACAACTGTAATTTGAGCTCAAACTTGAGTTCAGGTTATAGTTTTGGTGCTAAACGGCAAGCTTGAGTTGAGTAAGAAAAAAATACATTAAAACTTTTAACCCTCACCCCAATTGCAAAATTCTGCCAAAGGTGAGATAAATTATAATAATTCACCAAGCCCCGTTGTAAATAAACCTTACACTTTTGCTTTCTCGTTACAATTCAAATTCTTTCACATTTTTATTAGAAAAGATATATTTTTAAATTAATAATTAATAATTTAAACTTTAAAATTTAAATTTAAATTAAAAAAATATTATAATATTGAACCAAATTCAAACTTAACTCATTATATTAAATCTAAATTCAATTTTATTAAAACTTATAAAACTCGAAGGTAAATATAAATTTAACTCCCCTAAACCAAACTAAATTTAAATAAACTTAAGTTTTAGTTTAGTTTAACATAAATTCACCATTTTCTTAATATAGAATTTTCAACGGCCCTATAATCGAATTGGGATAAATTTAATACTGTATATTTTTAATAATAGAAGTCACACATCTTGAGGAAATCTTCAATATTAATTTATAACTATATAATATATTCCATAAATTTTTATTTATTGTGATTATAATCTTCCAGTATATATTCTCCTCATATTTTATAGCCGCCTTGCTTTACAAGATGAGACAGCTCGCAATTAAGAAGTAGAGCCCAACTGTTACCATTAAGACAGGCAATATTTAAAGCGAAAATAACTAGGTTGAATATATATATATATATATATATACACACACACGCACACACAGAGATACACTGTTCACCGCCACAACTGTCTTATTCTAATAAGATTCTAATCTCAAATGAATGTCTTGTAGAGAAAATATATAGTCCTTATTCATCTAACATTTAAAATTAATTTTGATTTTGGAAGTTTGTACAAATTAGTCTTCGAAGAGTACCACTAGATTCTATTTTATTCATGTTTCCCAAAGCACTGATTTTGGATAACTTGATATACTACTATCTTACTGGATATGAACAAGAATTTTAAAATAAAATATTCATAATTTACCATTTTAATTAAATTCATCAGACCAAATAGGGACTACTTTGACTCATGATCTCGAGTTAATTATATATTAAAGTAGTTTCAAATAATATAATTAATTAATTAATCTTAAAATATATTTATAAAAAAAAAAAAAAAAACAAAGATGATCAAAACATGAAGCAACTGAACGTATATATTGTTTTCTTAAAAGTAATTAATGTCTTGACATATTTGCCATTCCTTCGATGAGAAATAAAAAAGATTATGAGTGAGAAAATGTTTTTTATTACCTATTTAATTAAACAACTATTAACTAAAATTTTAAATATCGAAATAATAGTTGGGCAAGTAATAAGTTCCTTTGTTTATATATATATGTATTGTGGTGTGTGTGTGTGTGATTGCTGCTTACGCTCGAGTCCTTTCAGAAATGAAAGCAAAAATTCAATTTATTTTGTTTTGTTTTTTTTTTTTTTTTCATGTAAATTGATAGTTTATAGTGCCCATCTGCAAGTCGTCTTTGATAGTTCAGTCCCTTTCAATTATTTAGCTTTAGTTTTATGTGTAAATTAAGCTTCAATTTAAGAGAATTAATCTTTGTTTGCTGATCTTAATTAAGTTATAAATGAGTGTAACAGTAGTATTTTATCATGATTCGTGAAAATAATCAACTTTGATTCTATGGAAAACGGTTTTTAAAGAGCATTTTAAACCCTAAAAGATTAAAAAAACCAGTTTGACACTGATTAATTTTGAAGTTAAAGATCACTAACATATATAAATTTATAATATTTATTTTTAATCATGCTTAATTCTAATTAATCAAATCTAATCTATTCTATTCTAATGAAATCAAATTATAGTAATTACGCTAGCAATAAACAAACAAAAATTAATGGGTCCATTATCCTCTCATTTTAATCATGAGATGCACTCTATCCATCACCATGCAACTTGAATTTATATAAATTAAAGCTTAAAACAACCAATTCCCTAATCGTATATTAATCAGTTAATTACCTCGGATTCGGGCTGTTCTTCACAGACTTCTTCCCATATTTCCTCCATTTAAATCCATCATCCATAACATCAAGCTCTGATTTCGTCCTGAAGGCAACCCGGTTCCCCACTTCTTTGCTCTTCTTCTTGTTCATCACCATCTCATTTTCGCATTTCCTTTAATCACAAAATAATCAAAATTAATATTATCAAAGGAGAAGAAAAAATAAAATAAAAATAATTACACTTGCATGTAACTGTTGCTTGAGGTTGCACCACTGGAGGTTCCATGGGGGATCGTTTCCGAAGATACCAGGCTTTGAGAAGAGTACGAATCTTGATTATCCTGATCATGATGATGATGATCTTGGTGATAATAATCGTCGAGAATCAGATAATCTGAGAGTTCGAGCACCGGCTCGACCATCGTTACGTTATGATGATGATGATGATGATCGGGATAGAAGGGGAAATTAGGGTTAGGGATAGGGTTCTGAGGGAAGTCCATGGTCACTGAAGAAAAAAAGCTGGAGAGAGAAGTTAATAGGACAGGACAAAAGAAGGCCAAGCTTGACAAGCAAGGTAATATTTCGTTTTATATATATAAAAATAAATGGCTATATAATTTAAATATTCATTTATTAAATTTAATTTATTTATTATATTTTGTATTAAAATTTCTTTCTCTTTTCAGTTGCCCCTTCATGGAAACTTTCCTGGAGTGATACAGTGAAGGCGTCGAATACGCCACGTTTTAAGGTTAGACGAAGACATGGAGATGGTGATGTCAGCCTGATGACGTATCAAGGGTTGAGTGAGCACTGCTGGCTTGGTGGACCGCATGTTGCAATAACAGCACTAGGACTACATCTTATTTACTCTAATTTAATAAAAATAATTAATTTCAGGTTATTTGGACGAATCACTTTTTTTATACAGCTATTTTATGATCAGTATTTTATTATTCTAGGATTGGTCTAATTAATAATAATAATAATAATAATATCAATAAATAAAGATATAAATCAAATATTCATAAGAGATAATGATCATGTATGGATTTGTGAGGGTTTAATTGGAGGCCAAAGGGCATATTCTTATCCAAGGTTTTTTTTTTTTTTTTTTTAAGATAAAATTTTATTTTTTAACTTTAAAAAATTTAAATATATTTATTGATTATCTATTATTTAATTTTTTAAAAGTTTTTGATAACAAATTAAATTATATTTATAAAAAAACTATAATAAAAATATAATTCAATATTTAAATAAAAATAAAAAATATATTATAAAAATTTTAAAATTTTAAAAATTAAAAAATAGTCATTGTCTTTAATGTTTTTATAACTTTTTTAATATATTTGTTAGTGATAATGATTTTTTAATTTTTATATTTTTAATATATTTTAATATTATTTCAATATTTTTATTGTTCTTATAAAATTTATTTTATTACTTTAAAAATTTTTATAAAAAAAGAAAATATTTTTTTAACCGTTAATGTTTAATTGTTGATTATCAAACTTAATTATTAATTTTGATTAATAGTTGGGTGTTTAGATTTTTAAAAATTAAATAATGAAATTTGTTTTTGGGGAAAACCTTGGATAGGAACACGTTTTTGGCCTTAGTTAGATGGTTCAATTTAGGGTCTAGTTTTGAAAGATAATTAGAGGATTCGTCCGAGGTTTTTATTTCAAAAAAGGTTTACAAAACAAGCCAATCAAAAATTGTGGATTATCAATAATTACTGCAATTAAAAAACTCTTTACAAAATCTAGATTTGATCAATTTGACTGGTTAGACTCTGATTTGTGAACAAATTCATCGATCTTGATTCACTCAATTAAAAAAATATAGTTGAAAAGCAACTAAGCATTTATCTAATGATGAAAAGCATTCTGTATTAATTATGCAATTAAATTAATTACATATGGGACATGGGTACTTGAAAAGCATACTTGCCTTAATTACGCAATTGAAGAGTAATTAAAATTCTAATTCATAATCATTGAAGGTCTAAATATTTCTTTTTAGCAAATTTAAGTACAAAAATAAACAAGATTTAAGTCTATCGTGAAGCATCTATATGATAAAGAGGAAGGTGTAAATAAACAGAAAAATGTTTTAAAATGATCAAATAGAACACCATTAATTAACTGAAAATCGTTAGGGTTAGGGAGATTAATTCAAGTCAAATTAATCTTTCACTGGGACATGGGCCTTTTCTAATATGTTTTTATGTAAAAATTGTTTTTCTTTTAAGATATAAATCTTTACAGAAATATAACTTGTATTCAGAAATTGAAAAAATAGTTGTGTTAAGATTCGTTGATTTTCTAATATGATTCGTATAATTCGTATTCAAATTCATATTCGTTGATTTTTAAAATTATAGTTCGTGTTCGTATATTTTGTTTTAGATTTATTCGAATCAAAATTAAAAACGAATATAAATATATTTAATTTAAATCTAACCTTAATTGACAGTTTAAAAAATAAGATTATACTTTTGCAGTTTACTTAAGCCTTTATAAATGCCTATAAATTATAAAAAAAAAAAAAACTGAAAATAATAATATTTTTCAAATAAGATAACATAATTCGAACTTCATAATATACTAATCATAAACTTTTATATTTATCATGCAAATATAGTTAAATATATAAGCGTCACACTATATATTTTTCATATTTATTACTAGTAAATAATTCCATTGGTACTACTCTTTGACTATTGATTTATGTTGTTTGGATATGAACACAACACAAAATAAATCTAAATTAATTAGATCTTTGTTAGTTTCGCATGTTTAGTTTTTAAAGCAGCTCGCTTTGTCTTAATCTAGATTTGAATTCTTAATTAATCATTAATTAGTGCTTATCATCCTCTCTCTATTTTCCAGTACACTATAAAAATATTCGAAATCGAAATAATTAATTATTTTTTTAATTATTTTAGTTGACCATACAATTTGATCAATCTATCCCTTTTTTTTTTTTTAAATTCACTAAAGTACTGTATTTTTACTATTATAAATACAAAATATTGTCTACAGCTTATTGAGTTATTTGTAGTGTTTTTTGAATTTAAATTATAAACATGTTATTTTAGGTGAGTTTGCATTCTAAACTTAATGTCTATTGAAAATTTGACTAATTTTTAATAGGATTTCTATTGTGTGATTGAGACCGAGATGTGAAATCGCATAAAAGCAGCTAAAATACGAATCATAAATTAATCGAATATAGAGATATATTTGATAATACATACAATAGTCATAGGCGCAATACGCTAGTGCTGAAAACTAGTGAATTCCATGAACTTAATGCATTTTCATATAATTAAACTTAGATAGAGATATTTAAGTTAGTAGATTGTTAAATATGATTAATATTGCTTAAGAAAGAATATTGATCAATTTAGGGAATTCTGTTGTTATATGAATAACATAAAGTATTCAATCGTATGAAAAACCTACATTATAGTGAATTAGTGAATCCGAAATCTTAGCATCATCTCGCATATTCTTATTCGATTTACCTAGGCGTGCTTATTAAATTGTTTGATTTAAGTTTTGATTTTGGTTTTAGATTTATTTTCTATTCTTATTCGATAGTTTAGATAAAGTTATGAGTAGTGTCGTCTTGGTACTTGTTTACGCAATCTCATGGATTCGACAACCTTGAATACTTCTCGTATTACTTTGAACTAGTACACTTGCTTGGAAGTTATGGTTTAAACTTTAACGTATCAAAATACAACTAAGCCTAGGAGAGCTCAATAGTACTTCAGGTCTCAGAAATTAATAAGGGAAAGCAAGTAGAATAATAATTATTAAGAGAGGATCAGAAGAAGCTATTAGGCTATTAGGAATTCAGTTAAGTTCATCTAGATAGTAGCGAGCCAGTAGTAGCTCAGACTAGAGTCTACTTGAGGGTAGAGATAGGAGATACTTACTGAGTGACTTATCATTCATCCCCCTTAGTTTCCTTTCTTGCAGGTCTATGTTGTCGAGAGCCGAACTTGTAACACGAGATGGTTGAAGAGTGGGATACAGATTGAACGGGTTGTCACTCGAGTTTTCAGTTTATATATGTATGTATATATATATATATATATATATATATTTAGTTTTCAATAAATAGCATGCTATAGTTTACATGCTTTGTATTGCTCATGCTTATAGAATGTACAGTATCACATATGTTTTCAAATAATAATATTATTATATAGTAAATTATGAGTTTTATTTCAGGATACTATATAGTGGGTTTTAATTTCCCATCAAAATTTTTAGTCCAACTTTTGCTTATTTTTAGTAAGTAGTCAGAGTAAGACCTACAACTATATGTTAGAAATATATTTTAGTTCAAAAAAAAAAAAAAAAAAAAAGAGTTAGTCCATAGTAATATATAACATTGGACCACTATAGAACTTGCAAGAGATAATGGAATTAGAATGAGTGACAAGTCATTCAGCAAGTAGAATTCTTGACATTAACTTATCTTCGTATTCGTATATTAATTATCTTACTTACCTTCGTCAAATCTTAAATCTTATCATAAAGTTTAGCTTAATTTCTCTTGAATCTTATTTGTATTATTTATTTATTTTTTTCTTAAGTTTACTTAACTTTTTCTTATTGATCGTGTATGTCATGCTATGATATGAATGTCATGCTAAACAATACAGTGAAATCATGTCATGAATTGGCATATTTCATAAAATTTAAACATTTTATTATAAATTTTATCATAAACTTTCATTATAAAATTTTCATCATAAAACTTTCTTTATAAACTTTTCATAGCCAATCTGAATATCTCATCATAAAATCTTATATAAAAGCATTCAAATGCTAATTAAATTGATGAACATAAGGATTTAATATCCCGACCATGTGAGTTTTACTAATGCACACCATTACTCCCTCTAACGAGTTTAGCCAATGACAATGTTCTTTTTAATGAATGTTGGTTCCTTCTCTAATGGGTCTTTGAACCTACAAATGCCTTCTTATATTTATCCTTAAAAGATGTCCAGAACATTATATTTTCTATTTTTTTCATAAAAATGAAAAACTCATGTAAAATCAATTTTCTTTTCTTTCATGCTAAATTTTTATCTTTCTTGGCATGCCATGTCATGAAAATGCAAAATAGACATTAAAACTTATTTCATAAAACTCTCAATCTTTTATTATTTAAGAGCCTTAAATTCTTGATTTATATTTTTATTAATTTTTCCTCATAGATCGTCATGCATGGACATGCATCCTTGGAATGCATGATCATGACTTTTTTTATTACACTCTTGTGTAAGCAATTGTTTCACAACTGTGACTATACAAGCCTCACAATTGTACCTCACTAATATACGATCATGACTACTAGGTAACACGAAACAACATATCACTTCCAATACATCCATATATCATATACGATGCACAATCGTGATACTGTAAAAAGTACATTTACAAGCATGAGTTTCTCACATGCATAACTATACATCACATTATGCTCGAACGTCCACAACCAAAAATCAACCAAATGGAGCCAAATCTCAATCATTTCACACTAAACAAATTTCATTGCATACATGCTTCATCATACTAAACACTTTAAGTTAAAAGTGTAGCAAATCATGCATTTAACATACTTAAATTTAACAATCACAGTCATTTATCTAACATGTAATATCACACAATCTTCATACATATTTAATCCAAGTTCCTTTCAGTAATTACTAATCAAGTTAATACATATTAGATCCGAAATTAAACTACACTGATAACATGTAATTACATGTTGATTCATCAAGATCAAACCTAATTTATGTTTCCCCTATCAACATTGCATCATATGATATCATTTCATTTAATCTTGCAAATTTAAACTTATAAACTCATGTTATTAGCTTTATAATCATCAAATCATCATTAATAATCATGCATTCATCTTCAAGCAATGAGTTTATTCCTTAAGAACACACATCATAAACAAAAATGACAAATTAATATTAAAGATCTATTCATTTATTAGCTTATTTCTTCCCTCTTTCTCTAATCAAACTCCATATAAACTCCATCTAAACTCTAATCAAGACTTATAATCAGCTATTTGATCAAAACTTTTTAAAAGGCATTAAATTTTAGGATGAACTTTCAAATGAAAAAAAATAAATAACATATGGCTTTATAATGGCAACGTGCAACTAATGAATGTACAACCATGCATCATTCTATGTACGACTATACATGGCACTAAATTCAAATCTCTTACCTTTTTTCGTGTTATACATGTGGAAATACTACATATTAATAGGTGTGTAGTCTAGAAACAAGCTAAAAACAACTAATTTACTCTAAATACTAATTCTAATAAAATTTAAAACATTAAACTGCTAATTTTACTATTTTTTTTCCCAAAACAACCTTACTACATTCCTAGGCCATTATAATTCTCCCCCTCTTATAAAAATTATGTCTTCGAAATTTACTTAAATAATTTAGGGAACCTTTGCCTAAACTCAGACTTAACTTCCTAAGTGGCCTTTCTATACCTCTAATTTCCTTATAAAACCTTAACCAATGATTTCTCCTTATTCATTAATGATTTAACCTTATAATTCGAAATCATCATTGGTCGCTTTTGATAACTCAAATGATCTAAAGGCACCATATCTTACACCTCCAATACATAAAAAAAAATCCTTTACATATTTTCTCAACAAAGAAACATGAAAGACATTATATATCTGATCTATACGAGTAAGCAATGCCAATTAATAAATAACTTTACTAACTTTATTCAACACCTCATATGACCCAATACACCAAGAAGCTAACTTTCCTTTTCTACCAAAAATAACTACCTACTTATGTGGAGCTGCCTTTAATAACACTTTATCTCCCACCTGAAACTCAATCTCTTTATGCCTTTTATATGCATAACTTTTCTATCGATCTTGGGCTTGCTTCATATGATGTCTAATAAACCACACCTATTCAATCCTTGTTTAAGTTATATCTATACCCAATACCTGATCCAATGAATCTTTTTCAGCAACTTCATCCCAATAAAGAAGAGACGTACATTTCTTAGCATATGAAGCCTTATAAGGAGCTATCTGAATAATCAACTGATAACTATTATATAAAAACTTCATCAAAGCTAATAAATCAATTTAACTAGATTTATGATCCATGCAGTATGCTCTCAATATATTCTCCAAAATTTGGTTAGTCCTCTTTGTCTGAGCATTAGTTTGAGGATGCTAAGCTATGCTAAAACTCAACCTTATACCCAAAGACCTGTGCAAACTCCTCTAAAATGTAGACATAAATATTAAATCCTTATATGACACAATAGTCTTAGGAATACCATACAATCTAACAATCTTATTGATGTAAATTTGGCCCAACTGATCAATTAACGTACTGTCTCTGATAGATAAGAAATAAACAGACATAGTTTTTTTTTATCTTAAAAAACCTATAGGCCATTATAACAATTTTTTTATCTTAAAAAACCTATGGGCCATTATAACAATTTTTTTATCTTCAAAAACCTATAAGCCATTATAACCTTATTGTACTCTAGAAAGACCCAAAATAAAAACCATAAAAATGCTCTTCTATTTTCACTTTGAAATACTCTTTATACATTGTAATACTACCTAGATAAGTTACATAAGCCACATTGTAAGCCTTTAACAAAACCTTGTTTGTATCTCAAAATACTATCTTGAATCTTATATCCTATATCAATAACATTGCTAATTCTCTACACCATTTTTTGAGACCACTCATCTAACAATTGCTTAGCCTAAATCTTATTTAACTATATAGACTTAATCTATAATCTTGAAAAACTTGTAGTAACAATCTCAATGTATTATTTACATATCTTCTATTGTAATTATCTTTGCATAGAAACCTTAGATAAAACCATTTTCTACTCAAAACATCTGTAACCACATTAACTTTACCATGATGATACTTGATCTCATAATCATAATTCTTGAACAACTTTAACCATCTACATGTAATACTACTATATCATTATCATTTTGTTTAAATATAATAACACCATAAACATAGAAGTATGCTACTCAATTCAATGTGTTTGCTAGATTTGCTCATAGGTTAGCTGGTTCAGAAAAAGGTAGAATGCAAAAGTTTGTTCATGGTTTGCATTTTGCCATTGCTTGAGATGTCATGATGGGTACTGGTTTACCTCAAATGCATAATGAGGCTATAGAGAGAGCATTGAGGTTTGAGGTTTATCTAAAGAAATTAGAGATGTTCATTAAGAATAGTGGATTAAAGAGAAAAATAAAAGGTTGGTGCAAGGTAAAATATAAGAGAAATTAAGATTAGATAATAATTTAAAGGATATTAAGATAAATAACAAGTTAATAATTAAGTAATTAAGACATTAAGATAAGAATTCAAAGTTAAGGGTCATGTATGCAAGTTAAGAATTTTATTCGTTGAATGACTTATCACTTATTTGAATCAGTTTTCTTATAGGTTAGGTTTTCATTTTCTTGTTAAATAGTTACACACGAGAGGCTATCACTATCAAGACTATGATTGAATAAGTTTAGTTTTAATATTTTTGATAAGTGTCTTGCACACATAAAAATTCATGAATAATTTGTAGAGTTCCAAAGGTGAATTGACTATTTAACCTTTGATATATGCATATTTTGGAACACATATTTTTGTGTTTGGTTTTTTAAGAAATAATGAATTTCATGTGAACTTAAAGGAAAACAAGCAAAAAAGACACTTATGAATGACTAGCCAACGATTCAAGTTAAGTCTAAGGAAGAAAAAATCTTCAAAGCATAAAAGTAGAAGGAGAGCTTTATGCACCATGATAGGAAAATAAGATTTTTGACTAAGTTTGAGTCTAATAATGTAAATGTAGTGTTTAGCAAAGTTATATTGAACATCTTAAGCTTTTAAGAAAACTATTATAGAGAAAAATCGGAGTTCATTTAGGCCTTCAATCGTTGCTATAAAGTCAAGTTTTCTTGATGGACTTCTTTGTCTAACCATTGAGAATGAAAATGGGCAATAAACTAAGATTCCAAGGTCCAAATTAGGTAATTCAAAATCCAAATTAAACTAGACATCTAAGGTTACAACTTTTATAAAGACCAAAATTCCAGAAACTTGGTTCTATAGTACAAAAAGCTATGCCATGACAACATATGAAGTAAGCTATCCATGTTGACGCATGGAAACAAGGTATAAATTGGTGTTGTAGTCACAACATATAAGTGTTGTCATGACATAGCTATAAAATCTGTATTAAAAGCTTTCATAATCCAACAAAGATTATACTTTGCTAACCCTAACTATATAAGTAACTTATTAATTAGATTAAAGATGCCTTGAAAGCTACAAAGAGAGACTTTTACCTATATTTTTTTAGTATATATCAAGAATATTTAACAAGATTCATCCAAGAATTAATCAAGAGATCAAGATTAAGCAAGGATTGCAACAATTTAGGATTGTTCTTAAGAAGGGTGTTATTACTTTTACTTTAAAAGTATGTATCTCTTGAATTTGTTTGTTTATTCTTCTTGTTCTATCAGGAGCTAAATTCTTATTCACTAGGGCAAAGATGTAATCTACTTTGTGTTACTTAGTCATTGATTTAATTGAAGTTCTATATTTTTACTCATATGTGTTATTTTATTATCAATTGTGCATATTGCTAATGTTTGGATGTTTTGCAACCATTCAAACTTATTAGGATTTTTTAACAACAAATGAGAGGCGAGTTATAAATATGATCTATTGATAATTACCATGAGTTTAGCAAAAAAAATTAGAGATAGTTACATAACTATAAGGTTGTAATGGTTCGTAGATTAGGCCACACCTAAAAATAGGAAAACTTATTAATTTAGGCTTGTTATGAGTTCTTGAACTTTATGCATCCTTTGTTATTGATGGGTACTCTTAAGTGATACATTTAGTAATAGAGATAGGTTAATATTAGATGAGAGCTTTTATTAAGATACTATATATCTAGTATAAACCAAAACAACATAATGCTCAAATTGTAAAACCATAATGTAACTGAGTAAAACATCAAAAAACATAGTTGGCCCTTGCATAACTTGCCATTACCATACTACTATTATGCCTCAACTAGTAATACTCTAAATTGCCCTATCTATTAAATTGTTCACTAAACTTGAGAACTTACAAAATATAAGTAAGAAGAGTGAGTGATAAATACTTAGTAAATAGAATAACTACTATTCTTAACTCCTTAATCCTTTATTCTTGAGCCACTTGTCCCTATCTTATGCTCAACTAATTCTTAACATATGTTTTGGCTTTACTTAATATAACCTTAACACTTAGTCTTTAGTTGTCCTTAAGTCATACTTAGTGTCTCTCAAACCTCAATGTCATACTTAAACACAATCTTGAATCTTTATCGTGAACCTCAATTTTTATCTTTAATCATTAGGATCCTTAGCTTAGCATTTCCTTAACCCTATTAATTCTTTTAATCCTTTTGATCCCTTTACTCAGCATCAGTTAAGCTCAATGCTAATCCTCATCGCTTATTTCCTTTACTACATTAGCATTTAACTTAAATGACTAGGAAACCTTACTTATCATGTCTTAACTTATCTTACATGTCATAACTTACCTTAACTTGTTTTAATTGCCATGTCATGTCTTAACTCGTCTTAAGGGATAAATATATTCCTAAAAGACTAACGTGACCTCTGCATGACAACTAATGCATATGCTCATGCATATAAAACCATTGTTGAAATCATTCAAAACTTAGCCTATAAGCCATATTTGTACAACATGTATCTTAGTACCGAAGATCAAATCATGATACTTAATATAAAACTATTAAACATGTATTTATCAGTCAAAGCTAAAGCTGAAAACATATAGATTTCTATCCTCAACAGTTATAGACTGGAGTTGTAAATTCATATCTATTAACCTCAGTAGCCATAAGCTGAAAACATAAAAACTCATCACCCTAAAGGTCAAAGTTGAATTGATCAGATTGAGTGAGACATAGGGATTTAGCACCTAGGCCACTTGAGCATGTATAACTTGTACACATAACCAAAGTGCTTTGTTGTGAATGTAATGTCTTGTTACAAACATTGTCCCCCTATTATAGACATGTACATTCATAGATGTCTTCTCGTATCCACCCTTATAAACACATGTCTATAGAAAACTCATGGAAACATACTTTGTAAGATCTTATGGGAAAACATGTTTCTTTGGATCCAAGGATACATAAGAAATGTTATGAAAACATGTAACTCTTCAAATTTAGATAATATGTAAAACTTATCTTATGAGAATATCTTAAAAACTATAACTTGACATGTTATGTTGTTCTTCACCTGATTGTGTAGTAACTAAAATGCTCCCAAAATTAATCGAGAAACTAAATGTCACTTGAAACCCTTAACTTCCCTTTAAATTGTGGCATTCATGGGCTTATGCATCACTTACGCACAAGTGTATTCCTAATCACACAGCTAACATGCATCAACCATTTTTTACTTATGATCATGCTCATCCACTATATACAGTTATGTATTTTTAGGAATCTTTTCTTGTTTAAACCTTGCTATTTATGATCATGTCCCTTTACCATGCACAGTCATATGCCTAAAAATCACCATGCATGGTAAAACTTCCTTAAAATGCATGGTTCAATTCACGTATAACCTTGTTTCTTGACAAACCATAGGTGTGCACCCCATTTACAACAATTACCAAACCTTTTCCTTTTTTATCTTGCCAAAATTTACCTTTTTCACAAACTAAGATTCATCCTTACACATCTTTCAACATCATGTTACAATATTGAACATAAAATCATCTTCAAAAACCTCAAAACCCATGAGAAATCATGGCTTAAACTAACTTCATTACTGACTTTGTCAAGAACATAATGTTCAATGTTAAATCCTTCTTAAACCTATCAAACACAATCAAATTCACCAAATATCATCATTTAACCAAGAAAGACTCATGAAATGACTCTATTCTATCATAATATCATGAAAATCAAAACATCCTTATAAATTTCACGTGAAATTGTCCTTATAGTTGATAAGATTCTACTTACCTAGTGTTGCTCAACATGCCTTTTTTTGCTTCATAAATCACCAATGATTGGATGGCATTGGATGGTGACATTTACCTTCTAGAAAGCCTTCGATTCTTTCTTAAATCTTAGACAGAAATGGGAGGATTTAATTCATGTAAGAAAACATAAATCACCTTGACATAAATAAACTTACCCAGCTTGTAGTGCATAGGCATACATACAAGATGCATGAGCATGCATTTGGATTTGGCCTTTTAAACTAAGTTCATGTTTTTTAACCATGAGATATGGCCCAATCCTAAGCCATAAGTGTACAATCATCCTAAAGCCTTTAATTGACCATTTTAGCCCTCTAATTATCCTAAGGATATGAAAGTAACTTAAATACCCTTGTTTGAATTTTAGGGTGTTATAGTAACAAAGTCTGGGATCTTTTTGAGTTACACAATAAGGAAAATTTCATTGGGTCTAAATAGGTCTTTAAGACAAAGAAAGATTGATGTGGACTTGCAGTCTCAAAAATTTCTAATCTTGAATTGAATAGAATACCTTAGAAAAGCTAGAATAATTTTTGGATTTTAACTTAACTAAAACTCTATAAAAACTAACTCTATAGAACCCTAACCCTAGATCTGTCAAATAAAAGCCTCATAGAAACTAAGTCTATAAAGCCCTAACTGATTAAAACTACAAGATTGACTAATTCCTATAGAGTTTGTTCAATTCATTCTAAAACACATGGATAAACACTCACAAACGAGCTAAATTTGATTCACTCAAATTCTTATATTCATCATCAAAAATTTTTTATGAAAAAAATAACAAGCCTATTTATATTTAGGGTTTATAGGCAAAAGATCCTAAATTAATTAGGATTAAATTTGACTAAAACAATTAAATAAATCAAATAAAAATTGAAATGCTTAAAAAATTTGAGTTTTTTTTCTTTAAAATATGGCTACAATATGAACTTTCTATGTTAGGACGTCTCTTCATATGTTATAGCATGCTTTTGAGCATCACGACGAGGTCATGTCTTTATTATGTGTTAAACGTGTGCTTACATTTTGTGTCTCTTGCCTACATGTCTTAAGTGTTACGTCTCCCATCTACATGTCCCTTGGCACTGTAGTCTTATTTTGTGACATTGTGGCATCAACTTGCCTTCTTTCTTACTTTCTTCAAATCCTTGGAAATCATCAATTCCTCTAAAACTTTTGATGATTCCTATGAAACCTTTGATGATTCCTTCGAAACTTTTGACACCATCTTCAAAACCTATATCAAATCCTTTGAACCCTTTGACTAAAACCTTCAAATTCCTTTGAAACCAAGCTCTCTTATGGTTGAATTTATATGTCTTTATGCCTAACTTCACCTAGTCAACCTCTCTCAATGACTTGAACTCTGAAACTCACACAAAACTATTCCATGGTTCCTTGAATCATTTGAACCTTGAGGTTTGCACCGCTTAGGACATGTCAAAGGTTTATTAGATAACAATGAGATATATAGGGCAAGATTCTTTGGTAAACGTTTCATTCAAAAGTAGTAAATTGATTATATAAAGACTTTTCCTATGTTTAATAAAAAAATTCTGCCATGTTATTGTAACACTGGTTGCATATTTTGACTTAAAATTGCGTCAAATAGGTGTGAAAATGATATTCCTTAAAGGAGATATCAATAAAATGGTTTTTGTGAATCAACTAAAATGTTTCCCCTCTAGTGATTGTAAGCATTCGGCATGTAAGCTTAAGAAATCCATTTATGGATTGGAACAAGTGTTCCATCAATTGTATTTAAAATTCCATGATTTAATCTTTTCATTTCAATTTGTGAAGAAGATTATGGATCAATACATATACCAGAAGGTTAGTAGAAGTAAAATATGTATCAATGTTCTATATGTATATTATATAGAATTTTATTTGTAATCAATGATAAAACATTTTTAGATGAGGTAAAACAATTTCTCTCTAAAAATTTTTAATATGAAAGATATGAATGGGACATTTTATGTTATTGATATTAAGATCCACATGAATAGACATGAAGGTGTTTTAGGTTTGTCTCAAGAAACCTATATCTATAAAGTTTTGGAGATGTTTTATATGAAAGATCATTTACCAAGTATAGCATTCATTATAAAAGTGACAAGTTCAATTTGAACCAATGCTTGAAAAATAAAATTGAAAGGAATAAATGTAGGACATTTCTTATGTTTCAACTATTAAAAGCTTGACGTATGCATAAATATGCATAAGGCATGACATTGCATTTATGGGAGATTTCAAAGTTACGAAGGTATAGACAACTAGAGAGTTGCAAAGAAAGTGGTGTAATACCTTTAATAAATCAAAGATTACATATATATGTATACACAAATTGATAATTTGGTGGTAGTCAATTAATTAGATTTAAATTTTGCTAGTTATGTTGATTTAAGAAAATTAATTTAAGAATAAATTTTTATGATTATTCGAGAAGTTGTATCATAGAGCACTACTATGTAGTCATCGATTGCTACGTCTACCTTGCAAGTTGTGTTTGTCTCTTGTTTTGAGGTTACATTATAATGGCGTATGGTTAGTGAGTTTCGTGTCTGGGCTTGGGATTGTGCATTCTATTACTAATTAACTAAAATTTATTGTGACAATTCAATTGTTGTTTTCAAGGCTAAAAATAACAAGTATTTAGCCATAAGGGAATGTGCTAAAGAGGAAAAAAATGGTCATTGAACACATTAGAAATGAATTGATAATTGCTAATCTTTTGATAAACGACATGCTACCAAAGAGTTTTAAGGATTATGTAGTACAAATAAGAGTTGGTCCTATAATGTAATTGTGATAGGAGTGAGTTCCATTACATAATTTTGATGTACAAACATATTGAGTTATGAACTCTTATTTAGTTTATTCACTTGATTTATTTTTCTTATTTTATATGCATATTTTAGTCAAGAATACCAAATCATTTTAGTTCTAGAATAAATATAAGATTTATTCATAAAATTCTGTATATTTTGTTTCTTTTAATAATTTAGTATGTGGATTCACGAAATATAGGCTAAGTGGGAGAATGTTCGTTTTTTCTCTCAACTATCATTACAAGCACTCACACGCAATTAATTCAGAGAATAGTGAATTGGCTTTTTATCTCCAATGATGGCTCCAACAGTTACTTCAATACAAGGTGGTCAACATCTATCTCTTCATTTCTCCCGTAGTTACGTTCCTTGATGGAAAGAATTTATATAAGGTGCATTGCATAGATCTCCGGACTAACGAATTTGACAGTCACATAAACCATCAATTATGCATTTCATATGGTATGGAAGAGATGTACATTTAGTAAGATAAAAACCACTACTATTCTGTTGCAATTTAACATTTAAACAATGATGGAAGGTTTGTTTTATATTCCACATAAATTTAATTTGATTCTATTTATGTACAAATCGAATTTTGTTCAAAGATGAAATATTCAGTACGTCTAACAAGGACAACAACTCATGGCAGCAAGCTCCCTCGTCATTGAATACGAAAGAGGCAGCATTTTATTATTTTCATCACGTTGAAAATGATGTGAGAAAGTTTAAGGAAATGCACATGCATATAATTACCACAAAAAATGCACATGCATATATATATATATATATATATATATATATATATATATATATTTATATAATTTCTTCCATGATAAGATGACCATGACCAAGACCTACACAACACCAATAGTGTTCTAGTTTTTATGTCTGCATTCAATGTTTTGAGTTAATCAAATTCAATTCATCCTTACATAGTTTTCATCTATCATGATAAAAAAAAAAAATTACTTATTTCAAACACCATATTTTTACCCTTTTAACTTAACAAACCGTTGAATGATCTAAAAAGCATATTAAATAAAAAAAATACCCTTTTAAAAAATAATGAAAATTACATTACTCCTATATAATACATTTTATATATCAGTGTTGTTTGTATAATGCAATTTTCTATATTTTTTAGAAAAGTATTTTTGTGATTTTAATATAAATTTAAGTCAATTGATTATATTTAATCGTATGTGTTGAGTAGAGGACAGAAGTAGTATTTCAAAAGAGCCTTCTTATGACTCATCAGAACTACAGGGACAAAAATGAAATTTTTTCTTCAGATATTAATAAGTTTTGCAACAAATTATAAGACTTGGAAAACAAAAAAAGCTCAATTAATTGACAACAATAATTGAAAGCATAGGAAGCAGATCTTTGTTTATAAAGTGAAATTAATTTTGTCAATGGTGAGGAAAAGCACTTACATGTTCGGTGATTTAAAATTTGCGTTTGGTGACTTTGGATTTGGGTTCGGTAAAAGCACATTCAAACTTTGACTTGTATACACAATGAAAAAAATTAATTGAATTAGGTCATTTGCTTATTCCAACTTCTAATGCTGTCGGCAAAAGTATGTACAAGGATAATGTTGTTTCTTATACAGTAAAAAACAAGTAGTATGGGTCCACCTGCCAAACACAACTGGATGCATCAAACAATAGTTCGAGGCATCAAAGACTTAGACACCAGCAGCCAATAAGCAATGAATATTGACCAAGTAATTTCAAATTCGAAGAAGATTATTTGGTGATTATCAAAGAAAAGTCACATACTGGATCTCGCACTACAAAACCTTCAAAATTGATCAAAATGGAAATGCTCTTTATCTTCTCTAAGTCGTTCTTAAGTATTCATAAATTTCAACTCAAAAATCCAGCCATGAACAACCAAGAAGACATGCGATTTTCATGCAAATTTCAATCCTATGGCTTAAGTATTTCAACTCCTATACAAACAACTTCAATTTTCCAATAAGGAACCACAAGAAAGTTAGGAATATTGAAGATCAATCACAACACAAATAATATTAACTTACTTGGATAAATGTTGTAAGGAGGAAGTGAATCAAGTCTAAAAGCAAGCCACCAACTTGACTCAAGAATCACCACCAAATTTTCCTTACTAGAAATTTGGATAAAAGCAAGAAAAGAGCACTTAAGTTTAAAGGAAAGTTCCACCCACTTAAGTGTTGAATCAAGGTTAAAGGAAATTAGACTAAATTTAAGGATTCTTTCCACCCACTTAAGTGTTGAACTTTCCAACAAGCTTCATGGAACACAAGAGATAACTCTCAAATTTTAATTCAGTAAGTCTAACCACACAAAATGAGTTAAAGTTGCCTTCTAGAGGCATTACAAACCATAGTCACTTTTGCTACCCTCGTCAACTAAAATATTTTTTACAACTTGATTACATAAAATATAACTAAAAGATTTAAAGATTAAGTTAGCAATTTACCAAATACTAATTACATTACACAATTAAAAATAAACAAGTACAAAATGAAATTAAGTTGCAAGGATGTTCCTTTAGTTTTACCCAAGCTTTCCACGATCATAGACAACTTGGATCTTGATCTTGCATCTTGTGTATTTGTCTTTGAATTAAAGATATTTGTACCTTAATCATGTTAAAATATCATGGAAACTTCAAAGCTTTCATTAAACTTCAATTGGAGTACCTTGGCACCTTGATTGCATGCTTGGAAGCTTGAAGAAGTGAAGAAAAATCAAGCAAGGCAAAACTTGGGTGCTATGGCGGGCTACTGCACTACAAAGCAGCCTTGTTGGGTAGATTGTGGGTGCTGTAATGGGCTGTTATAGACCGGGCAAGGCAGGGAGCTGCCTTGTTCATCTTAGGCTCTAGTTTAACTTGTTTTTGCCTTATTAGACTCCCATTTTTCCTTAGCTTTGTATGGAGCCACTTGACAAAATTGGACTCTTTGGGTTTCCATTCTTAAGGGTTGAAAGACTCAAACACAATTTGCAAGCTTTGATAGAAGTTGCATAAAATTATCTTGCTTGTGTTGATGACTTTGCATTTGTTGTGCATAGTTTGAAACACAATTTGCAAGAGCTTGGTTGGACTTTTTTAGGTAATTTGGATAGGAGAGGACCCATTGAATAACTTGAAAGACAAAGTGGAGGCACTAAAACATTAATGGTTGAAGATGTTTCTAAGCTCACAATTGATTTAGGACTTGAAAACATATAAAAAAGTCACCTAATAAATGCATTAACTTCCACATAAATTGATGAGAATCAACGAGGATAAGCTTCGATGAACCCTTACATCTTCCACAAGGGCCAATTAAGAACGCAAAGGCTAAATGGTTAAAGTATTGAATGGATTTACACGTGCATTGATGGTCAAATCAATAAAGAAGGCTAATGATACTATTTTAGACTTGAAAATACATGAAGCACCAGCATTAGTCTACCTTATTCAACCATAAGAGGGTTTGGTTTTCCAAGGGAGTGATTAAGGGCCAACATCGCGCCAAGGCATGATTAGCAAGGTAAATAATTTTCCAGAATACAGGTGTGGTGGTAAAACATTTATTTGGCTGCAGTGCCAGTAAAAGTAGAAAACCTTGTATAAAATCCAGAAGCAACATATTTTGGTGCTAGTTTCTCCTACTACAGTACGACATGATAGAGAAGCCGTACTGGTTGTGTTATGTCAAAACTCAATTAAGATTTCTTTTATTTGAGAACTCTAACTATAAATAGGGCATGTTTATTTTAGAAAGAAAAATTATTATGAAGTTTATGAAATTTCATTACTCAAAATTGAGAGCTCTTTCAGAGTATGTATCTTTATGTTCTTGATTAAAGCAACAAAATTTTACAAAATTTAGTCAAACTTGTAGTTTTAATTAAGATTAGGTTTCTAAAGACTCAAATTCTTTAGCTTTTTAATCTAACTAATCAAAATTTAAGCTAGCTTTCTTGACGAGATTAATTTCGATTTGGGTTTTAAATCTTTTAAGGTTTTGGGTTTCATATCAATTAGTATCAGAACAAGGCTCTAGTTAGGTTTTCCTTTCTATCTTTTATTTTTCTCTATTTGATTATGTTTGTTCCACAGAAAAAAAATTCAGAATTGTTTGTTTTTGTTGTATCCTTTGTTTTTTGCCTCTAATTTGTCATTCCAATCAACTTATTGTTGTTCTTATCATTATATTGTTGAACAACAATTAAACCCTAAAATTTGAAGTTTATTATCTTGAAATTCATTTTAGCCATAACTCATTGTGTGAATTACATTGTTTTCTTGAAATTTGGTTAAACCTCATTGCAATTGATCATTTACTACACTTGTGAAAAAAAAAAAAAAAAAGAGAAAAAAATGATTGGAAAAAAAATACAACAAGCTTATTGAAAAAAATTAACAATACCATAACACTGGGTTAGTTGAACTTTTGTGTGTGAATTCACATTCTATTTTCCACTTTCATTTAAACCCAATTTTGATTTCATTCATACTTATTTGCTTCCATTCTTTACAATTGTCATTTGTTTCATTCTTATTGATTTAGCATATGTATTTCCTTGATCTCAATTTTTTCTTCTATCTTTGTATTATATTCCAATTCTTAGTTGCTCTATAAGTTGACCTATTATTGTTTGAGTTTGAATCTAGTTCCTTTAAGAACAAATTATAGCACAAGATGGTAAAAGGAATAAAGCAAGTAGATTTTTAGACAGAAAAGCCATTTTTTTAGTAGAATACTTATGAGGTATATTTGTGCATTTGTGCAATTTTATATGTGTTAAATAATGTCTAGGAACAATTTAAGTGGCACTAGTAATATAGCCTATAGAGAAGGAAATGCGAGAGAGGAGTTTTCAACAAGGACATGCACCTATATGTCTTGATGAGTATTGAGGGATGAAATGGATGAATAAAAAAAATGGAGAGGATTCTCCTTAGCTATTTTGAAAGCTAATGTGTTCATATCAAACCTCAGGTTAGTGATGAACAATTATCCAACTTATTAATTTATCTTTAGATAATAGGTTGTGACATCTTCCCTATTACAATTTAGGTTTGTCTCTCTCATATAGGGATTAGGCCTAGGTTTTTATCTAGTTTAGAACATGATTTAAACTTTTTTTGAAACTACGCATTAGGTGCCTTAGAGTAAATTATTTAGAGTTGTATTCTTTGGTGAGGACTCTTGAGATGTGGTAGTACTACCTATGGCCTAAAAAGTTTATCGTCCATATGAACCACCAATTATTGAAACATTTAAAGAGCTAAAGTAAGTGAAATAAGGGGCATGCACAATGGATGCATTGTATTAAGACATTTTCTTATGGCATAAGGTATAAGCAAGATAAGGAGAATGTGGTAGCTAATGCACTTTCTCATAGGTATGTATTGCTTACTTTTTTTAATGCTAAAATGCTTGGGTTTGAATATTGGAAAAAATTATATGCTAAGATATAGATTTTGAAAATATGTATACAATGTGCGATAGGGTTGCATTTGGTAAATTTTATAGGCATAATGGTTTCTAGTTTAGGAAAAATTAATTGTTTATTCCATTTTGCTTTATGTGTAAGCTAGCGGTGCATGAAGCACATTATGGTGGCCTTATAGGTACTTTTAAGGTGAAAAAGAGCTTACAAATATTACATGAGAATTTCTTTTGGCCTAGGATGAAAAGAAATATGAGATGGTTTTGTGATAGGTGCATTGCATATAGGAAGGCCAAATCTATGGTTCAACCCTATAGGTTGTATATGCCAATTCGTATTCTTAGTAAGCCATGGATAGATATTAACATGGACTTTATATTATGGCTGCCTCAGACTAGGAAAGGACATGATTATATATTTATGGTTATTGATATGTTTAGCAAAATGATGCATTTCATACCATGCCATAAGATTAACAATGCCATTTATATAGCATATTTTTTCTTTAAGGCATTTATAAGGTTGTATGGGATTCCTAGGATAATTGTATTAGATAGAGATGTTAAATTCTTAAGTTAGTTTTAGAACATTATGGGCATAATGTAAACACTTTATTTTGAACCAACTAGGTTTTTCTTAATTATTAGTCTTCAAGTTTCCATATAGGAGTTTCTTGATGATAAACTAAGGCCTGAAGACTATGAATAAAGGATTGGATTTAGTAAGTGCACCTAAACCTAAGCTTTAAGGGCCTTAGAACACCTATTAGGCATAATTCCTTTTACTAGTAGCCATAAGGCAATGTTTGGGCTTTTGAACCCTTTTTGACACTATAAGTAAATGCCCTACATACTACATGTGGACATGGATAACTTTCTATAGACACCTAAATCTATGCACGGATGCCTATGTCCTATGCATGGATTGCATGGTGCATAAGCACTTATCATATAGTGTATAGATACTTATTGCATGGTACCTGGATGCTCATCATAAGGTACATAAACACCTTTTTACTATGAATAGACAAACAATTTTGCCTACTTGATTTTAATTGATTCCTATCTCTTTTTTAAAAATTAAATATTAATCTCTTTTTAAATAATGTGAATATTTATCTTTTAATAATTTGGATAATTTAAAAGGATTGCGATAGATTTTAACGAAAAGTCTTACCTTTAGGATTTCCCTAACAGCTCTGGGATTATTTTAGAAAACCCATATACATTGTGAGAGAGATCCTGAAGTGTTGAATCTTAATCATTGACAAGTTTAAACATTTTTAGCCCATCATAGAAGGAATATCAAAGAAGCCAATATCTAGGTACGAAACTAAGTGGACCCTATCTAATTATTTGATTAATTGATTTTACTTAATTGTTAATTAATTTGAATTATGTTTTTATTTATTATATTTAAATATTTTTTTCTGTCATTTTCAATGGATACACATACATGGTCCATAGACACATTTGATTAGAGGCCATTTGTCTATCTAGCATATGTGTTTGTGTAACATACTAAGATATCTATAAGAAGTTGTTAAATGCACATGAAATTTGATTTTTTTTATCATATTTGGTCAAATCATTTATAGAATTGCACACATATAGGATTATTTATTGAGTTTCATATGAATGAATTAATGCTTTGAATTTATATGCACGATAATTGAGCTAAGATATTGATGGATGAAGATTATGGTTTGGTTTATGATTTATATGTTGTTTTCATAGGGATCAATGCGTATATGTGCATTGGTTGGTGAGCTTTAGCTACTAAATTCAAGCATTCACAGGTTGATCTTGCTTATATGACTAACTTGATTAATTAAAAAATATAATTTTGTGGAAGATGTTATTGCTAATGCTAGAGTTTGGATTGATGTATGATATTTAGAGAGTGTTTTGCTTTATCTATTTCTATTATATTTCTATCTAATTGTATATGAAGGTTTTGGTACTAAATACAAAACACTAGAGGTAGTTTATGGATGCATATGCATGATAGGTGTACAATCATCAATATATGCATCTGCTTATCACATTAGAGGCATTTGCAAACAAAATTGGAATTTCTTGATTCTTTTTAATTTATTTTACTCTTTTTTCTGTCAATTGGTATTTAATTAATTATTTAATTGGTATTATTTGTTAAACCCTAAAAGCTAGATAGCAAATAACCTAGAGGGGGGGTGAATAGGTTGCTTAGAAAATCTTTTGGAATTGTAAAACTTTTTCTCATTCTACCAACACAAACATACAATTATGCATATAATTTATAATTAAACACCAAGCTAAGCACATAACACAAATTAAAGAGAGTAAGAGAAAAGAAATGTTCAGCCGATTTAGAGTGGTTCGGAGCTTCTCCACACCTCTTACGTCCACTACTCCAAGCGACCTCGCTTGAAGATTTTCTTTCCACTAACTTCAACCTTGAAGTTACAATAGTTTTGATTCAAGGGATTTCGCCCTTCATATACTAGTTTTGATACAAGGGATTGCGCCCTTAATTTGTTTTAACAGGGATTACGCCTCACGCTAGTTTCACGGGATTGTGTCCATGGTTTTGTGGAAATTTACAAAAATTTGCCTTACAAGGCTGATTTACAATAAGCTCTCAAGGTTTCTCTCAAATGGTTTACAAATTTGCTTCTAGAGAGAAAATGGGAGAAGAATTAGAGAATGAAATTATAAGAATGTTTTAGCCTGATTCTCTTACTATTGAGTCTTCAAATCATCTCCAATTTATATGAAATGGAAAGAGATAACCGTTGGAGATTTTCTAGAAAGTTGCACAGGCGTGTCCTTCACTTAAACGGTCGTGCTTCGTCTGTTCTACACTTTTTAACGGTCATATTTTCCTCTCACGCATACACACACAATCGTGTGCCCTTGAAGTTTCAGCTCTTCAGAATTCTAAAAGGCCACATGGTTACACACATGATACTCGCACGATCTCTACATGGTTTCATTAATGTAATTTACTACTTTTTTGTGTGATATATCTACTGCATATGTGTGTTTAATTGGGATTCTTGCTAATATGATAAACGTAATTAAATGAACTACTTAATAGAGGCTAGTCTTTAAGCTGGACAATGTAGATGTCTAACATTTTTTGACAATTATATCCAACTCTTCAAACCTGTCTATTATATAGGCAAGGATGATTTGAGTCCTTCATAAGGGATCCACAAGTTGTCTATTTTCATCGATATTTTTCTAAATGAAACTTTGGGTGGCAACTCTCAATCACTCTGTGATAGGCTAAAAACCCATTCACCTACTCCTTTTAGTCATGGTAAGATGACTAAATAAGAGTGACAAGTCCTACCTAACGTAATGTGGCAAAAACCCATCATATCTTTGGCAACTCTATTAGGGACTATGAAAATTTGATTTTGATATGGTTGATTTAATAACGTTTTGTAGTTTGAAATATTTGCTTGCATTTCACTACTCTTTTACACAATGTACACACATTGACCTTTTTACCCTCGATAGCAATCTAGAGTTTTCTCAAAAGCACATTTGAACCAAGGATAGTCTATCTTGTGTATTAGCCATCAACATATATCTTAACCTGATTCAAACCTATGTAGTTGCCTATAGAATTGACTTAAATCCCTGTAAATAAAGCTTCAAGTCTTTATACACCCTTTTTGAAATTATCAAGACCTATAATGTCAAAATTTCACTAATCTTTCTTTAACTGATTTGTACTGAGGGAAAACTTTTTAAAATGTTATCTTGTTAAAATTTTCATAACATAACTTAAGGTATAACCAAATGTGTATGTAAACCAAGGCTTTTACACATAGTGGTTCATTAGAGTCTAAATTGTAAGTCGTTAGGCCCCTTGATGGCCTAATTTGCATTAAGCCCACCTAGGGTAGAAATAACTTTTTTACCTTCTGCTAACTAGATAAACAAGGAGGTGAAAGAAGGAATAAGGTGGCAAAGCTAAGTTTGAAGGGCTTAGGGCTCAATATCTGTTAGTATATGATTAAGATTTTGTCAAGGGCTTTAAGCTTAAATCTTGTCATAAGACTTTAAGTTTTTTTTTTTTTTTTTGTTAAAAAGGATATTAAGCCTAATTTTTGTCAACATTTCAATAAAGACCTTTAGGGCATAAGTCCTAAATGTTGTAATTATTTCACCAAAACTTAGAGCAATAAGCCCAAGTTTTATGATTGTTCTACTAGGACTTTAGGGGTACTGGGGCCAAGTCTTGTGAATAGTTCAAATAAGGCTTTAAGGGCATTAGGCCTAAGTTCTACCACTAGGATTATAAATTTTTTCCAAAAAAAGGTATTCGACCAAATTTGTATCGTTATATTTTAAGGGCATTAGGTCTAAAATTCTGTTATTGATTTAAAAATTTTAGGGGCAATAGGCTCAAGTCCTGTCATCATTCTAGGCTTTTAATTCAATAGGGTATTGAGCCCAAATTCTTTTCCATTTTTTCATTTCTTGTCACTGCAAGGAAAAGATTGCTACCAAATATGGTGTTACCCACCATATTGTATCCATATATATATGCATAAACAAATATCACGCATTAACGTTATCATTTTGTTTTATATCCAACCAGTGGAGAAAGAAGACATGGTTAAGGGAAATATGATTAACAAAATAACCAAAAACATGGAAAGCTTTATCAATGAAAAGGTAGAGAAGGTTATGGTTTAGAAAATGGATTTGATAATGAAAAAAAAAATGGATAAATATTGAATGAATTTAAAGGGAAACACAAGATAAAAGAAACGAGGCCAACCAATGATAAACTAGTGAACCTCAAAGCTAATAATGATATCATGACAATTGTAGTGACCACTGCCATAGGCCTACTATGCACAAATACTTATAATATTTATTTTATTGAAAATATGTTTATAATGGGAATCTCTACAATAAAAACTACTACTTAATTTTTTAAATCTGAATGCAGAAACTGAAAATAAAATTTTAATATTAATAAAGATCATAAGAAGGAACTGGACATGCATTTAACTTCCCAAGCTATTCATGTATAAAATATACTATCCATACAGTGTATACTAAAGTATAATACATACAAATATACATGAGAACTAAATAAAGCATGCGAGCAAAAACATGGTATTTGCTGTCAAGCCATATCTCCAAAATTTGATAGTTGTATCGCTCCCACTCAATCCTAAGATCACTGACCTGCAAAAGAGAAAAGAAAGGAAAGGAAATGGGTGAGTGATAAAATTACTCAGCAAACATTTCCTATCTTTAATACTCGCAAACTTCAAACTCAAGCTGATCTCATATTTTATCACATTATTCTTTACGATTTCTCATTTCTTTATTTCTTGTTTCTTATTTTTTTGCTTTCTTATTTCATCTGTTTTCAAAAGTGTTCTTTGTCTTTTTCTATCTTATTTCTCGTGAATGTTGTACATGACATGATATGCATGCTCTGATATCATGTAAATGCTAAATAGTTATAAAAACTTGCCTTTGGGCCTGATTTCTAAAAACTCTTTCTTTTCTGAACACTCTTTCTAATTCGAAGATCTTGAATATATATATACACATATAATATAAGTTGAAATCTGTATCAAAAAGTATTATATCTGAAAATATTTGTTATACTGGCTAGACTGATGAATGCAGAGATTCAGCACCCTAGCCATGTGAGTTCAATCCTATAATAAAACTACTCATGTATGACCAGCACTCTTTCTAACGAGCTTGGTTGAAGACCGTGTCCTCTCTAACGGATGTTGGCTTCCTTATCTAGCCCACATGTGAACTCACAAGTGTCCTCTCGTATCCACCCCTAACTGATGTCTGAAACATCGTATATCTATACTTTTAAAATATGCTCTTGGATCCTTGAATTCGTTTATGAAAATAACTGATATAGCATGTCGTGCTCAATGTTCTAATAATTATGCATGATATGTTGTTATATCTTTTTATTTATATGTTTCTTTTGCTTCGGAATGGATTAAAATTATTTAACTTTAATTTAAGAATGTTTTAGTGTTGTTTCTCTATTTTTCTTAAAGCATATGAGCATGTAATGCTTGACACACAGAAATGTAGAGAGATATATAGGGTCGTGCTCAAGCTATGTCTTCGGTCGTGCTAGCTTCTAGAATCAAATATGAAAATCATGGTTGTTTACAACGATGTATGGTACAGACACATAGGTGTGCATCTAAGGTAGAAGGCTATGTACCACATTACATGAGTGTGTAGCTGCCAAAACACACTCTTGTGTCTTACCTAAACGGGCGTCTAAATTTGGAAATAAGCATATAGACGTGTGCATCAACTACATGAGTGTGTGTCTAGATTTTCATACGCATATAGGTGTCATGCAAGACCGTGTTCATACAAAAAAGAGGTCACACGGGCATATATCCTCGGGACACAGTTGTGTGCTTAACTCTTTTCAAGTAAATAACATCTGGAAACCTAAAAATCCCAGAAAATCTCACACAAAACAAAACCATATCTCAATCCAACATGCATATAACAAATATATAAGCTAATAAGCATTCTCATTTCATCCATTCAACATAAAGCATGCTAAAAATCTCATATTTCTCATAAATACATACCCAAACACATAATCATCAAAACATTTCATAATAATCTCATAAATCATCATCCATTGTCTTATTTCATCACTAAATCATGCTATAACACATTCTTAACATGCAGCAAACATATGGAGGGAACCTAAACCAACAAATCATGCAAAAACCCAAATGAAAAAGGTAAGGAAATACTTATCTCTCGTCATTGCTTCTGAATCTCTCTCTGTAATAGTGTCTGAATCTCTTACTTGGTTAACGTTTGCTGGTTAGACAGTTTCTAGCCTAGGGTTTATTGAAAAAATAGAGAAGAGAAGAAAGTTGAAGGGAATAAACTAGGTGGAAAATAAGAAAAATAAAACATTTATGACGCATCTCACCTGACACACGGTCGTGTATGCAAAGAAAATCTCAATTCTCTCTCTCTCTTTGCGCCATATATGAAATATTCTTCCTAGAATATTCATGTACAAGCCACAAAAGGCTTCTAAATGACTCTTCTACCTTTGAACCCTCTCACATTTATTTTATATTTGGAAATCTCTCTTTTACCTTTGGTTTCAGAGTCTAAAAGATAATTTTACCCCTAGACTATTACAATTCTCCTCCTCTAATAAAATTTTATCCCTAAAATTAACTAAAGAACTTTGGGTGCCTCTCTCTCATCTCATACTCAACCTCTCAAGTGACTTCCTTAATTTTCTGACTTCTCTACAACACTTTAACCAAAAGAATCTCTTTATTTCTAAAGATCTTCACTTTATAATCCAAAATTTGAATAGGTCTCTTATCGTAGCTTATATCATTTGCCAGCTCTAAATCCTGAATTTGTAACACATACGAAGGATCTGTCACATATTTCCTCAACTGAGATACATGGAACACACTATAAATCCTATCTATACTAACTGGTAAGGCCAATTTATAAGCAACTCTACCAACTTGCTCCAAAATCTCATAAGGACTAATAAACATCGGAGCTAATTTACCTATCTTACCAAATCTCATGACATGTCTGTAGGGAGCAACTCTCAAAAACATATGGTCTCCAACCTCAAACTTTATCTCTTTATGCTTCTGATTTACATAACTCTTCTAATGATCTTGGGCCTATTTAATTCTCTATCTGATAACTTTGATTTGGTAAATCATCATCTGAGTCATCTCTGTTCCCATAGCTGCCTCTAATGAATCTCTCTCATCAATCTCATCCTAAGACAAGGGCAATCTAAATTTCCTACCATATAAAGCCTTAAATGGTGTCATCTGAATGGTAAACTAATGACTGTCGTTGTAAGTAAACTTTATCAATAATAACAACTCAGCCCAATTAACCTAAAAATCTATATAATAGGCTCTCAACATGTCTTCTAGAATCTGATTAACCTTCTTAGTCTGACCATCTGTCTGTGAGTGATAAGCTGAACTGAAATAAAGTATAGTTCCCAAAGTGCTCTGTAAACTGGCCCAAATGGCTGATAAAAATTTTAAATATCTATTTGATAGTATATCCCTAGAAACCTTATGTAATTTGACAATCTCTCTAACGTATAGACTATCCAACTGATTGGTGTTCATACCATTTCTGATTGACAAGAAATCTACAAACTTACTTAATCTATCAACAATGACCCAAATATTGTTGTAACTTTGCTACACTTTAAGGAGTCTTGATATAAAATCTATAGATATACTCTTCCATTTTTACTCAAGAATCCTTAAATGTTGTAACAAATCGAAAGGTCTCTAATACTTTGCCTTAACGTACTGACAAACCATGTATCTAGCCATATAATCTATAATATCTCTTCTCATACTAAACTACTAGAACATTTTCTTGAGATCTTGATACATCTTTATACTACTTGGATGAGTTGAATAAACTATGTTATGAGTCTCTAAAAAAATCCTCTGTTTTAACTCTGTGTCCTCTGACACATAAACTCTGTCTTTGAGTCTCAGAATCTCAACTCTAATCTCAAAATCTGACACTGTGCCCGTATAAACCTTTTAAACCATACTTTGAACCCATGAATTAGCCCTCTGAGAAACACTGATGTCATCATACAGAGTAGATGTTATTTGAAGTATGAAGAACCTAACTGTCACTATCTCAATCTCATGTTTGAAAATCTCATGTTGTACTCTCTCTGAGTTGTAATCATAGACAAAGATACTCTTTTACTCAAAGCATCAACTACTAAATTAGCTCTACCTGGGTGATATATAATCTCACAATCATAATCTTTTACCAACTCCAACTATCACCTCTGTCTCATATTTAACTCTCGTTGGGTGAAGAAATACTTCAAACTTTTATTATCAGAATAGATGTAGCATCTTACACCAAAAAGGTAATGCCTTCAAATTTTCAAGGCAAAAACCACAACAGCTAACTTTAAGTCATGAGTAAGGTATCTTAACTCATGGTCCTTTAATTGTCTAGAGGCATAGGTAATTACCCTACCAGAATACATTAACACTGCTTTAATCCCTTAGTGGGAAACATCTGTGTAGATATCATAATCAATACCCTTCCGAGGTTATGCAAACACTGAAGCACTCATCAATCTCTGTTTTAACTCTTAAAATCGAGCCTCATGCTCCTCAATTCATACAAAAGGCATCTCACTCCAAGTCAAAATAGTTAATGGCTTAGCTATATTGGAAAAACCCTTAATAAATCTCTTATAGTATCCTACTAATCCAAGAAAACTTCTTACCTCTCTAGCAGTCCTTGACCTTGACCAATTTATAATCACCTCTACCTTGTTAGGATCCACTAAAATATTGGTTGTTAAAATAACTTGTCCAAGAAAGGATACACTACTCAACTAGAATTTATATTTATCAAACTTGGCATAAAGTTATCTGTCTCTCAATCTCTAAAGGACGAATCTCAAATGTTCCTTGTGCTCCTCTACACTTCTCGAGTAAACAAAGTTGTCATCTAATAACACAATAACAAATCTATCTAGACAATCTTGGAAAACTTGGTTCATCAAATCTATAAACACTGTAAGATCATTAGTCAAACCAAAAGGCATTACCACGAACTCATAGTGGTCATACCTTATTATAAAATTAGTCTTAGGTACATCTCTCTCTGTAACTCTAACTTGATGATACCTAGACCTCAAATCAATCTTGGAGAATATTACAGCTCTACTCAACTGATATAATAAATCATCTATCCGAGGTAATGCATACTTATTCATAACTATCACCTTATTCAGTTCTCTGTAATCTTTGTATATCCTTAAGGATCCATCTTTCTTCTTCACAAAAAAAATATGAACATCCTATAGTAAATAATTCGGTCTGATGAATCTCTTATCAAACAACTCTTGAAGCTATTTTTTTAACTTTTAAAGCTCTGTTAGAGCCATCTGATATAAAACCTTAGAAATATAAGTCGTACCGAAAAGTAACTCGATAGAAAACTCCAACTCTCACTCTGGAGATAACCTTAGTAACTCTTTAGGAAAAACATCTAAAAACTCTCTAACAACTCTCTAACCATAAGTACTTCCTCGATACTTGACTTAACTGCATCTTTATATACTACATTAGCCAAGTATCATACATATCCTTTACTTAATAATCTCCTCACCTGTAAATAAGAAATAAGCGCAGTTTCCATTCTACCCTTATCAAAAACAAACTAATTGGGGTCTAGCTGCAATCTAACCTTTTTCCTTTTATAATCTATCTCTGCCCTGTAACAACTCAAGAAACTCATGCTTAAGATCATGTCAAAATCAGCTAACTCCAATATGATTAGATATATCCTCAAAGTCTTTCTCATAATAACTACCTCCTAGTCTATCAGTACCTGATCACTCACTATCACACTTCTATTAGACATCTCTACACAAATACTTTTCTCTATCACACTAAGGCTTAACCCTAATATCTCTATCACTTATTTGGATACAAAACTATATGTGGCATCATAGTCAATCAACACATATAAAAGAGTATCAAAGAAGACCAACTGACCTATAACTATATGGAGAGTCATCTCAACCTACTCTCGCCTTACTATAAAAACTCTAGTTTTATCTCTATCTTTAGGTGTATTGTCACCACCTTTTGAACTCCATGACTTTTGCCAATCGGACCTCCAACACCTCTACTGGGACTGGCTCTACCAATTAACGACCTAGCTCCTACTCTTCTATTTGTACACTCAGACACTTTATGACTAGGTTATCGATATCTGAAACATACATCTTGACCCGTAAGGCACTCTCCTAAGTGACTCTTGTCACACGTCTTACATATTGACAAATCCACTCTCTGTCTCTATCTTCATCTCTTCCCTTTGAAAGGTTTTCTTGACTGTATTGGTTTCTTTCCTCTATCTTCACCTCTCTCAAGAACTCTCTCTACTAATTTAAAACGAAACTCATCATCTACAAGTAAACCTCAGATCTTAAAGCTCTCTCTAAAACTTCATTGAATCTTTGTAAGGGAGAAGAACCAATCATTACATCTCTAGCAATAATAGGGTACAAACTATGAACAAACTTTTACACTCTGATCAACTCAGAACCCACTACTTTAAGAATAAATCTCGTCAATACATTAAACTGGGTGGCATAATCCTTAACTGAATTGGTCCCTTAAGTCAACTTAATAAATCTTAGGCTCTAACATGTACCATATCAATACTACAGTACTCTTCCTTAAACAACCTCTAAAACTCAACCCAAGATAATCTTTCCTCATCAGCTGATGCTTTCATGAGGTTCCACCACACCCTTGTATCACTTTTCAATATAAACGTAGCATACCAAATTCTCTTTTTGTTTGTCACGGTAAACAAACCCATAACACTCTTTACTGATTTTATCCATTCTTCTGTCACAATTGGATCTTTGAAACCAATGAATTTATATGGTTGATGAGCCCTAAGCAAACTATAAATCAGGTGTAATCTGTAAGAACCACTAGTACCTGTTGTATCTGTCCCAAAACTCTGATCTCTCTGATGATTAGCCCGTAATGAGCTCTCTATCTCACTGGCTCAAAAGTCTCTACTCTGACCGTTGGCTAATAACCCTCTCTTATCATTTCTCTACAAATTTCTCTTATATCCACAAGCTTGAAGGATACCCTAGAGTGTTGAGATCTCCTATAATCACTCGAGTTCAAAGGTTTAATAGAAGCATTACTCTCTTTCTCTATAACTGGGGGTAAAGAGGCATAAGTTCTTCTATCTAGAACATCATAATACAAGGGTTAACATCTCAAAACTTACTAAACTTTTTATTACTATACTTACATTGAGAGGAAACGAGCAACAACTATTGAGACATATTAGCCTTGGCTCATGTAATCTTTTAAAAAACCATGCATTTAAAAATTCATTTTATAAAAATATGCTTCAAATTCTACTAAATGGCTCAAAACATTGCTCTGCTAGCTCAAAATATTTATCTGATACCAAACACTATAATAACCTCTGCCATAGGCCTATTGTACACAAATACTTATAATATATATTATACTAAAAATACACTTGTAACAAGAATCCTTATAGTAAAAATTGCTACTTAATTTTTCAAATTTGAATGCGAAAGTTGAAAATAAAATTTTAATATTAATAAAGATCATAAGAAGAAACTGGACATGCATTTAACTTCTCAGGCTACTTATATATAAAATATATTATCCATAAAGTGTATACTAAAGTATAATACACAGAAATATACATGAGAACTAAATAAAGCATGCGATCCAAAATATGTTATCTGCTACTAAGCCATGTCCCTAAAATTTGATAGCTGCATTGCCCTTGTTCAATCCTAAGATCACTGACCTGCAAAAGAGAAAGGAAGGGAAATGGGTGAGCGATAAAATTACTAAGCAAACATTTCCTATCTCTAACACTCGTAGGCTTCAAACTCAAGCTGATCTCATATCTTGCCATATTATTCTTTACTAAATTTCTCATTTCCTTATTTCTTGTTTCTTATTTCTTTTTTTTCTTATTTTATATATTTTCAAGAGTGTTCTTAGTCTTTCTCTGTCTTATTTCTCATGAATACTGTACATGATGTCATGTAGATGCTAAGTAGTTATAAAAACTTTCCCTTGGACCTGATTTCTAAAGACTCTTTCTTTTTTGAAAACTATTTCTAATATAGAACTCTGTTCTAAAGATCCTAACTATATATATATAGTATAAGTTGAAATTTGTATCAGAAATTATTGTATCTAAAAATATCTACTATACTAGCCAGACTTATAAATACAGGGATTCGACACCCTAACTATGTGAGATCAATTCTATAATAAAACTACTTGTGTATGACCAGTACTCTCTCTAACAAGTTTGGTCAAAGCATGTCCTCTCTAATAGACGATGGTTTTTCTCTTTAGCAGGCGTGCGAACTCACAGGTGTCCTCTCATATCACCTCTAACTGATGTTCAAAACATCATGTATCTATACTTTTTAAAATATGCTCTTGGATCCTTAGATCCATTTCTGAAAGTATTTGATATGATATGACATGCCATGCTTAATGCTCTAATAATCATGCATGATATGTTGTTATATCTTGTTATTTATATGTTTCTTGTGCTTAGGAATGACTTAAAATTGCTTAACTTTAATTTAAGAATGTTTTGGAGTTGTTTATTTGTTTTTCTTAAAGCACACGGGCGTGTAAGGAGGCATAAAGGGTCATGCTCAAGTCGTGTCCTTGGTTGTGTTAGCTCCTAGTATCAAATCTACAAATCATGATTGGTTGCATGGGCGTATGGTGTAGACACACGGGCATGCATCTAAGGCATAAGGTCGTGTACCATATTGCACGGGCGTGTGGCTGCCAAAACACCCTCTTGTGTCATGCTTACATAGGCGTGTAAATTTTGGAATAAGCACACAGGTATATACATCGATTACATAGCATGTGTCTGGATTTTTATATGCATATGGATGTCATGCAAGGTCATGTTCATACGGAAAAGATACCACATTAATGTGTAACCTTAGGTACATGGTCATGTGCTCAACTTTTTTCTAGTAAATGGTATCTAGAAGCCCAAAAATCCCAAAAAATCTCATACAAAACACAATCATATCTCAATCCAACATCCTTATAATAAATATATAAGCCAATAAGCATTCTTATTTCATCCATTCAACATAAAGCATGCTAAAAATCTCACATTTCTCGTAAATACATACCCAAACATATAATCATCAAAATATTTCATAATAATCTCATGAATCATCATCCATTGTCTTATTTCATCACCAAATCATGTTATAACGCATTCTCAACATATAGCAAACACACGGAGGGAACCTAAGCCAATAAATCATGGAAAAATCCAAATAAAAAAGGTAAGGAAATACTTATCTTTAGCCATTGCATCCAAATCTCTCTCTCTCTAATAGTGTATGAATCTCTCACTAGGTTAATAGCTACTAGTTAGATGGTTTCTAGCCTAAGGTTTGCTGAAAAAATGGAGAAAAGAAGAAAGCTGAAGGGAATAAACTAAACATTTATGGTGCCTCTCACCTGACACACGGGCATATGTCTAAGACACATGATCGGGTATGCAAGAAAAATCTCAATTCTCTCTCTTCGTGTCATACATGGAATATTCTTTCTAGAATATCCATGTATAAGCCATAAAAGGCTTTTAAATAACTCTTTTACCCTTAAACCCTCTCACATCTATTATCTATCTGAAAATCTCTCTTATACCCTTAGCTTCAGAGCCTAAAAGACAATTCTACCCTTAAGCTATTACAACAATCTTAATGAAAGGGTAGAAAATAATGGCAATGAAGGTTATACAATTACAAAGTACAATAACCACAAAAGGATATATTGAGACGATTGGGTTAAAAAGGTTGGTACAACAAATACAAAAGCACTAGGGTTAAGATAACTCTCTAATCCCAATATGCCATTATCAAAGGTTTCGAAGATGCCAATAAAAAGGATTTCATGACCTTGATGATAGAGAGATAATTAACCCAGATCGATGTTTAAGGCATGAGATCTTATAAGAATTCAGAAAGATAAGTAGTATATGAGGGCATGTCTTTTAATCACATGTGTTCATATTCTTTTGTCTTTATGTTTGTAACAATGAAATTTTGAAAATAAAAACGTGATTTGAGTAATGATTTTAAAAAGCAAGTAAATTAGTATGGTAGACTTTGAACCACAAAGATGAGATTCTAAGCCTATGGTCAAACACTCTAATATGATCTTTATTTTTTTTGGTTAAGTATGTTCATTAATGGTTAGTGTCTTTAGAACTTGTTGCTAATATTGTTCAAGATCATAAAGTCACATACATGGATGAATATGTTAATGATGCTAAAATTGTAGCCACTTTACTCAAATAGCCATTATACACGTATACACTCTAAGAAACCCTTTTTCAACCCTGATTATATCTTTGGCTAACCTTATGTTATGAACCTTCATTTATCCCTATGTTTCACCTAACCCTAAGGGCCAGGAAAGAAAAAAAAGAGAAAGAAAATAAATAAAAACCATGCATATGAAAACTACAAGGGTAAAGGTGTTAGCAAATTAAATTCAAAGAGAAAAGAGCATAAGAAAGGAACAATGAAAGTGAAATGTTTCAGATGCTCTATTAGACCCCTTGGTTTAAACTACCATTGGTCATAAGAATCCCACCTTCCACCCTAACCCTATTATAACCCTAATAAAGACTATCAGATTTATGTTTGCATGTAACCTGAATGATTGAGATCTAATGAACAAGTAAGCCTATGGTAGTTACCTTTTGTGAACAAAACCTGAGTGTAAAATTTTAACCTTTTTAAACTCTTAAGTGAAATAAGTGATATGTAAATGTCTATCATACTATTTAAACATTTTTTAATGAAATTTTCTAGTCATGATTCATGAGCCAAACCTGTGAATAAACAATTTTGATGGCAAATAATCAAATTCCCTATAGAAATTAACAAAAAATAAAAGATTGAAATAAAAGAAAAAAACCTAGAAGTCAATAAACTATTATGTGTAATAGTGCAAGGTTAAAATGGTCTTTTTAGGTTGAAAATTTAGAATTTTTGATAAAAAATAGTGTTGAGAGGATTTAAAGGTAAAATAGTCATTTAGAAGCTAATTATGGTATGTGTATGAGTTTCCTTATGAGACTGTTTCATGCAAGAAGTGGAAAGAAGAGAAATATGTAATTTTCTCTTGACACACGACTGTGTGTCTTAGACACATAACCGTATGTCACATTAGAGTCATAAGTGATCCAAGAAGAATCTTGATGTCCACGTGGCCTTTTTGGATTAGTGGATTGATGTCCACGTGGCCTTTGAGGGAGAAAACCTGGTCTCTCTAATATCTGACTAAGGAGAGAGTTTGACATTCTAATATTTGTCAAGAATCTAGCTTATTGCTTTGCCGATGTTCTGTATTTCTCCCAAATTTTGAAGTTGTTATGTTTATTTGGATCCAACTCTAGATTGATTGTCTGAAGTGGAGGAAATTTGCATGGTTGATTTAGCTGGTAACCAAGAAAACCAAGAAATAAAATTGGGAATTGTTGGGGACTTAGGGCAACTTTTAGCGGAACTGATTTGAGGTCAAAATTTTGGTCTCTATGGGGGTTTCATGGTGAGCAAGCAGCATTGATCTTCCCTGTATAGAGCTTTCATATTTGAAGTTAGAAGAGAAGTCCACTGATTGTGATCAATTCATATTAGCAAGTACATGTTTGAACCTTGGCAAGGTAGGGCATACAAATTGGTTTACATGTCACCTGTCTCTTCAAATGCATTAACATAACATGTAGAATCTGGTAGTATAACACATTTAATAAGTTAGCCTCATTTTCAAATGATCTAACATAGCTTGTGTAATTTGTTAATAAACAATTCTTCTAATCAAATGGTGTGACACTGCCCATTTATTCCATTTGATCCAATGAACTGGTTTGTACAAATTCAACTTGTTCGCTTATTTATAAAAAACCTATCTAATTCATTTACATTATTAAGAAACAGGGTAAATATGATACTGGTCATATGAATTTATTTCTTCAATCATTATAAAGATGAGTAACATTTCCAGCACTATTGTTTTTATTTTCATCTCTCTAATGATACTTTATTTGTTGCACTTTGTGATCCAAAGGGCCTCCTCTTTTTTGTTCGGAATGCAATTGGATTAGAGTGATGCTCTTATTAGTGGTGGCTTCTGTTTCAAGAATCCAAATGCCACGCAAACTTGCGGTTGCGGTAAATTCTTTGCAGCAGGGTCAAATTATATTGTTTATACAAAAACAATTTAAATATTGAACTATTCATAAGTAGATTGTGTAAGAAGGAGACTCATAAATTATTTAGTATAATTACATGATTTTAATATCGCTGCTGCATTTCAAATTTCCCTCGGATTCTGCTGATTTCCTAACGCACTTAACATAATTGAGTGGGTTCCATTTGTTCTTGATTTGACGAAAAGGTAGAGGAGACTTTCTTTGATTGTTCTTAAGAACAGGTTTATACATTTGTAAAAACTTAGAACACAGATCCGGAGAGAACTTAATTCTCTTGTGAGATGTTATACATATGAATGCTTCGATGTTGTTCAATCTATTCCAGTTTGATCGTTTCGCGTGGATGAGGGTGCAATTTATTCCTCCGTCCACTACCAAATTCTTAACTAATGCACCAATTTTGAAACTTATTAGTCATGGTGGTGTTCATTATATCAAAGAGATTGTGAATGCGAAGGTTTCTGCATCCTCAATGAAATGTCTCACAGAAGATATGGTTTCTTAGAACTGATGTTTATTCCCCTATCAGAAAGTTCCTTATGCAACCAAAAAAAGTCATATTTGCTCAATTACTGGTGAATCAAGATATTTTTCCAGTATATAAAAGTCAATTGTTCTTCAACCGGGAGAGAGATTGATTGATTAGGATTGCTCTCAACAACTCACATAGTCACCCATCCATAGCGAATTTATTCTGTGTAGCTTTATTGAGTTTACAGAGAAATCGATTACAAAGAAATTGAGCTAGTTGAACAAAGAAACTTGAACGTAGAAGTACAAACCAAACTTCATATTTTCAAAACATCATCTGATTGTTCAGACAGGATGCTCGATGCATCCTTCGTTCTAGGCTTTCATCTTCGGCGGTGCCTCCGCTTTCTCGTTGGATGGTGGTTCCAATGGTTTTGCCCCAGTGTCGCCTGCTGAATCATGGTCTGCCTCAGCACCTTGCTGTTGCTTTTCATCATGTTCACCAGACAGAAATTTAGGTTGTGGGCAACAATTACCCATATTTTGATATACACTTTAAGATGTGTTTCCGCGTAACTGCGTCTTCCTGCTCTTATATAATAATTGAATTCCCTGATGCGCCACATAGAAAACACTACTTTGAATTCGATATTCTCCCATAGAGTTTTCAAGAAATTTTTTCTTTCGAATTTCCAGCTCGTGTTGCACGTTAGTGAATGTATTCTGCACTCTTAAAAGTTATTCCGATCAAGATTCTTCATTAGCCAGTGATTGAAAGAGAATTAGAGAATATATTAACCAGATGAGTGATCTTTTTGTTTTTTTAAACTTACTAACCAAATTATAATAATGTTCCAATGGAGTAAATTTCTTCACAGAATTTGAGTATAAACATGAAAAATTGATCAAGATCAAAGCTGCAAATGAACAGAAACAGACGTACGTCACAAACTCACAAGAATCTTACATAAGCTCAGATCACAGAAAAATCCGAATTGAGTATATGTTCTAGATTAGTTTCCGGATACGACTTTCATAACCCTAGCTCCTTCATAATTGCTAAATTCTGAATATCTCCATAGTTTTTGAAATTGTTAATGACATCGTTCTAGCAATTTATATAAAATCACTCTTGCGGGGAGATTATTGTTAGTTTCAAACTACCTAGTATATGGAAAATCAAAAAAAGTTTTACCATGGTCATCCATATGTTACTCTATAATTATCTTGTCATGTATTCATAACTATTAATTCTCAGGATCTAATCCTCGTCTATCTTACGACTTAGAAAGACTTTTTAACACTTGTAACGTAAGTTTCCGTAAGTCAGGCATTCTATTTGATGAACAAACAGGTAAAATGATATAATCACCGTTGCACTACCCACGATTTTTCGGAACTTATTGTATGTCAAACTATTTATATTAGTTGAAAACATACCCATTTCAACTTTTTTATGAACAAAATAAAGTGAACAGAGATTCCATAATTTATTATCCCAAAAAGGGGCCTTTAAATAGCATACTTTAGCATAATTATCCTGAGAGGAATAAAGCAGAAGTGTGCTTTTCTCATTAATTTTGAAGTTTATTCTATAATTAAGTATAAAGTTACATTGATTAATATCCTCCTTTATTAAAGCTAGATTTAAGTCGAATTCATTTGAATTCAAATTTGAGTTCAAATTTTGCTCAAAACAAGCTAGCCTCAAGTGAGCTTGAGCTCACAATTTCAACAATTTTTAACTCAAACTCAAGTTTTAGAGGGTTTTGACTCATAAAACTTATAAACTTAAAAAATTCGATCTGAATCAATTAAAATGATATCATTTTGATCAATACGTATCAAAACGACATTATTTTGATAATATATTTTAAAAAAATCATTAAAGAATTGAGAAAAAAGCTTGCCTTATTAAATCTAAAATTTGAGTTTGTATTTACCAAACTTATCGAACTCAAACTCGAACTTGAATTCGACTCCTTATTAACCAAACTAAACTCAAATTTAAGTCAATTTGAATTCAGTCGTAAGCTTCTTCATAGATGTTTGATGTCATTTCACTCTTTTTTTTTTTAAATTAAAATTTTATTTGGTTTGTAGTAATAAAATATTATTTTGATAATTTATTTTTTATTATTAATATTAATTTATTTGATTTATTAAATAATAAAATATCTTAATAATACTTTATTATGCCATTATTTTGAAAGATAATATAAGGGAAATATAAAAACACCACATTTACTCAGAATAAAAAATTTATAGAATATTAATTGTATTATAATTATACCTTTATTAAATTTTACTTCAAAACACCCTCATATTTAGTTAAAATATTAAGCAACTCAACTAACTATTTTTCTCTCGCGAACTTACTCTGCTGGGCAAAATTGCCCTTTTGCTCAGAGAGTACTACCAAAACCTACACCTCAAACAAACCAAATATTTATCATTCTCGTATCTCTGTGCAACTTGTCTCCTCGTGTTATCTCTCTTGCTTAAGAGCTAGGGTTGGTTTGTACTTGCATCTTCTTGTGTTTTAGGTTACTATTTGATCAGTCTGAGTCTTCTGTTTCAAACTTTCCATCTTTCTCTATCTGCATTTATTCTACGTCAATCTGAGCCTTCTAAGTATGTATTTGTTGTGTAAGCTGAGTCTTCTTTTGAGTTGCACACTGGACGTATACAGTAAGAAACGTGAGCTTGTTCTTTATTATTATTATTATTATTATTTTGGAGTGATTTTTAGATTCAAAAAGTTGGTAGCTTAGATATTTTTAAAACATGCTTTGTTTGTTATTTGTGAGTATGGACTTTGTTTGAGCTTGTTGACTTTTGTTATTGAGCTCTGATAGTGTTATTTCAAATTTTATTTCATTTGATTCGGCATTTCTTAAACAAGTCGCTCTGTTGATGTTTTTCGTTCTATATGGTTTCGAGTTCTATTCAATCTCTTTAATTAAAGATCTTCTAAAGCATGTGTTTAGTCACCATTTTGAATTTGCATTTGGATATGATGGAAAGCATGTTCGCCATGCTGGCACTTGTTACTGTGGCCATGCTACTTAAGAAAAGGAACAGAGACAGGCGTTCTATAATTTATGCTAGTGAATCAAGTAGTAGAAATTATTGATTTTTTATGTTCAAATTTGTTTTTCAAAATTTTCGACAATTCTAGTGATCCATAATGTCCATATATTCGGCTCTCAATCCTTCGTAAATGTGATGCCAAAGAAATATAGTAGCATTGGATTTGTCATATTGGGACAGTTTATTTTCTTATTTGACTCACTACGGCAGAATGGGGCTTTTGTGACGGTTTTTTAGCGGCGTTTACCCAAATGCAGCTAAAAGAATAAGGTTTAGTGGCATTTTCTTAAAACGCCACAAAAATGCCGTAAAATAATGTTTTACCGGCATTTGTAAAAATTCCGGTAAATCTTATTTAAAAACGCCGCTAAAGGTCTTTAAACCTAGCGCGCGAACACTTCTTCTTCCTTTTTCCATTTTTCCTCCCGCCGCTGCACTCTCTTTTCTCCCACTCTGGCCGCTGTATTCACCGATTCCAGGCGTGTTTTCGACGGTTTTCGGTTATTTCTTCTTCATTTGAAGACGATGTTCTGCTCTTCTTCACATTGGCTCTCATTTGGAGGTGAAGTTGTAAATTTTCTGAAAATTTTAGATTTATTGTTGTTTTTTATTATTTATTAAAGTATGTTAATTGAAATCCAACCGATTTGAAGGGTTGGTTTGTATGTGGTATTGAATTGGAAGTATTTGATTGATTATTTAGAATTATTAAGTTTTGAATATGATTTCTATATTTTTAATTCTGATTTTGGTTCCAATTCCTATTATATTTTAGGGGGTTTAAAAATATTAAAAAGAATAATAATTCAAAGTAATTACAGATACAATTTAATGAACCAAAATCTTCAGAATGGATAGTAATTAAAGTGGGAAAATTGAATTAAAAAATAGATTCTGGGTAGGGGCGGTGATCTGGAGCATGTTGTCTGTGCTAGGATTTGTCTTTCTGGGAAATTAGTAATTTTATATGATAATTAATTTACCTTAAACATGATTAAACAAGGAATTTGACAGGGCTTGGAGTACCCTAAAAATTTTTAATTAATTTTTTAATTATTTTATATTATTTAATTTTTATAGAGGATATTTTGATTATTTATTATAAAATGTTAAAAAAATTTAAAAAGAAAGTGAGTATTTAAAAAACCTTTTAGATAAAATTTTATTATTTAAAAAAACCTTTTGTGGGTATTAACCGTTTAGTCTTCACACTTAGCCTTCACAAAATTTCGATGGCAAAATAATTTGAGATGGTCAATAATATATTTCTCATTTCTTCAAAAGCAAGTAATCTATCCATATATATTATACGATCTTTTTTATCCATTTTATTTTATTTTTTACTATCAATTTTATTTAAAAATTTTGAAAAATAATAGAGGATGCTTCCTTAGTGATATCGATCTCAAAGTGAATAAATTTTCGAAGCCCTTATAAGAGTTAGACTTTAATATTTGAATGATTATTTTCTAATCTTTTCTTTTTTCTATTGCTCAAAATTTTCCAAGTCAAGGTAGACTTCTGAGAAACATTGTCTTATCAGTTAAAACTTAAAATTACAAAGGGCTCCACCATCTTAACAACCATTGACCAAGACTTGTGTGTTTGGGAGAATAACATGAGGATGCCCATCACTTTAATTTACTCAACATAATTTTTTCCACCATCTATTAGAAATATAAAAATATTTTTCTTAATTTAATAATAATAAAAGAAACTATAGGGAGGATAAAATTGCATATAATCAAAAGAATCTATGAGAAATTATTTGTATGAGTATGAAATATTACTTTTTAATAAATATGACTCAATTTCATTACAAATAAATAAGTAATTTAGAACTTACAACTTAATTATTATATTATCTAATTTAGAAATACCAAACACATTTTGGATGTCAAATTCAAATTTAGTTACACAATTACCAACTTTCTTTTGTTAGTGTTGCCAACATAATTATATTTTCCAAGTTGATTGAATTAATTAGCTGAAACAAAAGATGGAGAATTGGCTGCAAATCAATTTCATCCACTAATACCAAAGAGATTGAATGCATTGTGGGTTAAATTTTTGGAATTCCAAAGGGCCTACCATCTTTGACTTAGACTTTGTGTGTTTGGAAGAATCTCATAAGGAAAATAAAACTATTTTCCTAGATCTTGACAATAATAATAATAATAATAATATCTATACGGACAACGTGTAAATTTGTAATAAATAAAAAAAGTCATATTGCATCTTCAAAATAGAATTTGAAAATTAATGCTCTTCCACCATCCTATTTTCCAAATGAAAAGATTACTTTAATTTAATAAACCATATTAAAGATATATTTCATTAATAATTAACTATCATCTTTTCAAAAGCAAGTAATCCACCTATATACATTGTATAACCTTTTTCTATCCATTTTATATTTTTATTGACAATTTTATTTAAAATTTTGAAAAAATAATATAGAGGATGCTTTCTTAGTAATGCCAACTCAAAATGACTAAACATTTATAATTTAATTGTCTACTCTATACAACACTTTTTTTAATACAATGCTTTTTAATCTCTATGAAATCACCAATGTATGACTCAGTAATAATCTTTGCCTTTTTACACCATGTTTTATTTGTGTTTGCAATATAACTATGAAATGTCACATGGTCTGATTGATTTGGTGGTTACATTAGGTATAATTTTAACTATGTTATTATCTATCAGTACGTTGTTATGGATACTCGCAAGTGTAGGAGCTGGATGAGTTTACCAACAGTTACCGTAGAATTTTTAGAAGGGTTGAATAGCTTCCTTGATTTTACATTTCAAGGTAAGTTAAGTACTGACAAGGTTCCATGTCCTTGTAGAAAGTGTGTTAATTACTACTACAAAAATCGGATAGAACTGTATGACCATTTAGTGGTTCATGGATTTATGGTTGGGATACGACTTGGTATTATCACGATGAATCTACGGTCACACAAGAGTCAATCCCAGGTATCCAAGTACAAAAAGAAATGAGTACAAATAATTCCATAACAGAAATGTTACATGATGTTTTTGGGGTATCTGGACAACTTTTCAATACATGTAATCATGGCAGAGATGCAATTGAGCCCAATATCGATGATATTATAATGGAAGAACATCCAGAACATTTTGTTGGAGAAAAGGAAGACTTCAGGAAATTAACAGAAGATGCTAAGGAAGAATTATATCCAGGGTGTGAGAATTTCACTAAACTGTCATTCGTTTTGCATCTCTATAATTTAAAATGTCGTTACGGTTGGTCTAACGAATCGGTTGATGCTTTAATTAAGCTTTTAAAAGATGCTTTTCCAAAGGGTGAGACACTACCAAACTCTTTTCATGAAACCAAAAAGATTATTGAAGCCTTAGGACTTAAATATGTGAAAATTCATGCTTGTCCCAATAACTGTATGCTATTCTGGAAAGAAAAAGCTTCTGATGACTTATGCTCAGTTTGTGGGGTGTCTCAGTGGAGAAATTCTGAGAGTGATTCACCTAGTGCTATAGGAATTTCTAATTTGGTCAAGAAAAAACAAATTTCATCGAAAGTGTTGCGGTATTTTTCTATCAAGTCGAGACTTCAAAGGTTATTAATGTCCCCAAAAACTTCAAAGTTGATGACTTGACATGATAAACACCGTACCAAGGATGTAATTATGAGACATTCGACTGACTCAGAAGCATGGAAAAGCTTTGACTCGATCTACCCTATATTTGACGAAGAACCACGTAATGTCAGATTAGGTTTAGCGAGCGATGGTTTCAATCCGTTTGGTATTATACAAAGCACTTACAGCATATGGTCAGTCTTTTTACTTCCCTATAATTTACCACCATGGTTGTGCATGAAACAACAATTTTGCATACTCTCATAATTAATTCTCAATCCTTCTGGGCCTAGTAATGATATTGATGTTTACTTGCAACCTTTGATAGAGGACCTTAAAGACTTATGGGAGATAAGGATGGAAACGTTTGATGCCTCATCGAATCAAATGTTTCAATTGCATGCAGCAATTATATGGACCATAAATGATTTTCCAGCTTATGGTAATCTATCTGGGTGGAACATTCATAGTTGTTTTGCATGTCCTTATTGTAATACAAAGACAGACTCCAGGTGTTTGAGGAATGGTAAAAAGTTTTGTTTTATGGGCCATCGTCAGTTTTTGGATATCACTCATAAGTCTTACTTTGATGCAAAATCATTTGATGGGACAATCGAATTAAGATCTACTCCAGTTCCACCATCTAGGTTTACAATCTTGGATCAATTGAAAAATATCAAGTTCATGTACGAAAAGATGCATAAAGAAGTTACGGGGGTCAAACCAAAAACATGGAAAAAAAAAGGTATTTTCTTCCACTTACCTTATTGGCAATCGCATTTAATAAGACATAACCTTGATGTGATGCACATTGAGAAAAATGTTTGTGACAATGTGGTAAATACAATTCTCAATATTGATAAAAAGTCAAAGGATAACATTCACGCTCGTCGGGACTTGCAAGAGATGAACATAAGGAAAGAGTTATGGCCTCAACAGCGGGATTTCGGAAAAACTTATTTACCTCCGGCTTGCTATACGATGGCGTCACATGAGAGGAAAATTTTTTATGGAGTGTTGGAACAAGTTAAGTTCCCGGATGGTTTTGCCTCAAACATTTCACGATGTGTTCGTAAACAACACAAATTAACTGGTTTAAAAACTCATGATTGTCACGTATTAATGCAACAACTCCTTCCACTTGCATTACGAGGTGCATTGCCTACGAAAGTAAGTTCTACTCTGATTGAACTATCAAACTTCTTTCGAGCTTTGTGTGCTAAGTCACTTCGAATCCGGGATCTCGAGCAACTTGAAAGAAAGATTGTGCTCACACTCTGCAATATGGAAAAAATTTTCCCCCCTGCATTTTTCACAATTATGGTGCATTTGGTTGTTCATCTTGCTGCAGAAGCGAGACTTGCCGGGCCAGTGCAATACCGCTGGATGTATCCAATCGAAAGGTAAATGTTATAAATAAATATACTTCATAGTCATTTCTTGAAAGTAAGCTCACACTCTGTCATTCATCAGGTTATTAGGCACTTTAAAATTAACTGTCCGGAATAAAGCTCATCCAGAGGGTTCGATTGCTGAAGCGTTTCTTGCTTCTGAGTGTTTGGCATTTTGTGCCCAATATCTAGATGACGACAAATCATCGCAAGGCCAAAAAGACACAACTAATGCGCCTGGGTCCAAGTCAATCCTATTTCCCCAGGTTGGGCAACCATCTGGAAGTGTTCAGGGTTTCATGATAGATGAAAATATGTGGGTTTAGGCACAACGTTATGTTCTTTTCAATTGTGATTCAGATATAGTCCGGAGGTGTCGAGAGTAAGTTATATATCCATGAATATATCGACTCAAATTGTGATGATATTGTACTCATTTGTCCCTAAATTACAGAGAACATGTTAGCGCTATCAAAAGACAGCATCGTCGACGACGACTAACTCAACATGAGATTGACCGCTTACACAGCGAATCCTTTCATGAATGGTTCAACGTAAAGGTAAATGGGTTTTGTCCTTTTTTATATATATTTCTGTATATATGTGTATATTAGTGGCCATTAACAAATTGTATACTTATGTTGCTTTTAGGCAAAAGATATTGACATTGACGACGATGAGCATCTCATTAGTGAAATAAAAGCCCTTGCGCGTGGTCCAAACTATATTGCAAAGAGGTTCAAATGTTTTGATTTGTATAACGGGTATAGATTTCGAACGAAAGAATATGAGAAAGACATGAGTACACAAAATTGTGGAGTTATGGTGGTAGCCAAAACCCAAAGTTATGCCAGTAGTAGCGACTCCAGGCCTGTGTTAGGCGATGTGACTTACTATGGTGCATTAACTGATATTATTGAACTCAACTATTACGATGAATTTAAGATTGTACTATTTAGATGTGATTGGGTTGATGTTACCCACGGTAGAGGGATAACACAGGACGCACAAGGATTTACACTAATAAGTTTTGCTCACCTAATTCACACTGGTGATCATATACTTGATGAACCTTTTGTGTTTGCATCTCAGGCTCAACAAGTTATCTTTGTCCAAGATCGAAGAGATGAACAATGGGTTGTTCCTTTGCCCATAAGGCCTAGAGATACCTTTGATTTAGGAGATGTTGCATCAGATGGGGGTAACATTAATGTGAATATCCCTGACGATAGTTTGAATATTTTCTATTTAGCAAATCAGATAGAGACAGAGAATGATGATTTTGTGTTGGTTAGGAGTGATATAGACGGCATTTTCGTTGATGTGCTTACTGAGCAACAATTATAGGATGATGATGACCACAATGTTAGTTAAGGTTAACTCAAATTTTATCTTTGATGTGTTATTGATTTCTTTATCTACATGAGGCAACCTTTTATATATGTTTCTTTTTTTTTTCTTAATTATTTACATATAAATCTATAAATAACGAGACTTTTTTTATAGATTACAGCTTAAAAATGTCGAGGAAAAGAGATATACGAACCGTCTTCGAGGGGCAATCCTCACAAAGCCTTGACCACTAAGTCAACATTAAGACAGCACCCCAACCACAGTTGGTAAAAGACAATATGGTATTAAAAGTTATGACTTTTTATTATCAAGCACCATTGACTGATATGTTATTTTTTCTCACATGTGTTACAGGTCAGGACTCAGAAACAAGACGAAGGGGACCAACTTTGATGTCGAAACTTTGGAATATGCCTCTAGGTGAGAAGATCATGGTGTAGTTTAACGATATAAACCAAGGAGTAGGACTCGAAACTCGTGCATGGGCTAGTTTTCTGGGGACTTTAGCAAGGAATTGTCAATTACTCTCTTTAAGTATACAAGATTGGAGGTGAATTCTGACATCAGAGAAAGAAAGGATTCTTGGATTTGTTAAGGTAAGATTGCATTATTGTCTATGCATACTATTGCATTATTTATTACGAGCCCAATAACATAATTTAATACTGTATGCTTTTTTCCAAACAAGGTTTACATACCCTCCAAAAGGAGACAAATAGATGTTACAGTCTCTGGGTAAGAAATAAAAAGACTATAAGTATGACCTGAAAGTAGAGTACTATGAACAGTATCCCAATATTGATGACCTTATCAATAATAAATCAGATCGAATTCTATAAGATCAATAGATGGCTCTCGTAACACAGTGGCATTCTGAGTAGGGGCGGGTAATATAATTTTTGCTCTTTCTTGTCTCGTTACGTAATGATGAATTGTATCTTTTTATTAAACATTTTCTTTGTTTCAAAGACGTAGCGGAACAAATAGAAAGACTCGTTCTGTTCAAACAATGCCACATACTGGAGGAACAAAGAGTATAACACGATTAATGAATAAAATGGTCAGTTTTTTTGCTCTCATTGTTAACCATATGATTAGGTCTTATTGTAATTGTATCTTTCTACATCCATGGAACAGACATCAAGTGGTGAACAGCCGTCACAAGCCAAAGTGTTCATAGCCACCCATCGAACTCATAAAGATGGGAGACCAATTGATCAGGACTCTGTACACGCAATCGTAAGTTTAGTTTCTATTACCTTATTTGTGGTTATGATAAATTTCGTGTAATAAGACATTATTTTTTATAATGGGTTTAGGAACTCCTCTAAGAGAAGATAAATGAGTTACAAAGTTTTATCCAAGAGTCAAATACAAGTCTTCCAGAGATGGAGGATAATGCATTTGCTCAAGTGATGAGACCAGAAAGACATGGTCGAGTGCGTGGATTAGGATTAGGTCCAACGCCTAGCATGTATAGGCCATCGGTATCGGCATCATCATCTCACCACTCAGGTGGCCCTTTAAGTGTGAATAATGAGGCGGACGACAAAATAAGAGTATTGGAAGATCAAGTGAGAACATTGCAAGAAGCATTTGGTAATAGGATGAACACAGTTGAATCTCAATTATCCAGGATTTGTGCATCGTTAGGCTTGCCACCAGAGCAAAATGACGAGCCACCTAGTGGAGAGGTAATATTTATAGGATATGTTTATATAACAAATTTCTTCAAATCAAGTAATTATATGAAAATTACTATCCATAGATTGTTCATTTCTGTGTCGTAGGTACCTCATCCATCAAGTAACCAGCACTCTTCAGATGAGAACTAGTAAGTTTGTATTTAAGTTCTAGTGAATTGTTTTCTATGTTCGAAAAATACGTATTGGTGAAATCCAGTCAATTGAATGGCTGGTTTGTATGTGGATATGAAGTGTTGAAATTATTTGATGTTTGTTTTATTTGTTGTTTGCAATCCATGTGGTTTTATGAGAAATAATTATATTTTGTGTCTTCTCGTTAACTCTAACTGAAGAAGTTTACTGACACATTTTGTTAGAATTTCTAATTTGGATGCCTTTTGTGTACCATTATCATTTTGTATCACTCATAATTATCTGTTACTGATTGTGCTTATTTGTCAATAATTTATTTTTGTGTTTGCATTTGTGTGAAGCGTAAAACTAAATTTTATATCTTGTGATTGGGACCATATGTTGGTACTATGTTGGATCTAGATAATGCATAAATAAGGATAGAATTCTTCATTCTATTTTTGATATGAGAATATTTTATACTTGTAATTATATATTGTCGATACATCTATTTGCATACAACAAGACTATTAACCAAATAATTCGTATAGTTTTGTGCTTTATTCTATGTTAGGTGACCATTAATGGACATTGTTTGCTATTATTGCATTTCGTTCTTCTAAAATCTTTTAACTTTTTTCGCAGGGCATAATGTAAAGAGTTTTGGCTCCAACAAGCTTCATAACAATTCCCAAATAAAGTATCTAAACAATATTAGGATTAACAATTGTATTCATGTACGACAAGAATTCTGATAATACTTTTTATCAAATATTTTATTAATGATGTTACAAGCTTTTTTTGTATGTATTTTTAGACGGTATTGTTTTGCATATATTTTTATCAATTTATCTATTAAGTTTTGCATGATATTTATTATAAGCAGGAAGTTTAATCAATAAGCAGGGAAAAAGGCCTATGAAACAAGTAAAATTGTGCCAAAAAGCTATTTAAATAAACACCGCTATAACTAAAAAAACGCCGCTATAAACTCTCAAAAAAGTGTCGCTCTAACCTTAAAAAACGCCGCTATAAGCTAAAAAACGCCGTTAAATCCATTGCAAACCGTCGCAAATTATTCTAAAACGTTAGAGTGATAAGGCGCGAAAAAAAGTAAAACGCCGCTAAAAACCCAAAAACGCCGCTATAGAGTACTAATCCTGCCAGAATATCGCGTGCCAAAAAACAACGGCAAATAAATTGGCAAACGCTGGTAAAACCTTAAAAAAATGTCGCGTTTAACAATAGGTTTTAGCGGCATTTTTTTTAAGGTTGACGCAGCTTATACCAACGTTTGGTCAAATGCCGGTAAGATTATTTGCAGCGTTTATACATGTCGCTAAAACACAAAAAAAACACCGCTAAAAGCCGATTCTGTTGTAGTGAATCTTGCTTTTTTGTAAAAAACACTTTCTTTATACCTCCTATAGCCATAGCTAGCTCGATCCTTATTAGCTCCTATCTGACTGATTTGCATAAAAGGAAACATTAAAAGGGGGTGAGTAATGAATCACTCAATAAGTGTTTCTTTAACTCTTTTTATCACAGACAATGATTTTCTTCTGTGGCAATTATATATTTACTAAATTTTTTATTCTAAATTTGCATATCAGTCTGTGCTTGATAACATACTTGTTGTCTGATATGTGTTTCTGTTTCATATTATAAAATGAATGTCATGATATGTATCATGCTAAGAATATACTCTTTGCCTTTATGCTTGATTTTATGAAAATACTAAATGTTTGATTGGAAGTGTCTATGTAGATCCAAAGATCATAAACTAGAAATATGTCTAAAAATAATGCAACTGAAAAATCTGTAGTGCTAATGAGACTAATAAATATAGGGGTTTGGCATCTTGGCTATGTGAGTTATCAACCTCCTGAGCCCAAGCCAGAAAACTGAAATCTGAAAATTGGAAACTAAACTGAGAATTGATAACTGCTAATCAAATGTATACCAATGTGTACTGATGTTGGCTCTTTCTCTAATAAGCGTGCAACTCATAGATGCTCCCTCATATCTACCCCTAAAAAATGTCTGGAGCATCATATTTTCTAGTTTTAAAAACATGCATTCAAATCCTTAGATCCTTTTCTAAAAACATTAGTATGACATGTCATGCTATGATATGTATATGATGTATCATGTCCTCATATTTTACTTTAATATAATGTTTATAACAATTTTATTGAGTTTCTTATGCTTTATATGCTATTCTAAGCTTAGAACTCAATTTCTTATTTATGTATGGGCATGCATGCTTAGACTCACGGGCATGCATAAAAGTGCACAGGTACTAGTCATGTAACCTAGTTATGTAAGCTCTTGAAATTTCAGTTTTATTTCATATTCCTACAAATACATGACCATGACATTGCAATGCGCAATCGTGGTTCTGCTTAATCTGGTCATGCACAAATCCGTGAACATGGTTGTGACTTGGCAAAACACGATTGAACGGGCGTGCATCCTACAAGCGCACCGTCATGTGTTTGGTTTTGTTTTATTATTAACATAACTAAACGAGCTTAATCCCATCCAAACTTCATTCAAATGCAAATCAATCATTCTTAATCATATTTTACACTTAATATACTCCTTATACACAAGGTTATCATATCAGTTCCATTGATTTCCATCATAAATTATTCAAAACTTCCTTAAATTTGGATATACATAGAAACACATACTAAGCATACTTTTTCAATGGCAATATAACTCAACTCATAACCACAACTCAATCAAATATTTATATACAAAATATATTAGCTAATGAGCAAACTCATTCCATTTATTCATCATAAAGCATGACAAAAACCTTACATTTCTTACAAATACACACTTAAGCAAATAAATATCCAAAACATTCCATAATAATCTATCAATCATCACCTAAAACATCATTTCATCATCAAAACACAATAAACGCATTGTCATCATATAGCAAACACTGAGGGAAGCTCAAGCTAGAAAATCATGCTATGGAACGAAGTGGAAGAGGTAAGGAAATACTTACCTCTTACCATGTCTCTTGGATCTCTCTCTCTAGTTGCTTTTGGTTCCCTAGCTTGGATTGTAGCTGTTGGTTGGACATTCTTTGATTTAAGGTGTGCTAGAAAAAAGAGAGGGAAAGAAAGTTGGATGGAATAAATGGGTGGAAATAAGAAAAACTAAACATTTATGGTGTCCCACACCTGACACACGATCATGTATCTCATGCATACAAGCGTGTGTTAAGGGAAATCTATAAATTTCCCTTATCCCATGTCATGCATGAAATAGTCTCTTAGGGAGACCCATCACAAGCCACAACTAGTCTAAAAAGGACTATTCTACCCCTTATACCTTAAAAATTCTATATTCTATTAAAAATCTCATTTTTACCCTTGATCTCATAGCTTAAAAGGACTATTATAATTCTCCACCCTAAATAAAATTTTGTCCTTAGAATTACTTGAACAACTCTAAGTACCTCTCTCTCATCGTAAACTCAACCTTCCAAGTGGCTTCCTTAGTTAAGAAATAAAATTTGATAGCTCAGATCATTTGTTACTCTAGATCTTGAATTTGTAACACATGCAAAGAATCTCCCACATATTTCATTAGTTAAGAAATATGAAACACATTATGTATCCTGTTCATACTGGCTGGTAAGGCCAATCTATAAGCAACTTTACCAATATGCTCCAAAACCTCATAAAGAACAATAAACCTTGGAGCTAACTAGCCTCTCTTACTAAATCTCGAAACATGTCTATAGGGAGCTACTCTTAGAAACACGTGGTCTCCAACCTCAAATCTATCTCTTTATGCTTCTGATTTGCATAACTTCTCTGATGATTCTAATCATGTTTCATTCTCTATCTGATAACACTGATTTGCTCAATTATCATCTAAGTCATCTCTGGTCCTACTGCTCTCTTTAGTAAATCTCTCTCTCCAATCTCATCCTAAAACAATGGTGATGTACACCTCCTATCATATGGAGCCTCAAAAAGTGCCAACTAAATTGTGAACTGATGATTATTATTGTAGGTAAATTCTATCAGTGGCAATAACTCAGCTCAATTAACTTGAAAGTCCATACAACAAGCCTTTAACATATCCTCTAAAATTCGATTGACCCTTTCAGTCTGACCATCTATCTATGGATGGTAAGCTAAACTGTAATAAAGCCTAATCCTTAAAGCTTTCTGTAGACTACCCTAAAAGGTTGATAAAAATCTCGAATCCCTATATGATATTGTATCTCTGGGAACCCATGTAATCTAACAATCTCTCTAACATACAGACGACCCAACTGATCAATTCTTATACCATTTTTTATTAGCAAAAAGTATGCAGACTTACTCAATCTGTCTACAATAACCCAAATATTGTTATATCCATGTTGTACTTTAGGAAGTCCTGATATAAAGTCCGTAGATATACTCTCCCATTTCTACTTAAGAATCCTTAATGGTTGAAACAAATCAAAAGGTCTCTGACGTTATACCTTTACTTATTAACAAACCAAACATTTGGCATATAATCTGCAATGTCTCTCTTTATACCAAACCACCATAACAATTCTTGAGATCTTGATACATCTTTGTACTACTCGGATAAGCTGAATAAACTGTATCATGAGCCTCTGACAAAATCCTTTGTCTCAAATTTGTATCCTCTGGAATACAAACTCGATCTCTGAATCTCAAAATCTAGCACTGTACTCTTAAGGACCTTCTGAACCATACTCTAAACCTATAAGTTGGCCTTCTAAGAAGCCTTGATGTCATCAAACAGAGTAGACGCTATCTAAAGTTTGGAGAACCCAACTATCACTATCTCAATCTCATCTCTGGCAATCACATGCTATAACTATTTATGGGTTGTGAACATGGATAAAGCTATTCTTATGCTCAAAGCATCAACTACTACATTAGCTTTACTTGGGTGATATATGATCTCACAATCATAATCCTTCACCAGCTTCAACCTTCTCCTCTATCCCATATTTAACTTTCGTTGGGTAAAAAAATACTTCAAACTCTTGTGATTAGGATAGATGCAGCATCACATACTATAAAGGTAATGTCTACAAATCTTTCAAGGTAAAAATCACGGTAGTTAACTCTAAGTCATGAGTAGAGTATCTCAACTCATGGTCCTTCAATTGCCCAAAGGCATAGGTAATCATCCAATCAGAATGCATCAACACTGCTCTAATCCCTTGATGGGAAGCATCTATGTAGATATTATAATCAATAACCTCTTGAGGTAATGCTAACATTAGAGCACTCGCCAACCTCTGCTTTAACTCTTGAAATCTCTTCTCATACTCCTCAAACTAAACAAACGGTGTCTCACTCTGATTCAAAGTAGTCAATAGCTTAGCTATACTAGAAAAGTCTTCAATGAACCTCCTATAGTACTCTGCTAATCTAAGGAAACTTCTCACTTCCCTAGTAGTCCTTGACCTTAGCCAATTCAGAATCACCTCTATCATGCTAGGATCTACTAATATACCTATTGCAAAAATAATATATCCAAGAAAAGATACACTACTCAACCTTTACATACACTTATCAAACTTTGCATAAAGTTGTCTGTCTCTTAACCTCTAAAGAACAAATCTCAAATGCTCTTTATGCTTCTTCATACTTTTTGAGTAAACCAAGATGTCGTTGATAAATACAACCATGAATCTATTTAGCCAATCTTGAAAAATCTGGTTCATCAAATCCTTAAATACTGTAGGAGCGTTTGTCAACCCAAAAAGCATCACCACGAACTCATAGTGGTTATACCTCATCTTAAAGGTAGTCTCAGGTACAACACCTTCTGTGACTCTTATTTGATGATACTCAGCTCTCAAATCTATCTTAGAAAACACTATAGCTCTGCTCAATTGATCAAACAAATTATCAATCCAAGGCAATGGATACTTATTCTTGATTATTACCTTATTTAATTCTTTGTAGTCTATACACATTCTTAAGGATCCATCTTTCTTCTTTACAAACAATATCGGAGCACTCTATAGGAAACAACTCGATCAAATGAACCTCTTATCAATCAATTCCTATAGTTGTTTCTTTAATTCTTAAAGCTTAGTCGGAGCCATCTGATATAAACCCTTAAAAATAAGAACCGTATTAGGAAGCAACTTAATAAAAAAACTCCAATTCTTACTTTGGAGGCAAACCTGGCAAATCCTCAAAAAAAAAAAAAAACATCTTGAAACTCTCTAACTACAAGCATATTCTCGATACTTGACCCAATTGTGCTTTTTCATACTACATTAGCCAAGTATCCTACACATCTCTTATTTAGTAATCTCTTCGCCTATAAACAAGAAATAAGCACGGCTACACCCTACCCTCACCAAAGACAAACTGATTAGGGTTTAGTTGTAATCTAACCTTTTTCCTTTTACATTCAATCTCTACCTTGTAACAACTTAAGAAATCCATACCTAAGATCGTATCAAAATCAGTCAACTTCAATATGATCAAATCTATCCTTAAAATCTTTCCCACGATAACTACCTCTTAGTCTACTAGTACCTGATCACTTACTATCACACCCCCACCAGGCATTTTTACATAAATGCTCCTCTCTGTCATACTAAGGATCAACCCTAATCTCTTTATCACCCCTCTAGATACGAAACTATATGTGGCACCATAATCTATCAACACATAAAAGAGTATTAAAGAAAATCAACTAACCTATAATAGCATAGGGAGTAATATCGGTCTAATCTTGTCTCACTGCAAAGACCCTAGCCTTGCCTCTGCCTTTTGGTGTATTAACACCTCCTCTAGGTGCTTCAGCACCACCTCTATGAGCTCTACTACCTCTGCCAATTAAACCTCCAACACTTCTGCTTGGACCAACTCCATTAACTAATGGCCCAACTCCTACACTGTTGGTGGGGCACTTTGACAACCTATACATAGGTTGTCGACATCTAAAACATACATCTTGACCTATAAGACACTCTTCTGGGTGAAACCTACCACAAGTTCTGCACAAGGAAAAATATACTCTCTATCTCTTTCCCTTGAAAGGTTTCCTTAACTACATTGATCTCTTACCTTGATTTCCACCTCTCTCTAAAACATTTTCTACTAATCTATAAAAGATACCCATCCTCTGTAGGTAAACTTTAGACCTCAAAGCTCTCCTTAAAGCTTCACTAAATCTCTGTGGGGGAGAAGAACCAACCATCACATCACAAGCAATGGCAAGATGTAACCCATGGATAATATTATATTCTTTGATCGGCTCAAAACCTACCACTTTAAGAATAAACCTCGCTAATGCATTAAACCGAATATCATAATATCTGACTAAACTAGTCTCTAGGATCAACTTAATAAACTCCTAGGCTCTAGCATGTACCATATCAATACTGTGGTATTCCTCCTTAAATGACCTCTAAAACTTAACCCAGAGCAATCTCTCTTCATCAACTGATGTCCTCGCAAGGTTCCACCACACCCTCATATCACCTCTTAACATGAAAGTATCATACCGAATTTTCTCTCTATCTGACATGGTAAACAAACCCATAGTACTCTTCACTAATTCAATCTATTCCTCTGCAATAACTAGATCTTTGGAACCATTAAACTTAGATGGTAGATGAGCCCCATACAAACTATATATCAGATATAACCTATCAGAACTAATAGTATTGATTGTGTCTGTCCTAAAACTTGGTTCCCTTTGACGACCAAACTCGGACATCTGATAGGTTTCTCTGATTGTCTCTAACATACCTTTTTTTTTCTGACCAAACTGATCTCTGATTGGCCCCTGATGGGCTCCCTATCTTACAGGCTCAAAAACCTCTACTCTAACTGTTGGTTGAAACCCCTCTCTCAACATTTCGCTGAAAATCTCTCATACATCCTCAGGCTTAAGGGATACTTAGAGTGCTGAGATCTCCTACGATCACTCGAGTTCATAGGTCTAGCAGAGGCACTACTTTCTTCCTCTATAATTGGGGGTAAAAGGGTTATTCTATCTAAAACATCACAAAGTAAGTGTTAACATCTAAAAACATACTAACCTTCATATTACTATACTTACACTAAGAGGAAGCAAGCAATAGCTGTTGGGACATGCTGGCTTTAGCTCATGCAATTTTTTAAAAAAATAGTGCATTTGAAAACTCATTTTTTAAAAATATGCTTCAAATTTTCTTAATGGCTTGAAACATTGCTCTGATACCACAACTATAATAACCCCCCTTACAAGTTACTGTGTGCTACGATCTATAATATTTATAATTCTAGTGATATACCTATAGTGGGAATCTCTACAGTAAAAACTTACAGTTGAAATTTAATTTTCAATTTGTAGAAGCTATAATGGAAATTTCTATAAATAACGAGAAAAATATTAATTTTTTCTTGAAAATCCTAGGCTTTTCTTTTCTAAACATGTTATTCATACAATAGGTCCTAATACTTTTAAACATACATATATATGCATAAAGAAAAAGTCATATATAAAGTATGCAAGCCAAACATGTTATTTTGCCATGTCCCCAAAATCTAATAGCTGCCTCGCCCCTACTCAGTCCAAGCTTACTAACCTGCAAAGAGAAAATAAGGAAAGGTGTAAATGACAAATTTACTCAGCAAGCATTTCCTATCTTTAACACTAGCAGGTTACAAGCTTTAGCTAGTTACGTGTCTTATCACATTATTCTCTACTTTATTACTATTTTCTTATTTTTGTATTTTAGAGATTTCATCTAGTTTTTGTTTCTATATTTATAAGATTTCATTGTTTTTCTGTAATGTTCTTCGTCTTTATAAGTTCTATTTCTCATGAATGTTATACATGACATGAAATGTGTATGCTAATGTCATGCGTATACAAAAATTCGTAAAACTTACCTTTGGGCATGGTTTTCTGAAAACTCTTTCTGAATAGAAACTGTGATATGAATCCTATATAAATACATATAGTATATGCTAAAAATTGAATTGAAAGGTATTGTAACTAAAAATATCTATTATGTTAGCCAAACTTATAAATACAAGGATTCGGTACCTTGATCGTGCAAGTTCAATTCTATAATAAAACTACTCGTGCACAACCAATACTCTCTCTAACAAACTTGGTCAAAGACCATGTCCTCTCTAGTAGACTTTACTTTCTCTCTCTAATGGGTGTACGAACTCATAGGTGCCTCTTTGTATTCACCCTGATAAGTGTTAATTGCATGTATAATTTCGTGGTAAATTTATAGAGTTTTAGGGGTGATTTGACCATTTTACATTTATTATATGCATATTTTGGGATCATGGCTTTTCATGTTTGGTTTTGTAGGAAACGTTGATTTTGATGTGATTTCAATGGAAATCAAGCTAAAAAGACACTTATGAAGAACTAGTCGGAGGTTCGACTTTAGTCTAAAGAAGAATGAGCAACTAGAGCAAAGACGGGAAAGGAGAGTATTGCACGCCATAGTAGAAAAACAAAGATTTTCAATATGTTTGAGTTCTATAATGAAAACATGGTCTTCACTAAAGTTGTAGTGGACATCTCAAGCGTTTCAAAAAGCTATTATGGGAAAAAATCTGAGTTTGTTTGGTCCCTCAACCATTGTCACAAATTCAGGTCTTCTTGATGAAATTCTATGTCTGACCACTGAGCACTAAAATAGTCATAACTTGATATTCTAAAGTCTAAATAAGGTGATTCAAAATCCAAATGAAACTAAACATCTAGGGCTACAACTTTAATGAAGACAAAAATTTCTAATTCCAGAAGCTACATGCCACAGTATTATGCCGTAGCATAGGGTAGTGCAGGAGGCGCATAAAAATTCCAAAAGCTGCATGTCGTAGCATTAGGCCATAGCATGCAGTCCATAATCTTTATGTCGTAGCATGATGCCATGGCATGACCCAATAGTAGTAGACAAAAGCTTTATGTCACAGCATGAGGCTGTGGCATGGCAAATTTTTACAGAATTTCACTAGGAGTGAAATTTTTCCCTAACCTTAAGTATATATAATACTTTGTAATTTTAGAGAAAGGGAGGGCCGTCCTAGGAGAGTGTTTGAGAGATTCTTCACATACTTTTTAGATATTCAATATTTTATTTTGGGGATTCAATCAAAAGCTTTTCGGATTGCAATTGTGAGAATATTTTTCATCAACTTCAATAAGAGATTCAACACTTCATCTGGTTTTGTTCTTATTTCTCCATTATGCTTATGATTTGCTTGAATCTCATTGCTTATTTATGTTTAACAATGAACTAAATAATTTTTGCTAAGATTAGGGCTAGCTAATTCATGAATATGTAGGGTTTTTCAATTATAATTTACGAACATATTATTTCATGTGAGTTTGCATTCTGAACTTTATGCCTATTGAAAACTTGGCCACTTTTTAATAGGTTTCTGTTGTGTGATTGAGACCGAGAGGTGATATTACATAAAAGCAGCTAGAATACGAACCGTGGATTAATTAAATATAGAGATATATTTGATAATACATGCAATAGTCAAAGGCACAATAGGCTTGTGCTGAAAGCTAGTGGATTCCATAGAACTTAATGCATTTTCATCTAATTTAACCTAGATAGAGATATTTAGGTTATTAGATTGTTAAATAGGATTAATATTGCTTGAGAAAGAACGTTGATCAATTTAGGGAATTTCATTGTCATATGAATAACATAAGATATATATGCATACGACACCATGAATACTTCCCGTATTACTTTGAACTAGGACACTTACTAGGAAGTTAGGGTTTAAACTTTTAACGCATCAAGTTTTTGGCACCGTTGCCGGGGATTACGTCTTAGACAATATTAAGATATACTGCTTATAATTTTACTCTAGACATTTTATTTCTCTGTTATTTTAGTTTTTGTTTAGTTTAGTTTTTATTATTTTACGGCACTACTTGGTCTTGTTTGCCTTGCAGGTTCTTATCTAGTGCATGACACGCACTAGAAATTAGACAACTGAACCTTTTGATCCTGAGATAGAAAGAACATTATATAAATTGACGAGGCAAAGAAGAGCAATGGTAGAGGATCAGCGAGTAGCACCGCCAGCCTTAGAGCAAGCAAATCGAGCCACAAACCAATGATCTTTGATTGATTATGCAACTTCTACAGTCAAAAGCACAGCTTCAAGCATTAGGCAACCATTAATGCAGGCCAATAATTTTGAGATCAAACTGGGCATAATCCAAATGATTCAGACGTTGATTCAGTTCAATGGTTTGCCTAGTGATGATCCAAATCAACACATTGCCAATTTTCTAGAGATTTGTGACACTTTCAAGCAGAATGAGGTTACTGACATGCCATTAGGCTAAGACTATTCTCTTTTTCACTGAGAGACAAAACAAAGAGTTGGTTGAATTCATTGCCAGTTGGATCGATCACTATATGGGATGAGATGGCGTAGCAATTCCTAGCAAAATTTTTTCCTCCATCAAAGACTGCAAAGTTACATAATGACATCATAACTTTCATGCAGTATGACGCAGAATCACTATATAAAGCATGGGAGGGACACAAGGAACTACTCCGAAAATGCCCACACCATGGATTACCCATATGGTTTTAGGTACAAACTTTCTATAATGGTTTAATGCCTACTAATCATACTTTAATTGATGCAGCTGTAGGAGGTAACTTTATGAGGAAGACACCAGAGGAAGTATTCGAGCTGTTAAATGAAATGGCTTCTAATAGTTACCAACGGCAAACTGATAGAGCACCAAAGAGAGCTGTGGAAGTACATAGAGTAGATTCATTCAATGCATTGGCTGCCCAAATAGAAGTGTTAAACAAGAAAATTGATACAATGGCAGTTATGCAAGTAAAAAGCATAATTTGTGATCTATGTGGAGGGGGTCATGCGAGCATTGATTTCCAAGTAGGTAACCCATTTATGGACTCATTTGAAAGTGCTAATTTTGTGGGAAATTTTTGCAGGCCTCAACAGAACAACCTATACTCCAACACATACAATCCTGGGTGGCTAAATCATCCAAATCTTTCGTGGAGTAATCAGAATTCAATGAAGCAACTACCACCAGGGTTTCAACCTCAAGAAAAGAAATCTAATTTAGAAGAACTCATGACGAAATTCATTAATAGTGTTAAAACAAGATTTCAGAACCAAGAGGCATCTATTAGAAATCTTGAGTTGCAAGTGGGACAATTGGCATATATAGTAACGAGGAGAGCACAAGGCACACTACCAAGTGATACCGAAACAAACCCTAAAGAACATGTGAAAGCCATATCACTTAGGAGTGGGAAAGAACTGAAGGATCCTGAGGAAGAAAAGCATAAAAAAGCCAAAGAAGATGAACCAGTGGCAAAGGAGGTGGAGAAAAAGCCAATAGAGATCAAGCCTCCATTTCCTCTTGCATACAAGAAGAGGCAATTGGAAAAGCAATTTGCAAAATTTTTAGAAATATTTAAGAAACTTCATATTAACATTCCTTTTGCAGATGCCTTGCTCCAGATGCCAAGCTATGCTAAATTTCTCAAGGAAATCTTATCTAACAAGAGGAAATTGGAGGAGTATGAGATAGTCAAACTCACAGAGGAGTGCTCTGCCATTCTCTAAAATAAATTGCCACCGAAGCTTAAAGATCCAGGGATTTTTTTTATTCCTTGCACTATAGGTTCAATTTCTTTTTCTCATGTTTTATGTGATTTAGGAGCAAACATCAACTTAATGCCTTTGTCTATTTTCAGGAAATTGGGACTTGGAGAACCACAACCCACCACAATGTCCTTACAATTGGTGGATAGATCGATCACGTATCCAAGAGGTATTATGGAAGATGTATTGGTAAAGGTTGATAAATTTATATTTCCTGTGGATTTTCTTGTGTTGGACATGGAAGAATATGTTAAAATGCCTTTAATTTTTGGAAGACCATTCTTGGCCACTGGAGAGGCATTGATTGATATGAGAGAAGGAACTTTGAAATTAAGAGTAGATGATGAGACTATAACCTTCAAAGTGTATAAAGTCATAAATCCCTCTAGTGAAAAAGAGACATGTCATGAAGTGGAAGTGAGTAAGGGACGAATAAATCCTAAGAATGACAAAGCTCAAATTGATCAAGACAAACCTAAAAAATGGCGAGACTAACAACCTACAAAGAACGAACTTGATGGTGGCCAAAAAGGATTCTTCTCAAACTCCCAATATCAACCCTTTCCTCAAAAGTTGAGAGCTCGAGGTACTGGTCCATTCATTGTCATAAAAGCCTATTCCAAAGGAGTTATGAAGGTAAATCACAAGGATAAAGGCATATATACGGTCAAAGGGCAATGGTTGAAGTACTATATAGAAAGTGGATGGAGAAAAGGTAAAGTCTCTACCCTGTTGAATGATTCGGCCTAAGAATACCACTATCAAGTCAAGCTAAAGACTATAAACAAGCGCTTCTTGGGAGGCAACCCAAGTTGTATCCTTTATATTTATTTATTCTTTATTTTTCTTGTTTTAAATTTTTTTTTTGTCAACTTGATGTAATCTAACAATATTGTTCGAGGTTGTTTTGTTATTAGCATTGGTTATGGAGAATTTTTTTGAGTTTCAAATCCTAATGCACAAGCAAGCAAGGACACCTCACGTAAAATAAGGGAAGTAGTTCTAACTTTTTACTGTTCTCATTCGCCATTGAGGATAATGTCAATGTTAGGTTAGGGGTGAGGAAAAGTTAGAACTAGATTGCATGAATGGCAACATTAGTGACAAATTTTTGATATTTTTTTTTAAATTTTTTATTTGTTTTTGTTTTAGTAGGTGTGTTGAATTAGCTTGTATGTCTATGATTATACATAACTATGATGAACAATTGGTATATGATAAGCTAGCTCTATTTGATTTAGAAGTATGGAGAAACACATGTTACGACATTGAAATTCTCAGGTTTGAGGCATGTATGGTTGATGACTAAACTTAAGGAGTTGTTTGTGTGTTATGTTCATATATGCAAGGGACAAATTTAAAAACCCTTAGATGGACCTGAAGATTGTTTGAACTATGGTTGAAAATGCACATTGCTTAGATCCTTAGATAGAATGCATATATGGATGAAGAAAACATCAAGGGCAGAAATTAAAATTTCAACTACTCCAATATCTTAGTTACTGAGTAGGTTGAGGGTTAGCATGCCCACCATGAGTGACCCTCGAGTGGAAAGTGACTAGAGATAAAAGTATGCAAAGCACCTTAGGTATGTGATTAGTTGAGTAACCGGGCAATGGTATTACAAGTATCGATTGCTCGCGTAAAAAGACTATTTCACAATCTAAGGAAACCAAATAAAGCCTTGAAAAATTATGTATAAAAGAAAAGGACAACAAAAAAAAAAAATGATATTATTAGGTATGATACTTAATGAGCATAAAAGTAATGACATCTAAGGTCAAAGCATTGTTACTAATAGATCAAGGGAAGACAATTGAATGGTTTGTCTGAGGGAACTTGCTTATAAAATTTGTTTTCAGTCACTTGTATATGTGGATGCATGCATAGATATATTCTGAAAGTTTGGTTGATGATTTGTGAATGAAATGGATGTAAGAGTTGATAAAGTAGTAGTGTGTTGTTTTGAAATACTTTTAAGAAGAATGAGGTTAGTAAGTTATGTACTGATTATTTGTTGTAGTTCATGAGACAATTGTACAAGTTAAATATTGTGTTGTTGCAATATTATGTGCTTGTTATATTTTTTAGGGATAGGGTAAATGATGTTTGTGGGTAGCATCATTGGAAACCCTCACGAGACTATAACTCATCCACTAGGGCCACCTAGGGGTTTAAAGGCTCGTTGCATACGCTAAATGCAACTATAACAATCTACGAAAGTGGTTTAGATAGTTAGTGAATGTGTTAGTTTTAATTGTATTTTCATTTAGGTTTTAATCCTCTTTTGTTCTAGTAATTCGCTTATTTTGCTAGGGACTAGCAAAAAGCTGGTTGGGGGTTGTGATAAGTGTCAATTGCATGTATAATTCCGTGGTAAATTTATAGAGTTTTAGGGGTGATTTGACCATTTTACCTTTATTATGTGCATATTTTGGGATCACGGGTTTTCATGTTTGGTTTTGTAAGAAATGTTGATTTTGATGTGATTTCAATGGAAATCAAGCCAAAAAAACACTTATCAAGGACTAGCCGGAGGTTCGACTTTAGTCTAAACAAGAATTAGCAACTAGAGCAAAGACGAGAAAGGAGAGTATTACGCGCCACAATAGAAAAACAAGGATTTTCAATATGTTTGAGTTTTGTAATGAAAACATGGTCTTCACTAAAGTTGTAGTGGACATCTCAAGCATTTCAAGAAGCTATTATGGGAAAAAAATCCGGGTTCGTTTGGTACCTCAACCATTGCCGCAAATTCAGGTCTTCTTGGTGAAATTCTGTGTCTGACCACTAAGCACTAAAATAGTCATAACATGAGATTCTGAAGTCTAAATGAGGTGATTCAAAATTCAAATGAAACTAGACATCCAGGGCTACAACTTTAATGAAGACAAAAATTTCGAATTCCAGAAGCTACATGCCGCAGCATTATGCCGCAATATAGGGTAGTGCAGGAGGAGCAAAAAAATTCCCGAAGCTGCATGCCGCAGTATTAGGCTGCAGCATGCAGTCCAGAATCTTCATGCCGTAGCATGAGGCCATGGCATGACCCCGTAGTAGTAGGCGAAACCTTTATGCCACAGCATGAGGCCACGACATAGGCAAATTTTTGCAGAATTTCACTAGGAGTGAAATTCTTCCCTAACCCTAAGTATATATAATACTTTGTAATTTTAGAGAAAGGGAGGGCCGTCCTAGGAGATTTTTTGAGAGATTCTTCACATACTTTTTAGTTATTCAATATTTTATTTTAGGGATTCAATCAAAAGCTTTTCAAATTGCAATTGTGAGAATATTTTTCATCAACTTCAATAAGAGATTCAACACTTCATCTGGTTTTGTTCTTATTTCTCCATTATGCTTATGATTTGCTTGAATCTCATTGCTTATTTATGTTTAATGATGAACTAAATAATTTTTACTAAGATTAGGGCTAGCTAATTCATGAATATGTAGGGTTTTTCAATTATAATTTACGAACATATTATTTCATGTGAGTTTGCATTCTGAACTTTATGCCTATTGAAAACTTGGCTACTTTTTAATAGGATTTCTGTTGTGTGATTGAGACTGAGAGGTGATATTGCATAAAAGCAACTAGAATACGAACCGTGGATTAATTAAATATAGAGATATATTTGATAATACATGTAATATTCATAGGCACAATAGGCTTGTGCTGAAAGTTAGTGGATTCCATAGAACTTAATGCATTTTCATTTAACTTAACCTAGATAGAGATATTTAGGTTATTAGATTGTTAAATAGGATTAATATTGCTTGAGAAAGAATGTTGATCAATTTAGGGAATTTCGTTGTCATATGAATAACATAAGATATATACGCATACGGAAAACCTACATTGTAGTGAATTAGTGAACCCGAAATCTTAGCATCGTCTCACTTATTGTTATTCGATTTACCTAGGCTTGCTTATTAATTGCTTGATTTTATTTTGGTTTTAGTTTTCATGTTATTTGAGACTCGTATTCAATAGTTTAGATAAAGTTAAGAGTAGTGTCATCTTGGTACTTACTTACGCGATCTCGTGGATACGACACCCTGAATACTTCTCATATTACTTTGAACTAGTACACTTGCTAGGAAGTTAAAGTTTAAATTTTTAACGCATCAACCCCTAACTGATGTCCAAAACATCGTATATCTATACTTTAAAAACATGTATTGGATCCTTAGATCTGTTTCTGAAAACATATGATATGACATGTCATGCTTTACACTATTAATTATGTATGATATACTGTTTCTATGTTGTTATTATTAGGTTCTATTTGCTTAGAATGGCTTAAAAGGGCTTAAATCTGCTTTAAAGTTATTTCTCTACTTTTCTTAAGATACACATGCTTGTATTACTTGACACATGGGCATATGGGGAGACATATGGGGTTGTGTAAAAGTCGTGTTCTCAGTCATGCTAGCTTCTGGAATGAATTTATAAAACTTAGGCTGACCACAAGAGCATGTGTTACTGACACATAGGCATGCATACAAGGCACAAGGTCGTGTCCTATACTTGCATGGATGTGTAACAAAGTAACAACATTCATGTGTCTTGCCTACACGAGTGTGTATAATTAGGATAAAGCACATGGGCATGTGCATCGACTGCATAGGCATGTATTTGGATTTTTAAGCATACGCGAGTGTCATGCAAGGTCGTGCTCATGCAGAAAAAAGGCCACACGGGCGTGTATCCTAGGGTATGCGGTCGTGTGCTTAACTCTTTTTCTACAAATGGCATTTGAAAACCTAGAGATCCCAGTAAATCTCAACTTAACTCACAACCACAACTCAATCAAACATTCATATACAAAATATATCAACTAATGAGCATACTCATTCCATTTATTCATCATAAAGCATCCCAAAAACCTTACATTTCTCAAAAATACACATTTAAGCATATAAATATCCAAAACATTCCACAATAATCTATCAATCATCACCCAAGACATCATTCCATCATCAAAACACACTAAAATGCATTCTCATCATGTGGTAAACACTTAGGGAAGCTCAAACTAGAAAATCATACTATGGAATGAAGTGAAAGAGGCAAAAAAATACTTACCTCTTGCCATGGCTCTTGGGTCTCTCTCTCTAACTGCTTGTGGTTCCCTAGCTTAGATTATGGCTGTTGGTTGGATTTTTTTGATCTAGGATTTGTTGGAAAAAGAGAGGGAAAAAAGCTGGATGGAATATGCTAGGTGGAAATGAGAAAAAGTAAACATTTATAGTATCTCATACTTGGCACACGGTCATGTGCATGTATCAAAGGAAATCCACAAATTTCTCTTTTCCCATGCCTTGTATGAAATTGTCTCTCAAGGAGACCCATGCACAAGCCTTAACTAGTCTCAAAAAGACCATTCTACCCCTGATACCTAAAAAATTTTATATTCTATTAAAAATCTCATTTTTACCCTTGATCTCACAGCTTAAAAAGACTATTCTACCCTTGGGCTATTACATCTTATATTCACCCATAAAAGATGCCTGGAATATCAATTTTCTACTTTTTCATAAAACATGCATATTCATTCTAAAGATCAAAAAGCTTATAAAAAATTATTTTCTTATAAATCGTTTTCTTGGCATGTCATGCCATGAAATGTAAAAAATGTATTAAACTTTACTAATCTCATTTAATTATTATTCTCTTTGTTTTTTGCATTATTGCTTATTTAAAACTCAGCTTTATTTTTTTGTTCTACACAACATGCACAGTCATGCACTTATGAGTTGCATGGTCATGTACTTCTAAATTCCAACATACGCGAAATTGACACGTATACATGTTCATGACTTACCAATTCACGATTGTGTCATCATAAAAACACCATCCTTACTTTGTATGATCGTGCATGCAAAACATGCACAATCATGATGTTATAGATACACGATCATGCACATTCCGCATACATGATCATGCTTTATGCTTTGCCACAACAAATCTTGGCCAAATAACTGTGGATCTTCACTATTTCAGCACTAACTCATCATCAAATCATATAATATCAATAATAAAACAATACATATCGAAAACACATAAAAAAACACCATTTCAAGCTTAACAATACATGCATTTACATAATTTCAAATTTAATAACACATTAATAACCATTAACATACTTATTTTCATCATATTTAACCTAAGCATGTTTCTAATTATTCTATAAGCATCAAATCCTCATTAATCCACATCAATGTGATCAATTATTATAAAAAATGAGTAAAATTAAATAAGATATGTACCTTAGATTATAGCTTCCAACGAACAAGCAAACATTATATACATTACATAAAAATAGCCTAGATCTAACCTCTTACATGCTAGATCTACATTTACCTTGTTTAATTACATGTTAAACAACCTTAAACAAGTTTGTTTATAATCAATTTCATTAAGAAATGCATCAAATATAACAAATACAATCACATCAAAAAGATCAAGGATCTAAGTTTTATGAAATTACTTACTTTTTCAATTGACTAGTAAGCTCTCTCTCTATATTAAACTCTGGTCACTGGTGGTGAACTCATGTGCTCAAGCTCTATAGCATCCTAGGATTAGAAATGCCTTTCTAAGCTAAAGTTTGGGGTTAGATGCAAGAATTAGTAATAAATAGGGAGTTAGAAGAGTTTAGGGGTGAGATAGTAAGTTTTCAGAACTAGTGTGGCTTGCGCATGATTCTCCTTGGGAGGTTTCTTTTATGCGAAGCATGGGAGATGAAGTTTCTTCATTTTTCGTTGTACACGATTGTGCATCCTTTGATGCACTCCCGTGCATACTTGTAAGAAGAGAGGGATAATAGCCTTTAAGTTTTTCTCACCCGTCCTTATCCATTTTCAGCTAAAGTTTCCTATTGTTTTTAGAGAATCCTAACCCTAAAGGTGATCTTTAGCAGCCAGTAGCTCCAAATCCAACAAGAGAGTAAGATTTTGCTAAAGAGAAATATTTGAGCATCCATGGCAAGAGGTAAGTATTTCTTTGCCTCTTCCTTGAGTTCCCCAGCATATGTTTGAGGTAGGATGAGATATGTTGTGATTCCAACATGCTTTTGTGATTTCTATGCTTTGATTACATGTTGATATGATGAGGATGAAATGGTTATGATGATAATTTCCACCTATGAACATGTTTGGTGTGTATGTGTGAGAATGTGTGTTTATGTGATGATTTGATGCTTGAATTGGGAATTATGTGATATTGATTGAATTGAAAGGTGGCTCTGTGTTGTTTGATGTGTTAGAAGTGAATGGAAGTGTTTAATTGCAGATTGGTTGAGTTTAGGACAAGATTCTACAAGTTTCAGGCATGTTTTACTGAAGCAGAGCAGGACGCACGCTCGTGCGCCTGTAGACGCACGCGTATATATCCTTACACTTACAGGGTCACGGCTGTGTGCATGTTTTATGCACGGTTGAATTTAAAGAGGGTCACGACTGTGTGTTTGAGGGACACGGTCGTGCGTAAGCCAAATATGGGAAATGCATCAGAATTCCAAACCCTAGCACAACGAGGCTACATGTTAACACACGGTCTAGTGCACAAAATGCACGACCGTACGTCTAATCCTACACGCCCATGCTTAAGTAGAAAATTTGGGAAATAATCTAAAATGAAATATTAAGCATGAGAAGCCTTTCCAATGGCTATTTGACCTTATAATAAGACGAAATAAGATAAAACAAGACAATATGAGCATATCATAGCATGACATGCCAAAGTATTATAAAAAATGGGATCAAGGGATCCAATTACATTAGTTATTCAACATTCAAAGCCCGATATCTGGGACAGTTGTTCTAGGTAAACTCGAAGGGGGCATCTGTAGGATTTTAGCTTTATGACTGCAGTCAAATTGGTTTACTTTTCAGCTTACTGATCAAAGGACTGGTATGTTATATTTTAGCTTACTAGCTTGTCGCTAGTCTGTTTCAGCCTACATGGCCAAGATATCGAATCCCTATGTTCATCAACCTGATCAACACAGTAGGTGTCTTCAGATACATAGTTTCAGATATAATAAGTGAACACGTTTGCTTATTAGAAAGTGGCCCAAGGGTCTATTGTATGATTGCATGGCATAGTACCATGTCATTCATCTCATTGCATGAATCATCATTTTAATTTAGAGAACCAAAATAAGCAATATTCAAATGTTTAACCAAGGGAAACATATGGGTATTTAGGCCAAGGCCAGATATGTGTTTTGTCTTAATACATTTTTGGGTTGAGGAAAGTCAGAAATGCTTACTGGGTGATTTTATCACTCACTCTTTTCCTTCTTTCCTTTCTTACAGGTATGTGTGATGTTGGTGAGGCGTAGGTGGACCGTGGCTGAAAAGAAAGGGCTCTATATGTATAGTTGACCTATTGGGACTATTATGTTATACCAAACCCTGTATTTTGATACAGTATGATATACATATATAAAAGTTTTTTTTCAGCTCACCATGTTTTGATAAAATGTTTTACAGCTTCCGCATGTGTTTTAAGTATTAGCGCCAGTTTCTTTTTGTAGGATTCCTGTCATGTATACCAAGTTTTCAGTATATTATTATTATTACATACATAGATCAGCAGCAGTGGCATACATGGTAGCGGGTTTTACAAGCTCTCCTTCAATACTCTAGATCTCCCTCTCTAAAGAACTCACTAGATTTCAATTTAAAAAATTATAAAAACACACGAATAGAGCTATTTTATGTAGAGCATACCAAAGCGCAACATGTACGGTCATACACGTGAGGCCGCATGGTCGTGCACACGAGGCCGTATAGTCATAAATGATAAGAATTTAAAAATTATTGTACCTTGCTACATTGTATACATGGAAACCCCTCAGGTTGGCACATGTATAGCCCAAACAAAACCATAAGACTAAATTAACCCTAATATCAATTTAAACCAATTTAAAAACATAAAACTCTTGATTTTACCCTCATTCTTACCTATTTTACCTTTTTTAGAAAATTAGGCTCCTACAATGTTTGACCATGAAAAATGGAGGAAATTCAACTCTAGGTCAATAGCTAGTTCGTTATCAATAATAAACCTTAAACTAGTTAGCCCCTTTATGTAATCGACCATCTTAGCTACATCAATATCTACTTATATACCCTTAGACATCTTACAGTTGAATAGTGCATAACTCACTTGATATCATTCAATCCTCTTACGAACCCTATACATTTCACATAAGTAAAGAAGATTAGACTAAGAATCAATTTCTTTATGCTGAACTTGTAGCTCGAGTGACATGGAAGCCAACGAAGCAGTAAACTTCCACATATTCTTTAAAATACTTTTTGTGAGTATCAACCTCCACTTCAATGGCATCGAGACTAGGCCCCAAGAGGTGAAACCCCTTCTAGTACATAAAATTGATCCTCTTGATTTAGGACAATCTGAAGATTCCTATAGCAATCTAGAAAATTAGCATATTCCAACTTGTTCTCTTTGTCTAGAATGATATATAGCAAACTTGTTGTTGTCAGAGTGATTTTCTGAATCTACATGTGCATATTAAAGATTAATTAGTTTATTATTAATAGTTCATTTAATCAGGTTTTAATTAAGCACTCCTACTATTTTTCTCAAACCTACAAGCCTCATTGTTATTTGATCTTAACCTTTATTTTGGCTAACAAAATGAGGCAACCCAAATAGATAGGTCGATTAAATTGATCAACAAAAACTCATGATCTCAAGTCAAGAGTTACCTTAACAAATCATGTCGACTTTAATTATAAATTTTGGTATCAGTGGGTTAGATACTACATATCATCGCATATCAACAAATATACCCCCACATAGCCTTTAATGTATTATACCTTCACTTTGGGAAACAAGCAAAACCCAATAGCTAGAGCTTGTGGTTCATGAGTTTAGTTCAAGTTTAAGCTCGTATTCGCCAAACTTTTGTATTACAAAGTTCAAGCTTGTATTCGGTTTTAAGAGTTCAATTCATGTTTGGTTCGTTACATTAACATAAATTATTTAATTATTTATAATAAATATATTTATTATAATTTATTGGAAATACACATTTATTAGAAATGTAAAAATATATATTTTGACTTGTTAGATACATATATATATTTATTATGACTTGTTGGAAACGCAAATATATTTGTTGTGACTTCTTGGAAACATAAATATATTTTTATTAGGATTTGTTGGAAACATAAATATATTTGTTTAAAATTTATTGGAAACGTAAATATATTTATTTTGACTTATTGAAAACTTAAATATATTTTTAATGACTTATTAAAAACATAAATATATTTATAATATATTAAAAAATAAAATTATGAATTATAATTAAAAAAATTCAATTTGAGTTTGCAAACATGTTCGAGTTCAATTCGTATAGTTTAGGTTCGAGATTGTTTTAAAAAATTTTCATTGTCATAGTTCAAGTGCAGGTTTGAATAATTTGTTTCAAGCTTATCTAAGTCAAACTAAAAAATGAACTTGAAAATATTTGGTCCAAATCTAACCTTAACTACTACTCATTTCTAAGCATTTAAAAATTTAAAATGCTTTGTCTTCTAGTTACATATTTCTAAGAAATTTTCAAATAACCTTTATTTTAAATTTTACGTTATAAATTCAGAAATCTTGTGTTACAGACAAGGAGAGAGAGATGTAAAAAAAAAAATCACATTAAGAAATCATAAGAGAAGGTAGAACATGTAAACCCTATTCCAAAATTACAACAAAAATTCCTAAAATTGTCCAAACATACATAGGTCATTCAAACTCATATATTGAACACCATGCATATATATCATATATAATGGCAATCATATATATACAATTAAAATTAATCTAATTTAATTAATTACCCCCAAGTAACATGAAAATTACATTTTACCCTCAAGATAGTCAACCAAGTCAAAATGTAATCAACACATCACACAAGATCATGTGTGGTGAGTCACTTGGTCATGACAAATCAAAACTTGACACAAATGGGCATGTACTGCATGCATGATCATGCTCCCTATAAATCTAAAATTCTAAAGAATTATAAACACCCACACAAGCAAGGACACGACGAGTGCATAAGAAACACATTAGCATATTTAGTCAACACACATGCATGTGTTTCGATGAGCACGACCATGTGTAAACACATGGAATGAAAATAGGGGTGTGATATAAACATATTGGAACATAAATAATTATGTATCACATGTCGCACAATCATGAGTGGTATATCTTATAAAATTTCTAGTGACAAAAATGGCTAAAAAATCAACCATTTAGCAAACTTATCAAAGAAAACGACCAAAGTTAGCATGAAATACCAAAGTCATTTCAAATAACTCCCTTTTAACCCAATCTATATAACCATAGCATTTTAACAAGTATTTGCAATTAATCAATATAAACACTAAAAACTAAAACTCAAAAATTTGTCATGTTTATGTGATAATTATATTCAGCATATTATATCAATATTTAAAACTTCATAGGTATAGTTTTTCATATACTGAAGTTGGTGGCTTTGATGCCAATATCAAAATCCCATGATCAATAAAAGAGTGCCCAAGCAGCGGAATTTAAAACATAACATAGATTTTAGGAATTCCAAAGTTAAATCACATTTATCATAATGTATGAAAACAAAAACAAAAGAGACATAAGATGTTTCATAAATCATACCTACGATTTGGCTTTCAAAATTCTCACTTCTAGTTGTGATATTATTCACTTACACATCAATCAACAAGCTCACGACACTAACAATATCCATATATAGTAACTTGATTAGAGATTTGTACACTTCTCAAATACTAGTTTAATCAATATACGGTTAGGTATTTGGTAGGGAAAGGTATGTGTATATGACAAGTGTTTAAAAGGGACTGCTTCTCTCAAAAATGAATTTCCTAACACACCTTGCAAATGAAAATGACGTCTTTGTTTATAAGAGTAAGCATACTATCGTGTTAAAAACACGATCGTGCTTCCTTTTGCACAATGTGTTTGTAACACACATGTTTATGTGTCATATTTGGATAGTTATGCTTTGACTATCACCTCACGCATGACAAAAGAGATAAGGCATCTAGTTCAATGTGCCATCACCCATGCTTTACTATTACAAGTATAGTTATGCTCTACATCCTTTTGATCATGTATCAATATTACTTTATTTACTTAGTCAAATGAATATTCTAATCCAAACATGAAGATTTGATCAACCATCTAGACACACATCCGTGTATAAGAAACATATACAACTATATGTCAAGGTGAAAATATACCAGGACTTCCCAACTTAATCTAAATTTAATCGGTAAGTCACATATAACAACACGTAAATATACAAATTCCAAGATAAAAATCCTCCATCTTCTAAGCCATCAACTCTTTTATGTATATTACCCGTAAGTTCCCTACTATCTCTGCTAACTCAATAATTCTCAAATTCAAATAGGATTTAAACACATATTAGGAGTGACATCTAGCAAAGCATCATGACAATTCAATTAGTAAAGTGTCATTGAACATTTATAAGATTAATCAACTTGATAGTTAATATACAATATGATCTCTTTATCACTATATGAGGCTCGCTGCCATATTACTATACATTAGTTTTTTTTCAATTGAAATACCTCTTTAATATATAGTTGTAGGTCTTACTCTAACTGCTTATCTATAAACATTGTATGTAGAAGTTGCAAATAATAATGTGATAGGAAACTAAAACCCAATATACAGTATCCTGAATAAAACTCATACTATATAACTATATTTAATATTATTATAAACATATATGATACTGTACATAATATGTATAAGCAACACAAAGCATGTAAGCCTTCAATATGCTATCGACTAAAAACTAAATACAAATATGTACATACATATATACATAAAACTAAAAACATTGAGTGAACACCCGCTCGCGCTATATCCCACTATCTAACCATCTAGTGCTCTAAGTTCAGCTCTCTAAGACATTAACCTACAAGAAAGAAAACTGAGGGAAATGAGTGAAAAACCACTTGGTAAGCATCTTCTATCTCTACCCTCAGGCAGGCTCTAATCTAATCTGTCTCTAACCAGCTGTTAGTTGAAGAACTTAACCAAGTTCTTGACTAGTCTAATAACTTTTTTTGATCTGTGTAATGGCCTAAGGGTAGAACTGTCTTTTTAAGTTCTGAATCCAAGGGTAAAAAAGAGATTTCCTATTTAGGAAAGAGTTTGAGAGGGTTCAGGGGTATTTTGGGAAGAATATTCCTTGAATGCGCGAAGGTGGGTGGAAAATGAAATTTTCCACTGCACACACGACCGTGTGCCTAGGACGCACGACCTTGTGTCTTGCCTCAGCCAGATATATTGTTTTATTTCTTTAGTCGTGCAGTTTTCCAGCTTCCAGCTTATTTCCTTTATTTCTTCTTCTTTTTCCCTCAGCTCCAGTGAACCTTAGATTGGGTGAGAGAGATCCCCCAGTAGCTCCGTTCCAGATTAGAGATCCCGAAGCTTCCAGAGAGAGAGACCGAGCTTCTATGGCCCGAGGTAAGTGTTTTCCTTACCTCTTTCACTAAGTTCAGAACATGTTTTCTGTTTCCAGCTTATAAGAACTTTATGTGTGCTTGTTTGAGATATCAGCATGCTTGAGCTTGATATGATGTGTGATTGGATGATTGAGTGGCCATTTCCATGTTTATATGTGTATATGTGTATACATGTGTTATATGATTTATTTATGATGAATGACATGTTTGAGATGATGATATGATGAATATTGGCATGCTAGTAGCAGTATTGAACTTGTATGTGTGTTGATTTGAAGTGTGGATGAGTTGGTATGGGAATTTTTGGATTTCCAGACGCTTTCTACAGAATCTGGGTTGAGCACATGCCTGTGCGCCCTTGATGCATGCCTGTGTGGCCTCAATTCTACATGAGCACGACTTTGCATGTTACCTGTGCACGTATGAAAATCCAGACACACGCCTGTGTACCCAAGTGTACACGCCCGTATGTCTATTCCTAATTCCACACGCCCGTGTATTCGCACCACATGCCCGTGTGGCTAACCCAGTTTTGATGGAAATATTCTAGAAGCTAGCACGCCTAGACGCACGAGAAGCACACGGTCCCGTGTGCCTTGACGCACGCCCATGCACACAGAAACACACGCCCGTGCACCTTAAGAAAAGCAGAAAAAGAATTTAAAAGAGAAATTAAGCCACTCTAAGCCATTTCTAAGCACACAGAACTCAGTAATAAGATACTAAATTAGCATATCATGCATGATTATCAACATTGAGCATGGCATGTCATATCAGATGTTTTCAGACTGGATCCAAGGATCCAACAGCATGATTTTCAGATATACATATATGAAAATTTTCATATATCAAATAGGGGTGGATACGAGGGCGCACCTATGAGTTCGCACACCCACTAGAGAGGGAAACCAGCGTCCGCTAGAGAAGACATGGTCACTGACCAAGCTCGTTAGAGAGAGTGCTGGTTGTGCATCAGTAGATTCAGTAGGACCTTGAACTCACACGGTCAGGGTGTCGAATCCCTGTATTTATCAGTCTGACCAGCATAGCAGATTTTTAGATACAGTACTTTCTGATACAGTTTTCAACATATACTATACGTATATATTCAGGATCTTCGGATCATAGTTTTTATTATTAGAAAGAGTTTTCAAAAAAGAAAGTTTTTCAGAAAAATAGGCCTAAGGGCAAACTTTATAGCTTTTCAGCATACATGACATCAGCATATACATTTCATGTCATGTACAATATCTCATGAGAAACAGAACAGTAACATAACAGAAACATAACAGAATTCAGTATAGAATAACTCAGAAAATGGATATACTGCGGTATATCAAGAGAGTCAGAGAAATAAGAAAACAGTATAGCAGAATCTCTTACGTGACGAGTCACGTAGGTAGTTGTTTTGACTTGCAAATGTTTGAGTTTGGAAACGCTTACTGAGTGACTTTGTCACTCACCCCTTCTTCCCGGTTTCCTTTTGTAGGTCAATGAGTTGAGAGCGGCTGAGCCAGAGCGAGACAGCTGTGAGATTTTGGGGATATGGCTCGGAAGCAGTAGACAGCATGTTGGCTCGCATGCTTTTATTTCTCATGTATATATGTGTGTATTGTATTTTAGAATACACTGTATGATCAGTATATTTTTATACATGAGTAGCCTGGGTTTTCACGCTTACATTTAATTTACTATTACAGTAAATTATATTTACAGTTTCTTTTTACAAGAAATTTTTATTTCAGCAGTAGCAGTAGCTCTTTTTACTGTAGAGATTCCCGTCTCAGGTATATTTTATTTATCATCTACAGCATATTTCCACAGCGCACAGTGACCTGGGGCGAGGGTCGCTACAATCTGGCTCTGGGCTTTCCTTTTATTTTGGCTTTTTATCTCATTTACATACTGTAGGACCCGCCACCATGAGTACCCCTACTGTTGAATACTATATCTTTATTTTATTAATAATCTGAAACTCTGGGTACCCGTGACAGGAATCCTACGAAAATAAAATCTTACTGCTGTTATACATCAGATCTGAACACAAGCGGAAGCTGAAATACAAACTAAATTGTACAATGGGCCCAAACTGGCCTTTTTCATATATTTATAAATGTTTTGTACATTGTTCTTTTCATCTGAATACATGAAAACATTTACAAGACCCATCAGGTCCAAACTGAAAATAAAGTACATACTGGAAAGTGTATGTGGGGTCCTCTCTGTCAGCCTCAGTCCACCCGCTCCTCGCCAGTAGCCAACAAGCCTGAAAAGGAAGGAAGAAGGAAGGGATGAGTGATAAAGATCACCCAGTAAGCATTCCGTACTTCCCTCGCCCAAGCAAGCAACAAACAAGCACATATACATATCTGGCCTCGGCCCTAATCATGCATCTAATCGCTTGCTAGCGCTGAAACTGATTACTGGTTATCTGTTTCTCATTATTAACCATTTCATGTAATGCATGACACGACATGATATCTGAAATAGCTGATGATGCATGCATCTAAATAATCTATATGTACTTGAAGGTACCTGCTGTGCTCATCAGGCTGATGAACACAGGGATTCGGCATCTTGGCCATGTGGGCTAGACAGTCTAGCTACTGGCTAGAAAGCTGAATGAAAAGTGCTGGATAATCTGACTGGTGTCAGAAAGCTGAATCCCACAGATGCCCCCTCAAGTTCACCCAAACTATAACTCATACATCGGGTTCTGAATGTTGAAATCTATTGAATTCAGATCCCAGATCCTCTTTCAGGCTACATGCTATGCTATGGTATGCATATGGAGCATTATTATCTGATTAAGCTATGATCTTATGCTGATTAGCCTTTAAATTAAGTTTTCCATGCTTAATAATCCATTTTATGTAATTTTCTAGAAATTCTGGCTGACGCACGGGCGTGTGAGGAAGGCACACGGTCGTGCATGAGACACACACGGCTGTGCAGGGTAAGGGCACATGCCAAATGTATGGGACCGTGCACCAGTTGTGCAGCTGGTCGTGCATGCCCCTGGAAAAATCTGGTTTTTCATTCAAAGAACGGACATACGGTCGTGTCCCTCAGGATACACGGTCGTATCCTCTACATTCCTGGCTATGTGCACTTCGTGTACACAAGCGTGCTCTCGCAGAAACCAGGACGCACGGGCATGCTCCTGCGAACACACGGGCGTGTGTCTGGTTCTGCAACACGAGCACCTACCTGAAAATGTATGAATCTCATCCGATTCACATCCAATCTAAAATTAACTCCTAACATCCATTCTAAGCACTACAATATACATATATACATCATCAATTTCAACATGCATCCATCCAGACATCTTCCACCATGGAAACATCTCATTTCTCTCACTAAGACACACACAAGCAAGGCAAGCATGCATTCTGGGTGGGAATCATCATTCAAAGCCTCATATCATCATCATGGAAGCATATAAACACATCACAACATGCTGGAAACGGAGACACACATTTTCAAGCATCATCAAGCATCAAAGCAAGTTAGAAAAATGCACGGGAGAAGTAAGAAACACTTACCTCTAGACATAGTGGCTAGAAATCTATCTCAAACTATCTCTCTGCTCTCTTGCTAGATTGGAAGCTACTAGAAGCTGAAGATCTGCTCTAGGGCTGGGAACTGTTGAGAATAAATAAACTTAGCTGAAAATGGGAAACTGCTGGGCGAGAAATAAAACTTAATCTCCCGTCTCTCTCTCTTTTTCTACCCGCCTGCACGGGCGTGCAGGGCAAGGTACACAGGAGTACACCAGGGAAAATGAATATGATTCATTTCCCGTACTTCGCATGATTGAAACCTCCCTAAAGGAATCATATGAAGGCCACACAGCTCTGAAAACTTACTAACTCACCCCTGAACTCTTCTAGACTCCCAATCTATTTCTGAATCTCATTTCTAACCCTAAAACTCTACCCCTGAGAGCTTTTCTAAATCTGGGATGTTACATATACCTAATCGAATAGACTCTATTTAGCTTATAACTAGCCTTATTACTAAACTAACAGACTTAAATTAGTCTTTAACCAGTCAAATAAGTTTCCTCTTCTATTCTAGCTCATCTTTGGCTCAAGTTCTACTTCATACTTTGGTATGATTACATATATGACTTGGCATAAAAAAGGATTTGATTGTTGAAACTAGCTTACTTAGTTCTCTTTTTTATATTCATTATCCTACTTTTTTTCTTATCTAATTTATGAAATCTAGAGTGTTCTCGAGTCTTTTAAGATCTTAGTTGAATTCTTTTATGTTTCTGCTTATGACGTATATCATGCAACTTTATCTATTTTTTATTTCTTTTCTTACATGTTTCTTCTTTTACTATCTGTTTACTGATTCATGTCATGTAATGTTATATCATCGTATAGAGTGTGCTGAAATTATGCTATTTGCCCTTGGGTCTGTTTACTAAAAACTTTTACTAGAAAAAATAATGTTAGGATCTTAAGATCTAAAATACTAAAAAGTTGTATTAAAATTTCTTTTTAAATCTTTATGTATCCAAAGATATCTACTGTACTAATCAAGCTGATAAACATAGGGATTTAACACCTTAGTTATATGGGTTGAACCATACTAGTGACATGCTAGTAACCTAAATTCTAACCAGTCTGACTACAATTAAAAAGTTAAAATCCCACAGATGCCTCCTCATATTCAACTTTAATAACAAACCCAGATAAGAAGCTTTATATTGAAAAATAGATGCATATGGATCACTTGATCCTTTTTTCAAAAACACTACTTTAGTATGCCATCTCATGAAATGCATGATGTGTTAAAGTTTAAACCTAACTTATTAGCAAGTGCACTAGTTCAAAGTAATATAGGAAGTACTTAGGGTTGTTGTTTCTACGGGATTATGTAAGTAAGTACTAAGACGGTACCACTTTTAACTTTATCTAAACTATCGAGTACGAATCGAAAATAAATTTAAAACTATAAAAAAATAAAATCAAACAATTACTAAGCACGCCAAGAAAAATCAAATAACAATAAGCGAGATGATGCTAAGACGTCAGGTTTACTAATTCACTATAAAATAGGTTTTTCATATGATTGAATATCTCATGTTATTCATGTGACAACGGAATTCCCTAAATTGATCAATATTCTTTCTCAAGCAATATTAATCTTATTTAACAATCTAATAACCTAAATATTTTTATCTAGGTTTAATTAGACGAAAATGCATTAAGTTCTATGAAATCCACTAGTTTTTAACACTAGCCTATTGTGCCTATGACTATTGCATGTATTATCAAATATATCTCTATATTCGATTAATCCATAGTTCATATTCTAGCTGCTTTTATGCGATCTCACCTCTCAGTCTCAATCATACAATAGAGATCCTATTAAAAATTGGTCAAGTTCTTAATAGGCATGAAGCTTAGAATGCAAACTCATATGAAATAATATGATTGTAAATTATAATAAAAAAACACTATATATTCATGTATTAGCTAGCCTCAATCTTAGATAAAATAAAAAAATAAACAACAAGATTCAAACAAGACATAATAGAGAATAAGAATGGAACCCGATGAATTATCGAATCTCTTATTGATATATGATGAAAAAGTGTCTTACAATTACAATCCAAATAGCTTTCGATTGAGTCTCCAAAACTAAATTTTGAATATTTGAAAAGTGCTTGAAAAATCTCTCAAAAACTCTCCTAGGACGACTCTCCTTTTTTCGAAAGTTACAATATAATATATACATATATATATAGTTAGGGTTAGGGAAGAATTTCACTCAAAATGAAATTTTGCTGAAAAGTGCCCATATTGCGGCATGATGATTCTGCCTAGGCTATTGCTGAGCCATGCTACAACATGATGTTGCAGTATGGAGCTTTTATCCTATTTCTACTAAGCATACTGCAACATGATGCCACTACATGCAAATTCCAGAATTTTCATACGGTTCCTACGGTTTCCTATGTTACGACATGATCCTACGACATGTAGCTTCTAGAATTTGAAATTTTGGTCTTCATAAACATTGTACCCCTAGATGTCTATTTTCATTTGGATTTTGAATCACCTCATTCGAACTTTGGAATCTCAAGTTATGACTATTTTAGTACTTAGTAGTCAAACACAAAATTTTACCAAAAAGACCTGAATTTGTAGTAATGGTTGAGGGTCCAAACGAACTCTGATTTCTCCGTATAATAACTTTTTGAAAAGCTTGAGATGTCTACTACAACTTTGGTGAGGACTAATTTTTCATTAAAAACTCAAACATATTGAAAATCCTTATTTTTCTACTATGGCACACATTTCTCTACTTCCCCGTTTATGCTCTAGTCGTTCATTCTTTCTTGAACTAAAGTCGAACCCCCGGCTAGTCCTCCATAAGTGTCGTTTTTAGCTTTATTTCCATTGAATTCACATCAAAATTAATATTTCCTATAAAACCAAACATGAAAACCTATAATCTCAAAATATGCACATAATAAGGGTAAAATGGTCAAATCACCCTTAAAACTCTATAAGTTGACCACAAAATTATTCATGCAATTGACACGTATCATAACCCCTAACTAGCTTTTTGCTAGTCCTAGCAAAATAAGCAACTTACTAGATCAAAAGGGGAAAAAAAACTAAATGAAATACAATTAAAACTAACACATTCACTAACTATCTAAACCACTTTTGTAAGTTGTCATGGTTGCATTTAGCATATGTAACAAGCCTTTAAACCCCTAGGTGGCCCTAGTGGACAAGTTATAATCTCGTGAGGGTTTCCAGTGATGCTACCCATAAACATCACTTAGCCAATCCCTAGAAAAAAAATATAACAAGTATATAATATTAAAACACAATAATTAACTCATATAATTGTCTTTTGAACTACAACAAATAATCAGTACACAACTTACCAACCTCATTCTCCTTAAAAGTATTTCAAAACAACACACCACTACTTTATCAACTCTTACATCCATCTCATTCATAAACCATCAACCAACATTTCAGAATATATCTATGCATGCATCCACATATACAAGTGACTGAAAACAAATTTTATAATAAAGTTCCCTCTAACAAACCATTCAATTGTCTTCCCTTGATCTATTAGTGACAATGTTTCGACCTTATATGTCATGAATTTTATGCTCATTATGGATCATGCTTAATAATATTTTTCTTTATTGGTATTTTCTTTATTAGTATTTTCTTTTACACATAATTTTTCAAGGCTTTATTTGGCTTCCTTAAATTGTGAACCAGTCTTTTTTTTACGCAAGCAATCGATACTTGTAATATCACCACTCGCTTACTCATTATAAGACCCGCCGCCACGGGTGCCCCTGCTACTAAACAATACAGAGAGCTTTTATTAATAAACTGAAAACTCGGGTACCCGGGACGGGAATCCCACGAAGATAAATAAAAACTTCCTGAAATCTGTTATACATTGTGAGTTACACATGCGAAAGTTGAAACTGGAATACATACTTCTGGAATATACATATTTGTTCTGTACAGTGGGCCCAATGGCTTATATCATATATACAAATACTGTTCTTGTACATCTCGATACATAAAACATTTACAAAGTGACCACACAGGTCCAAAACTATAAACTGTACAAACTGAGATCACGGTATAGGCCCTCTCCTGTCAGCCTCGAACCACCTGCTCCTCGGGACCAACACGAACACCTGAAAAGGATGGAGGAAGGAGGGGGATGAGTGATAAAGATCACCCAGTAAGCATTCCTTACTTCCCTCAAAACCCAAGCAAGCACAAACAATCACAATAATCAAACATACCTGGGCCTCGGCCCTATCCATACATCTATGCGCTTGCTGGAATCTGAAACCATTATTCTGAATATCTGATTTATCTAAATTCTCATTATTATTCATGTCATGATGTGTATGTCATGTCATGCTACTGAATTATCTCATGGATGCATGTATCTGAATACCTCTCTGTACCTGAAGGTACCTGCTGTGCTGATCAGACTTGATGAAATATAGGGATTCGACATCCTGTCCATGTGGACTGAACAGTCTAGCTACTAGCTAGAAAGCTGAATCTGGATACTGTTGCCCAATCTGACTGGTGTTAGATTGTAAAATCTGAAATACTGCTGAGCGTTCTAACTGGTGTCAGAAGGTTGAATCCCACAGATTTCCCCTCGTATTCACCCTATACTCTTACCCGTACATCAGGTTTTGAATACTGAATACTACTGAATTCGGATCCCTTGATCCTCTTTGAAGTTACATGTCATGCCATGATATGCATACGCAGCTTTAATATCTGAATTCATACTTTTCTGATGCTTATCTGAAGCAAGTTAGTCATTATTATGAATTTGCATGCTTAATTTCTCATTTTTTAATTCTTTTTCTAAAAATCTGTAGGTGCACGGGCGTGCAGGAAAAGTGCACGGGCGTGAACCAGGACGCACGAGACCGTGCACTGTGTAGCATCCCAGGTTTTAGAAAGCCCTTAGGGGTAGAGTTTTAGGGTTAGAAATAGAATTTAGGAATAGTTTGGGAGTCTAGAAGAGTTCAGGGGTGAGATGGTAGTTTTCCAGAGTTGTGTGGCCTTCGTATGATACCTTTAGGGAGGTTTTAATCATGCGAAGCACGGGAAATGGATTTCATTCATTTTCCCTTGGTGCACTCCCGTGCACCATGCCTGCACGCCCGTACAGGTGGGTAGAAAAGAGAGAGACGGGAGAGTTATTGCATTTCTCACCCATTTTCAGCCAAGTTTCTTCTCTTGTTTAGCAGCTCCCAGCCCTAGGCGTGAAATCTAGCTTCCAGCGGCTCCCATTCCAGCTAGAGATCAGAGAGATAGTTCTCCAGCAGCCATGTCGAGAGGTAAGTTTTCTCTTACTTCTTCCAGTTTTCCCAGCTTGTTTGGTGATGCTTGGAAACGTTTGCCAGCGTTTCCAGCATATTAGAACATGTTGTGTATGTTATATGATGCCATGTTGATGATTGAAATGCTTATTTTCCACCCAAATACATGCATGCGTTGTTTGTGTGTGTGTTGTGAGAGAAAGCTTGGTTTGCTATAGTGGAATTCGTAGTAATGGATGGATGATCAAATTGATGATGTATATGTGCTATTTGAAGTGCCATTTATGCTTGATTATGTTTAATTTCAGATTGGATGGGTATTGGATGAGTTTCCAGCAGTTTCAGACGTGCCATGTCTGAGCAAGACAAGGCGCACGGCCGTGTGCCCGCATGAGCACGCCCGTGTGCCCTTGTCTCTGCGAAGGCACGACCGTGTGCATGAAGTGCACACGGTCTGGAAAGCTGAGGACACGACCGTGTGTCATGAGGGACACGGTCGTGTGTCCTTTGTTTGCGTGGAATGGCCAGATTATTCCAGAAGCTGGCACGACCAGGCACACGACCGGGGCACGGTCCCGTGTGTCTGGGCACACGCCCGTGTGCCTTTACTGGGCACGGCTGTCTGTGAGTGCACGACCGTGTGCTTTTCCTTTGCATGGCCGTGTGTCTCTCTTGCACGCTCGTGCGTGTTCCTTGCATGCCCGTGCGTCAGCTTGATTTTCCCAGAATTTGTAGAAATGACTTATTAAAGGTTTGGTAATCCATCCAAGGCCTAATTGACATCAGATAATCCAGATTTCAGATAAAAATGCAGCATATGCATAGCATGACACAGCATGTAGCCTGAATGAGGATCTAGGGATCCGAATTCAGTAGATTTCAGTAGTCAGAACCCAATGTATAGGTTACAGTTTTGGGTGAACTCGAGGGGGCATCTGTGGGACCCAGTATTCTGACACCAGTCAGTCTGCTCAGTAGCATTTCAGTATTCAGCTTTCTAGCCAGTAGCTAGAATGTTCCGCCCACTTGGCCAGGATGCCGAATCCCTGTGTTCATCAGCCTGATCAGCATAGCAGGTACCTTTGGGTACGTATAGAGATTCGCATGCATGCATATCCAGTTATCAGTATCATACCATGTCATGACATTTATTTCAGAATATGGTAATATGAGAAACAGCAATTCAGTATCAGTTTCAGTACCCGCAAGCGCATAGATGTATGATAGGGCCGAGATCAGGTATGTATGCCCTTGTTTGTGCTTGTCTGGGTTGAGGGAAGTAGGAAATGCTTACTGGGTGATCTTTATCACTCATCCCTTTCCTTCTTCCTTCCTTTTCAGGTCATTTTGCTGCTGGCGAGGAGCGGGTGGACTGTGGCTTGCGAGAGGGGACCCCACACACACTTGTCAGTTGTATTGTATTTCAGCTTTGGACCTGTGAGGTCTTGTATTCATTATAAATGTTTCTAGATGTAAAGAATATTGTACAGAACAGTTATATAAATGAAAAGCCAGTTTTGGGCTCATTGTATATTTCATTTTCAGTTTAGCTTCTGCTTGTGATGTAATTTAGTTCAGCAGGATTTTCTTTTCGTAGGATTCCCGTCTCGAGTACACAGTTTCCAGTTTATTTAATAAAAGAATAGTATTCTTCAGTAGCAGAGGTACTCGGGGCGGCGGGTCCTACATTTTTGGTATCAGAGCGTGTTCTCTGTGCCATTTTAGTAGATACTTGAGATTGTAAGTGTGTGGTGTCTGTTTTCTCTCCCTCGCAGCCATCGTCCAGACCCTCCTCACAGCACAGTCAGGTATTTCTTTCCAGCTTTGAGTTGTTTTGTGTTCTAACCCCTGTTTGCTTGTGATGCTATAGATAGAGAAGAAGAATATGCCCTAAGATTTATAGATGAGGCCAGTAGTAGTCCTCCTGTCCGTCCCATGAGTGTGAGTGGGGGGCAGCGATCTCAGAGTTCCTCCCATGTGTTTGTCAGGCAGGATCAGCTCAGAGAAATGATAGGGGAAGTGGTCAGAGAGAGTTTACAGTGGGCTGGTGTGGGTATTGTTCAAGAGCCAGCCAGAGTTCATCCCCCTCAGCATGATACTCATCAGTCTTCAAGAAGAATAGGACAGCCACAGCCCCAGCCCCAGTCACAGCCTCAGCCTCGATATTATTCAGTAACTCAATCAGTCAGAGAAGGTTATCAGTTTCAGCCTCAGCCTATCAGAGAAGGGTATCAGTATCCGGTTGGGTTTATAGAGTACAGCCAGGCCATAAGTACAGATACAGCTGGTACTGGTTCGTCAGAGAGGCTACATCCCATCTATCATCTGCCAGGGCCGTATTAGCCAATAAAATTCAGTGGGTCCAGAGATCTCGCAGTGGCAGAAGAATGGATAAAGTCAGTGGAGAGCATTATGGGTCTCTTCACGTTATCAGAGAAAGAGAAAGTCAGATTTGCGACGTTCCATCTCAGGGGCGACGCCAAAGGTTGGTGGAGCATAGCTAGGTCTACCATCCCTGAGGAGCAGATGACATGGACAGAGTTCAGACGACTATTTGATGCCGAGTACAGGGGCGCAGAGCTGATGTATGCAAAGGCCCAAGAGTTTATTGATTTGGTTCAAGGGCCTAGCTCAGTGAAGGAGTACGCCACGAGATTCAATGCCTTGGCGAGGTTTGTCCCTAGTTTGGCGGGGACAAAGTTGGGGCGAGTGCAAAAATTCATCCACGGCTTACATCCAGCTATAGCCAAGGATGTCTTGACTGGGCCGTATCCTCCCCAGCAATTTAATGATGCTTTGGGGAGAGCCCTCAGATCAGAGACCGGTCTTCAGAGGATGGGTGCCTTGGGCAGAGAGTCGAGATCAGATGACAGAGATAAGGGCAAAAGGCCAATGTCGGCCAAGAGAGTAGCCAGAGGTGTTCAGAGACAGAGGACTGCACCACAGTTTTCCCTGCCACAGTGTTCTCGATGTGGCAGACGCCATACTGGCGAGTGTCTTGCTGGCCAGATAGTATGTTACTTGTGCCGTCAGCTAGGGCACAGGATGTTTGAGTGCCCAGCCAGAGGTGGAGCTGGTGTTAGGCCCAGCAGAGGTGGTGGTGGTCAGCCCAGAGGCAGAGGAGGTACACCTAGAGGCGGTGCAGAGAGAGGTGGAGCTGACCGGGGTAGAGTAGACTTTCCCCGACCCGGAGCTGGAGCACCTAGGAAGAGGTGCTGGTACTTCAGGAGGAGATGGAGGCAGAGGCAGAGCCAGAGTTTATGCTGTCCGCCGGGAGCAGGCAGATGTCATACCCCATGCAGTGACTGGTCAGATTCTTTACCTTGGTACTCCTTTGTTTATATTGGTTGATTGTGGGGCCACACACAGCTTCATTTCCAGGGGAGTGGTAGAGAGATTAGGGGTTGACCCTAGTGTGGCCGATAGGAGTATCCTAGTTGAGATGCTAGATGCGGGTTATGTGGTGAGTGATAGAGTCCTCTGTGGTCAGATGATAGAGGTTATGGGTAGGCCCATGAGTATCGACTTGATTCTGCTGGAGTTAGCAGATTTTGACATGATCTTGGGGATAGATTTCTTGGGGAAATATAATGCCGAGATAGACTATGGAAGAAAGAAGGTTAGATTCCACATAGGCCCTGATTGCTTTGTGTTTGGTGAGGGCAGAGTAGAGAGTATGGTGATCTCGTGCATCCAGGCGAGCAGATTGATGAGGCAGGGATGTGTAGGGTACTTGGCCAATGTTGTATGCAGCAGTTCAGTGGGGCCAAGTATCGAGGAGGTGCCCGTGGTCAGAGATTTCAGAGATGTCTTTCCAGATGAGTTGCCAGGGCTACCTCCAGATTGGAAGTTGGAGTTCAATGTCGAGCTTCTCCTTGGTACGGCTCCAATCTCCAAGGCTCCATACCGGATGGCTCCAGCTGAGCTCCAAGAGTTGAAGAAGCAACTGCAGGAGCTGGTTGATAAGAAATTTATCAGACCGAGCTGTTCACCGTGGGGAACTTCAATCTTATTTGTAAAGAAGAAAGACAGGTCAATGAGGATGTGCATCGACTACAGGGAGCTGAATAGGATGACGGTGAAGAATAAGTATCCCTTGCCGAGGATCGACGACCTCTTTGATCAGTTGAGAGGTGCAGCGGTGTTCTTTAAGATCGACCTGAGATCTGGCTACTATCAGGTCAGAGTAGCAGAGAGAGATGTCTCCAATACTGCTTTCTGGACTCGTTATGGGCATTACGAGTTCATGGTCATGCCATTTAGATTGACCAATGCCCTAGCCATCTTCATGGACTTGATGAACCAGGTCTTTCATGACTGCCTGAACCGGTTCGTGGTGGTATTCATCGACAGCATTCTGGTTTATTCCAGAAGTCCAACAGAGCACGAGGAGCATTTGAGATTCGTGCTTCAGAGGCTGAGAGATCAGCATCTTTTCTCCAAGTTCTCCAAGTGTGAGTTCTAGCTCGACAGGGTGGCATTCCTAGGCCACGTGGTGACAGTAGAGGGTATTTCAGTGGACCCCAGCAAGGTGG
>JAJEJH010001900.1:0-15189 GCA_026122585.1 Anacardium occidentale
ATTCCTCTTCCTCTTCCTATCAATTACATCATTTTGATCGATCTGAGATGATACCCATGCTCTGTATTTGTCATCAACAATGCCCTTGGGTGGTCCTAAGTTGAATTGAATAACTCGTTGAGCCCAAGTATTACAAACATGCTGCAAAAATCGGGTTGTCAATGGCCAAGTGGTAATTTCATGTTCTATCTTCGGGATTCTTTGTCTCTCACCATATTGTCTGCAAAGGCGTGCTGGGTCATAAAAGGAGACAGCCGTCATACCACAAATCACCACACATCTGGTATAAGTGCGAAGTGTGTAGAATCTGATCTTCCACCATGGACAATACCACCTGATCCTATCCTCCAGTAGGGTAGACAACCAGATCTTCCAATTATCTTCAGTACGAGCGGGTAGTAATAATTTTCGAGCACAAAAATACTTTGGCCCAGCTCGATCCATAGAGAAAGGGGGCTCGACTAAGGATAATCTTTCATACAACCATATTTGCAATAAAAGCGCACTCCCTTTGAAAAAGCTTGTCCCGTTTCGAACCACTTCATCGATATCGTTCAGAGTTTCCCCCAAAATTACTGGAACCGGTGACTTTCCTTCCTTCATCTCAGATATTAATGATAACATCCTATAATGCCCTTGTCCCACCTTTAAGACCAATAAATATTGTGCTAGGAGGCAAAAAACAAACATCTCTGTCCATCTGTGTCGCCCTGACTGACGTTTCTCTTGACATTTTTCGGTTAATAGGCCCAATGAAACCCAATCTTCACTCATAGTGACCAAGTGTACTTCTTCAGCTGACACCCCAAACACCTCTCTCATTGCACCTGGATAATCCATCTTCAGTTTTGGCAAAGCTATTTCTTCAGTGGAGACCTGAGTTCGATACATGATAGCATTAAAATCTTCTATCGTTGGGCATAGCTCTATTGTTCTGAATCTGAAAACATGTTTTTCTGGGTCCCAAAAAGTGGAGGCTGCCAAAAGAAATTGTTGATTGATGTTGCAATGTTGCAGGTGCCTAAGACATTCTAATTGTGCCCATTTCATCTGCTCCCAATCTGATCCTTTCAGCTCTGACATCATCCTTCTTAGAGTATCCCGTGTTGTCTCGGCCATTTCCTGGCATGAAATATGATGCATGAGTACATTAAGGAAAAATCTCTATATATTTTTTTTCAATTTTTTTTTTCTCTTTTGTTTTTTTTTTTTGTTTTTTTTTTTGTTTTTTTTCTCTCTCTCTTTTGTTTTTTGTTTTTTTGTTTTTTATCTAAATGAATGCATGTTTGAATACAACATATGCAATGCATGACTAGTTCAGGCCAGACAACATCCTCTTGTGATGATTTCCGTCTTGGTACTCTTGGAAGTTTCCTCTCACCATGCTCCATGATGGCTCGTCCCTTTTTTGGCATGACTTCAGGCTATTTTGACTTTTCACTTCCTAAATTTTCTAAGGTTTCACCTACCATCCTTATTTCTCCCTTCGCCCCCTTATCACTTCAGATCGAATAGTTCAAAGGTCAAGACTGCCCTAGGTAGGGTTAATGCCAATAGGACCATCGGGGGGTCTAATGGCTTACGTCCTAGACCTAATGAATTCCTATATTAGGAGAATTATATCTTATATAACCATTAAGTGATATGTTTACGTTATGTTTCCAAAATTTTTGAATCGTTATTTCAAAAAGTTTTTCCTACAATAGGAACTGCTTTGAGAAATACCGATGAAATTCTTGGTGACATATTTCTAAACATATAACAGGATGACTATGTAAGGGATAAAAACTCATAATATAGAAATTCGACTCGAATAATCACACACAAGAGGGTCCTAAAATGATTGACATCTATGGGCTGCTACATGGGTTTGACTCGGGTAAAGGTCAAAGGCTACCTTAGGCGAGAACCAAAGGTTCTTTTTATATACCCGAAGGTACGTTGCCTAAGGCTGATGTACAAGACAGACTACCCCTGGGCCGAGTGGGCTTTCGGGCGAAGTCTGGATTGCCATCGGGGGTAATAAGGACAAATTGTGCACAGTGGGTGTAAGTGTTGTGCAATGCAAGGAACTTAATTAAACTCAGAAGCATTTAACAAATTAACCACATTGGAATCGACTCTTCGCATTGTCCCCAGTGGAGTCGCCAGAGCTGTGGCGCCGGTTTTTGCCGCGCCATGCCAGGACAGACTTGCCACTCTTGTTTAACCACCCTAAACGTGGTCAAGAGGAGCGCATAACGGGTTTGTGGCCTATTATGGAGTCTATGGAGTCGCCACCCAGGTGTAACCCCGGGAAAATATGCGTCGGTGAAGACGGGCGATTTTAATGGATCCCTTGCAGAGGACCCAACCTTCCTCACCGGCCCAATGGTTGGGTTCGGAGAGTCGGGTACGGCGATGGGAAGGTGTTAGGCACCCATGCCGCCCGGCCCGAAGGTCGGCCTCCACTTTTGTGGTTTATTTGTTAAACGCGTTACCAAGTTTAATTAGATTCCATTTTATCACGCGATGCAATACTATTATTAATTACAACCATCAAGAGGAAAATAAAATACAGAAAATAAATAAAAAGTTACAACATTTTTCAAACACCCCTATACATTTCTTCTAACCCTAAACAAGCCTAGGAATAATAAATAAATAAATCCTGCAAAAACAATTTTGTTAGGAGCAAATTGTAATCACAAAAATAAATAAAGAAATAAAAACTACAAATAAAGAAATAAATTAAAAGCAGCCTGCCGCGGCCCAGTGCAACCCAATAATATATACACAGACATGCACAGTAAATTAAATAAGCAAAATACGGCCCAATACAACCCAATAATATATGCACAGTAAATTAAATAAGCAAAATGCGGCCCAATGCAACCCAATAATACATGCACAGTAAATTAAATAAGCAGAATGCGGCCCAATGCAACCCAATAATACATGCACAGTTAAATAAGCAAAATGTGGCCCAACCCAATAATACATGCACAGTAAATTAAATAAGTCTCCCACCTTTCGCCACCAAGGCAAACAGCCATATTCTCTCAAATTTGCATGCAGAATAGTATATGTACAATATACACGGACGCATATATAAACTGCAGTTTTAATCCAGAATACGTAAGAAACTCAATGCATCTATAATCATTTTTTTTCATACAGATTTTTTTATGGAAAACAAAATGCATACAAATACATGCAGGACATGAGATTTACTTTTATAAAATATTAACTATACATATACACAATATATTATAATTCACACATATTTTTAAATATACAATAATAATATATATATACATGCAATACCTTAATGTGAGTATATAGAAAAGAAAATAATTTTTATAAAACTACAAAAATTTTTACCACATATATAATCAATAATTAATGATTTTTGTAAAAAAATAAATAAAAATGCACAATAAATGAATATTTAAATACTTTAATTAAATACCCCTCAGGAAACATACCTGAAATTTGACTGTATCGATACTTTCCTAACACTGAATTGAGAGCAATTGGATGGCAAATCTCAGAAATTGGGATTAAGTTTATTTGAGCAAGGTTTAGGTATATATTTTTTTCTTTGGTTAAAAAAAACTTTTTTTTTTCTGCTGAATAATTCCCTTTTTTTTTTTTTTTTGGGTCCAAAAATCCCTCCTGGTGCTCAAAATCCCACCCCTTTTTATACTGCATGCCAGGAAAAAACCGCTGGCAGCAGTTGGCCAGGAAATGGAAAGAAACTGCAGCAGATCATGGGCATGAAAGCAGGTGCGTGTGGGCAGTTGGCAGGAAATGGAAAAAAAACTGCAGTAGATCATGGGCATGGGAAAAGAGAAAATGGGCAAGTGGAAAAAAAAAAAAAAAAACTGCGCGCCAGGTTCTTTCTTGGGCTGCCTAGTTGCTACATGCTTCTTTTCTCACTTGGGCCACTTAATTTGTCTTTTTCTTCTTGGTGGGCTTTTGGATTAAATGGTTTGGGCTAGGATTTTAGGCTTTTGGATTTAAATGGTTTGGGTTAGGATTTTAGGCTTTTTATTTTTTATTTTATTTTTATTTTTTTATTATTATTATTTTTTATTTTTGTTCGGGTTTGCTCATCTATTCTCAATTTAATATCTTGAAAGCATCGATTCAAAATTTTCAGGTTTATCATCATCGAGGATGACCTTGTTGGGTTCAAAATGGGGTGTCTACAGGGTGCAATCCCTTGTATCAAAACTAGTATGAAGGGCGAAATCCCTTGTTGAAAAAACTATTGTAACTTTAGGTTAAAGTTAGTGGAAAGAAAAACTTCAAGCGGGGTTGCTTGGAGTAGTGGACGTAGGAGGCGTGGAGAAGCTCCGAACCACTATAAATCGGCTGAGCATTTCTTTTCCGTTACTCTCTTTTATACTTGCTTTTATTGCAAAAAATTTTTAATTAACCTATTCATCCCCCCTCTAGGTTATTTGTCATTTAGTTTTTGGGGTTTTACAATTGGTATCAGCGTTTGGGCTCTTGTTTTTGAAAATCTAACGACTTTTAGAGCTTAAGATTCATTTTCGAAAATTTAATGGCAAATATTTTTCAAAAACCAATTTTCGAAGAAGGGGATAGTTCAAATAGGCCACCCTTATTTTGTGATATAAATTACGGTCAATGGAAAATTCGTATGAAATTTTTTGTTCAATCCATTGACTATAAACTTTGGAAAATTATTGATAAGGGTGATTTTATCCCTATTAATCCAAATACAAATTTGCCCAAAAATGAATTTGAATTTAATGAAAATGATGAAAAATTGATGAGTTTAAATTCAAGGGCATTAAATATGCTATTTTGTGCTTTATATACCACAGAATTTAACCGTGTTTCTTCTTGTGAAGCAACACATGAAGCTTGGATGATCCTCCAAATGACTTATGAAGGTACAAGCCAAGTGAGGGAGTCCAAGGTGGAGATGTTTTTCCGTGAGTACGAATTGTTCGAAATGAAGAAAAATGACAACCTCACAGAGATGTATAAACGCTTCTCAAACCTAGTAAATGAATTGAGAGGATTGGGAAAAAGGTTTGAGAATGTTGAGTTGGTTAAGAAGGTGCTACGGTCATTGCCGGAAGCTTGGAGTATGAAGGTGATGACAATTGAAGAATCAAAGGACTTGACCAACATGGGCATGGATGAATTGATCGAAAGTCTCCTAACTCACGAAATGAAATGGATGCCCAAGAAGGAGGAGAAAAAGAAGAATATCGCACTCAAGGTTGAAGAGGATACAAGTGAAGATGAAGAAAACTTAACCGAAGAGGAGAGCTCGATGGATGAAGAAGATTTGAAGATGCTCTCCAAGAAATTCAGCAAGTTCTTTTTAAAAGGGAAGAAGAAAAAGAAAGAAAAAGTGGTGACTTGCTACGAGTGCGGAAAGGAAGGGCATTATCGGCAAGAATGCCCTCAAGCGAAAAAGAAACATTCGAAAAAGAAGATGCTTGCTGCATTAAGCAAGGAGGATTCAGACGATGAAGATGAAGATGAAGATGAAGATGAACGAATCTCTTTGTGCTTTTACATCGAAAACAAAAACTAAAGAAGTGGTGTATAAGTAAAGGTTGAAGTACAACACATATTCAGGTAAACTATTCTAAACATGTTCAATTATGTGTTGTGAATGATAATTGTGTTAATATGAAAATGTGGTTGGTGAATATGTGTTGATTTATATATTTGTATGATGTGCTTGATAATTTATGTGCCTGCTCTGAATTCGAATCGAATCGATCCAAAAATATTTTCGAAATCTATCAATATCAGAATTCACATATTAATGACCCTCTTAGTTGATCAAAATGAGCAAAAATAATATTTTGTTGTGTTTTGATTAATTCTGAATTTCGACATTACATGATAAATTTTTCCAGATCACACGATCGTGTATCATCTGCACATGGCCGTGCTTGACCAGCACACGCCCGTGCTATAAAATACACGTTCGTGATTTTTTTTAAAAGTTGAAACACACGCTCGTGATTTTTTTTAAACGTTGAAACACGCCCGTGTATGAGAAGCCACACGACTGTGTTCATTTGCGCATTATGCAGCACACACGCCTATGTGTTTGAGAGACACACGACCGTGTGTATTTGAGGATCTAGACACACGCCTATAAGCAAATCAACCATTTTTCTTCTCATTTCAACGAAATCTCAAACCCTAGCCGCCCCTTTGCCGAAAATCTTTCAATTATTTCTCAAAAATCACTCATTTTTCATCATATTTCTCACCTACATTTGGTTTCTAACATCATTTCATCAAGTTCTCTTGCATTCCTATACGATTTCATACTAATTTTGGCATCAAAATCATTTTCATTTCAAAGCCAATCTCAAAAATGCCTCCAAGAATGAAGAATGCGAACAAAAGATCGAATGAAGGGCCGTATGAAGTTGTTTTTCAGAATAAGGAGCAAAAGGTACGCTTCAATTGACTTTTGGGAAAACCAATTTATGTTGGAAGATGCTTAGATTTATCAATTTTAACAGAAATTGGGATTTTAGAGGATCTATTGATTTTAGTTAGAGCTTTGAAATTGGAGAAATTATTTTTAATGAGATATAATGCCTATGAAGGATTAGTTTATGAGTTTTACAGTTCGTTACAATTATCAAAAGATCATAGGGGAACGATTTTGGATTATACTATGAAGTTTCGATTAGAAAATTTAAGTTGGATTGTAAAACCGGAGGAATTAGCGAGCTGGTTAGAATGTGATTGTGAAGAAATTCTCGATATGCCTGGAGGGCGTAGTTCACAGGCATCATGGATACATTGTACAGGAACCGATTTTCATCATACGCATAAAGCCAAGGCATCGGCTATGTGGAGTTCGAGCCTAAAAATTTTTCATCGGATGATTACTTATACTTTAAATGCTAGAACGAACACTAATGGACATGTAAGTGTAAGAGATCTAGCATTGATGGAAGTTGCTCTGGAAAATGCTCAAGTGGATGTGGCTCGGTGGTTGATTGGAAAATTAAATGATATTCAGGAAAAATGAAGATAAACCCCGAATACCGATAGACTTTGGGATGCTCATATCCTTTTTTACTAAGAAGCTTGGATTAAATTTATCAGATTATGAGCATCACGTGATTCCTTTCACAGACATCCACTACCTTGGTGCAGAAGCCTTGTTCAGAATGAAAATAATTGAAAAAGACGATTCGAAGGGATGAAGACTAGTTGATATTATTGGAGACACTGAGCCTTCTGCAGCTCCTTCAGGTGCCCCATCACATGCAGTCGAATCCAGTGGAAGAAGAGGGAAGAGGACTCGAATTGACCAAGGAATGGAATCTCAATCGCCCTTTGAAATGCAAAGGCTAATGACTTCATTTGAAACTTTTCAGGGACAAGCCTTAGAGCATTTCAACTTCCTGAGCCAAGAGATAGTCGACATGAGAGACAGAATGAGACGTCTTGAAGACCGAGTGAGTGGAATAGAAAATCAGTTACAAGTTCTCAATTCTCGGTTTCCATCCGTATCAGTACAAGATGATGATGCTCCTCCACCAGCTCAAGATTGAAAACATCCTTCATATGCATTCTTTCATGCATCATTTGCACATTTAAATTTTTTTGAGGAACATTAATTTTTTTTAATTGTGTTAACTTTAACATTATATTGATAATAATTTTTTTATTAATGACTTATTATTACCTTGCTTGTTGATGTTGGTAAATTGAAGTTGTTGGTGATTATATTGTTGATATTTTGGAGTGTATATTTCTTGTTATGTCTAGGAAATATCTGAAAAATAGGGGAGACTCTGTCAAAATTTTTTTTGATTTATGACAAAAAGGGGGAGAATTAGGGTTAAAATCAATGAAAATTTTTATATATGCATAAAGATTGAAAATTTTTATATATGCATAAAGATAGGGGGAGTAATAAAATTTTTATATGCATAAAGATAAGGGGAGTAATGAAAACTTTATATGCATAGAGATATGGGGAGTGCTAAAAGTTTTAATTGAAAATGTTTTATTGAAAATTTTAACATATTTTGTCATCAATAAAAAAAGGGGGGATTGTTGAACCCTTAGTGTTTTGATGATTCCTAAAATATGTTAAAATTTATGAACTGACAAATTACCCCTGGCATGAACTTGGTTCATGATCAAAATCGGGTCGAAAAGTTGTTTTGCAGGAACATGTATGCACACTTAGCAATTGAAGACTCACACGGCCGTGTATTTAGCATTTGAAGCCACACACGCCCGTGTATTGCAAACTTAAGACCGCAGACGCCCGTGCATTAAAGCAATACACGCCCGTGCCTTAAGAGGTTGAAGTCACACGCCCGTGTTACGCAGAAAAGAACACACACGCCCGTGTGCCAAAGGACACACAGTCGTGTGTCAAGGAAAAATGTCACACACGCCCGTGTGCAGAAGGAGACGCAGCCATGTGTCAAAGAAGAATGCCACACACAACCGTGTAGCACAAACCACACGGCCATGTAGCACAAACCACACACCTGTGTGCAAGGCCAAAGTGCAGCCGTGCACCTCCTGTGCGTTGATCGTGCGTGTACCCGTGCTAGCTTCTGGAATCTGAAAGCATCTGAAGAAAAATAACACACGCCCGTGTGTTGCAAATACGCACGCCCATGCTAGCACAAAAATGACCGTTGGAAATACAGAAAAAGGGAAGCACGACCGTGCAAGAAAAGTGACACGCCTGTGTAGTTTTCCAAAACTCTCCAACGGCTCTCAAATCAGCAGTAACGGTTAGATTCTTCCAATTCCTATAAATTGGAGCTGATTTGAAGATGCAAGGGTTAGAGAATCAAGCCTAAGACTTCTAATCTTTCATTCTCTAATTCTTCTCCAAACCTCTCTCTCAAAATCATATTTGTATACCCTTAGAGAGAAACCTTGTGAGCAAATTGTAAATCAGCCTTGTGAGACAAATTGTTGTAAAAATTCCACAAACCCTTGGCACAATCCCGTGAAACTAGTGTGGGGTGTAATCCCTGTTAAAACTAAGTTAAGGGCGCAATCTCTTGTATCAAAACTAGTGTGAAGGGCGAAATCCCTTGTTGAAAAAACTATTATAACTTTGGGTTAAAGTTAGTGGAAGGAAAATCTTCAAGCGGGGTTGCTTGGAGTAGTGGATGTAGGAGACGTGGAGAAGCTCCGAACCACTATAAATCGGCTGAGCATTTCTTTTCCCTTACTCTCTTTTATACTTGCTTAGTCTTTTAATTAATTGTGCTTAATTGAATTTATATATTTGTTTGTTTGAGTTGGTAGAATAGGAAAAAGAATTAAAATTGTAAAATATTTTTAATTAGCCTATTCACCCCCCCTCTAGGTTATTTGACATTTAGTTTTTGGGGTTTTACAATTCGTAATAAGATATTGGTTATAATTGAAAAGGTCTTATCAACAAAATTTCCAAAAAAAGGAATTGTGCAATTAAAAATAACATAAAAGGCAACTCATTAAAAATTATATACAAGACTTGCTACTCCAATACTCCAATTTTTTTCTTTCTACCAGAAATCAATAAAAAAAACAAGAAATATTTAAGTTTGATTTGATTTCATCCGAATGTACTAGTATAAAAATGAAAATAAGAATCAAAGGAACTATTCTGAATTGATTGAAGTTGAAGATTCAAAAAAATTTTCCCATAGATTACAATAAATTGATAAGTTTTTCTCAAATTTTGAAAAAGAAAAAAAATCGAATAATTGTTCTAAGATGAAAATAAAATAACTCCCTTCTCTCCAACCCAACTTTTTGTTTTATGCATGGGGGTATATGATTCTACACTATATAATCAAATTGAAAAAACCTACTTTGACTAGTCAATTTATTCCATTTCATTGATTGAATCCAATATAAATATTAGAAAAAAAGGGGGGAGCCATCTTGTTAAACTATATATATAAATCCTTATTGTTTTTGACATGGTCGGATTTAATCAAGAAAAAGTCACCAAATGTAGGTTTACCTTTTGAATTATAGTATAACACCTTTAGAAATTGGGGATAAGGTTTTTGTGATAACAATTTCAATAGTATGTTTATTTTTGCTACAATGTATGATAAATTAAGGATCACAAAAACCTTACAACATCATCACCATTCTTTCTTTCTTGGTTTTTTTTGTCTACCCTTTCTTCTTCCTAATTTGTTAATTCTCATTTAGCAATTTAAACCATTACCACTAGAAATAACTCTATTGTTATATGATTAAATATTGAAATTATTTGTAGATTGTGATTGTGGTGTTATTGATTGAAGCAAAGAGATGGTGGTCGTGGTGGTGGTCTCAACAACAGTAGGGTGTTGGTGTCATGGATAATGACAACAAGGAGGTGGTTGTTTAAATGACAACGGTAATACAGAAAAAATTTACAAAATAATTCAATTATTGTAAATTGAAATTGATAATAAGGATGTGATTTTGGGAACTATAGGTTCAATAATAACAATAATAATAATAATAATTATTATTATTATTACAAAGATATTTTAATTGTTTTTTATATTTTGCCTTAAAATGTAATAAAATTTACTAAAAGAACCAAACCGAATGTGAAACTTTGTCATTTTTCATCTTTAAGAGTGAAAGCTTTCGAATATGAAATAGTAATTCTTCCTTTTCCAAAGTATATTACAATTTCTTCATATTACAGACGCGTAGAAGGACATTTTTTAATAAGCTCTGCTCAAGCAAGTTCAAACTCGCAATTTTCATGTTATCAAAGTTTGAGTTCAGAAGGTCTTCAAATCATTAAACTCGTAAAATTAAAAAATTTTAATTTGAATTGATTAAAATAACGTTACTTTGATTAAAACGCATCAAAATAATGTCGTTTTAATAACTTATTTAAAAATGTTTTTTTTGTTAACCCAAAAACTTTTATCCATACTAACCGGCTATTTAAAAAGATTTGAATTAAAAGTTTATAAAGAAGCTTAACCCGTTAAATTTTAAGCTCGTATTTATCAAACTTATTGAACTTTGCTTCTTATTAGTCAAACTAAATTTGAATTTGATTTAATTCAAATTTTGTCTTAATCATCGGTGGATCTCTTAACTAGATTTCAACCTAAATAAAACTATAACATTGAATACAACTTTAAAAAGGTAATATAATTATTTTATTTAAATTAAAGGTTAAGCTAATGCTAAATTATCAAAATTTTGTGACACATATATTGTCCTTGCTCAATGTTCGATTAAGAAAATTTTAATCCATGAATTATTAGGTTATGGTTTTATGTTACATTTCATATTACAACAGCTTTACCCATCAAATTTTTAGTTAGGGGGTTTTTACTTATAATAATCCAAAAATTTATTTCAATTATAACAAAAATCAGAATGTAATTGTAATTGAAATAATTGAACAAATCTGAAATTATTGAGCTTATTTCAGAATGTAATTGTAGAATACTTCTGCCTCACGCCAAAAGTAGATTGCTAGATCATGTTAGATTGAAATTATTTAAAAAAAAAAAATACTTTGTGAGATGTTTAGGGTATATTTCTCAAGAATTTTGTTTTGGATTTCGCTTTTATAATAACATAGAAAACAATTGAAAATATAAGGTCTGAATTATATTCTAGACGTGATTATTCTACGATAAAACATTGTCTCTAATTTGAACGTTTTAGATTGTGAATTAGTTTATCTAACTCAAACATTCTACCAATTAATAGAAAAAGACACTCCTTTTTCAAATATAAGATTAAAGAACAGTTAAGGAAAATATTTAAATTGGTATATTCAAAACTTTTGATAAATCGGTGCCAAAAACATCTTTTGAATAAGAAAAATAAATAAAACACTTTTTTGGAAAATATATATCTATAAAGAGATGATTTGGTTAATTATATGGACACTGGGATCTGCCTAAATTTCAAGTCAAAAAAAATTGCCCGGGTTGTAATAAAATCTTGAAGGCTTAACACAAGTTTATCCAAAAGAAGTGCTTTTACTTCCAAAAACACTCGATGGCCAAACAGAATGGTCCCCAATCCCTATTATAATATTATTATAAGTCGTACTATATTGCAACAAGTACATGACTATTCAATATTAATAATGGTACTAGTTGTTCCATTAGTTAATCGCCACGTGTCCCATGTCAATACTAATTTCTCCGTAGCTCTGTCAATGTGGTCTACGGCTATAAACACCTCCAAAAAAGAGCAAAGTTAAAAAAGGCGGAAAAGAATGGACCTACCATCGCTGTTATTTACGATCTTACCACTCCATCGACGTCAGTGTGGGGCCGGGATGTGTTCTAAAAAATAAAGTTGATCCTGTACGGTAAAACGACAGGCGATGGTTTCTCTTACTTATAAGTGGTCCCCAGAGGCGCGCATCATGCGTTGTGAGCGAATGATAGCCGTTAGATTTGTGGTCTGGGCACTTGGCATCTCGACTAATGGACGGCTGTGAAAGGGCCAATATTGCATGGAAAGGGGGTCAAGAAAAGAAGAATGAACCCATGGCCCCGCAACAGACACCCCCTGTCGTTGTCGTTCACGTGTTAGTAATTTTCTATTTAAAACATATCAAATAAATCACTCAAAGTTCGATATGCTACCAAATTCACTCTTTTCAGTTTTATAGGGTTGCTATTTATTAAAGAAAAAAAAAACAAACGAATTTTTTAGGACTATGAAAAATGAGCATATCTTATACAAATTAAAGGGCCAAATGACAAATTCTCACCCAAGGTTTCTTTAGGTGACAAATTCTCATCCAAGAATTTTCAAAAAATCAAATATTCATTTTTATTCTTAACAAAAATCAAAATATTTTTCATAAATTTAATTAATATTAATATTAATATTAAAATAAAATTTAATATAAAATAATATTAAAATAACAATAAAAATTTCAAAAATTAATTAAAAATTTTTAAAAATATAACAATAAAATAAAAATTTGTAAAAAGCGGCCATCGTTTATTTAATTGGTGGCTGACAATAGCTATCTGGTTCTATTGATAACAGAATCTGACTAACTCAATAATAGAAATCTGGTGGAGGTGGTCTGCCATTAGAGAAGGACGAAAATATTTAACCTTATTTGTCATCAAAGAAGATTGAAAACGATTGTCATGCTGGAAACTGATCGTTTCTTACCATTTTAGATGACGATCAGATATAGTCATCAATAAAATTAGGTGAATGTTTTTGGGCATTTGATTAGGTGGTCACTAGAGATAATAGTTGTTTTTTTTACAATTTTTATTATTTTATTATTATTTTAATATTATGTTAATTGTATTTTATATATTTTTATAAAATTAATTTTATTATTTTTAATTTTTATTTAAAAACAAAAAAATCTTTCTAACATTGATTAAGGGATAGTATTTAACTTTTTAAAAGTTTTTAGATACTAAGTCATTTAAGAAAACCTTGGGTGGGACTAAGTTGCTTGGCCAAATTATAAGGAAAAAAGTTTTGAGCCAGAAATAAAATTTTATTTGTAGAGGCTCATTCTTTCTTTCTATATGATTAACATGCAGCATGATGTTAGGGTAGGACAGAATTATTACAAACTTTATCTTTTGGGTAACATGTTACCAATCACATTGATATTTTAAAGACTTTTAGTCTTCGTTAACTGAAGATGGGGTGAATATGTAGCATGATAAACTTTATGCATCATTGTGATATTTACCTTTTCTCCCAAAATCATTTATTACTTGATACTTACTCTCGTTTGCTCTGTTATATACCACGAAAACACGTTCCCCTCGTTCTTCAAGCAGCTTTTTTTTTTTTTTTGGGATTTCGGTTCTTTCACGAAACCGGCTCACTCACTGACTCCTTCTCCCTCTTGGAAAACACTGTATCTAATTCCGGAACTCGAAGCCCGAGAAATGTTCATTTTAATTTGATTAAATCGACTGGAGATCGGAGAGCGACCATATCAGGTACTCTAATCCCTTACTGGCTGCCTAGAAAATACCTTACTCTTTTCTCTCATTTTCTCTTCGTTTCTTGCATGCGTATTCACTTTCTTTTTATCTGCTGCAACGAGTTTCGGAAAGTTGTGCTCTAATATACATTTCAATTAATTGTTGATCAGGTTTTCTTTTTTAAAGTTCAAGTACTGTCATTTTGTGCTGTTTGGCTGCCTAGAAATTTCTTACTCCGTCATTTTCTTGCATTTTTTCTTCGTTTCTTGCATGCGCGTTGGCTTTCTTTTTTGTTTTTTTGATCTGCTGCAACGAGTTTATGATAATTGTGTTTCGCTTTACATCTCAGTCAATTGTTCATCGAGGCTTTTTATCTCGTTCTGGTACTCTCATTTTTGTGATATTTGGCTGCCTAGAAAATTCACATTCCGTCATTTGCTGTGTTACGGGCATGTACATTTGTCTCTTTTATCAGTTGCAACATTTGTTAAGGTGTTTTTTTTTTCTTTTAAATTTTAAAGTGGTAGCTAATTCTTTTTTACTTACGTGATGATGAAGTATCACTTGAATCACTATTTCCCACCCAAAGATTGCTGAAATGTTCATTGAAAAAGCCATTTTTACATCCTTAATTTTTTTAATAATGGTTAAAAAGGCAAAGCAATCCTGACTTAAATATGATATTTTATCCCATAAATTTTAAAAAATATATATTTTTACCGTTAATTTATTTTAATTTTAATTAAAAATTATAAAATTTAATTGAATTCAGAATTATACGGTTAGAAAAAGAAATTATAAAAGTAAAATGAAGATAAAAAAAAGTATTTAAAATCACGTGTCTGGTGTATCCGTGCAAATAATATTAATTATATTATAATATATAGAGAAAATATTATTCTATTAATGATACATGTCATCAAAATTATTCATATAATTTTTTAATAAATATATTTATTTGCCTAAAAAATATTTTTTATTTAATTATAAAATTAAATAATATTGTGATGTGATCGAAATATATTTTTATAATACTATAATAAAAAATTAAATTAACATAATTTATTATTTGATGAAAAATAATTTAACAATTTTTATTTATTTTGATAATAAAAGATATTTATAAATTATATTTTACTGTACACATTATTTATTATTAAAGATGTATCTGCTTAAAATTTTAAATACTATTAAACATATAATTACTTAAAATTTAAAATCTTTTAGCCCTAATAAGCTCTAAATGATA
>JAJEJH010001901.1:0-15188 GCA_026122585.1 Anacardium occidentale
AAAATTTTTAAACATTTTGAAAATTTTTTAATATATTTTTTAATTTTTTTAAAAAATTATTTATATTTAAATTTTTTTTATAATTTTATTATAAATATTTATTTTTTAAAAGGGTATTTTAGTCATTTGAGTATAAAAATTATAAAAAATGTTTTCATGAGTAGGAGACTAAGCTTTTGAAACTTGAAGAGTCGGACTTGTCCCTGCCTCAAACTATGGATGAGAAATAGTCATTTGGCCATAAATATAAGGTTAGATCCACTGTTTGAGTATATTATAAGCAATATGTTTTTTCTCATTAACAATGTTGAAATAAATTTAACATCATCGTCATCAAAGTTGTGCATATCTTTTAATTTGTATGATTCGTTTGATGTTTCATGCAAAGTTTTTGGATCCTAATAATTACTCGAATTCGAATCAATTTGGTTTAGGTATTTTGAATTTGGATTATTAATATAAACTTCCCACAATAAAATCTATAAGGTATTTTAATTTTTAAATTTATTTTGGAAGTGCAAGACAACCAGGTCAGCCCCAGTTTGCCCCGGTTTCCGTACGTATGATTCGTCCTTATAAACAAACTACGCTCTTTTCTCTCTTTTAGTGAAGCATCTGCTCTATGAACCAAGTACTGCAATTAGGCTCCAAAAATTTCATCTTTTACACCAGGTAATTTGATTTTCCCATCTGGGTTCTTTTGTCGGTTATTTTTCAATATTTTCCCAATTGCTTTACGAGAGCAAGCTGATTTGCTGTTAATAATGGAATTTAAATTCTTTTCTTATCTTGAGAATTTTGGATATTGCAGTAAAAGGGTCATTAGTAGCTTGGAAGCGACGCCAAGAAATTTGAGAATTGGGACATTGTTCACTTGGAGAACAAAAGCAATGAGGTCTAAATCACTTGTTTCGAATTCTTCAAAACTGAAAGGAGAAATGGGTATTAGCCCAAATTCTGATGAGGGTTTTGTCAAGGTGGCTTATTGCTTTCATTGTGTTTTTAGTTGCTTACTTCTTTGAAGGGGTGTGGATGTGGTTGTGGTTGCATTACCAAATATTTGCAGTGTGTAACATAACATTTGGAACCTATAACGTGACATATGCTTGGTTAATACATTTCTGACAAAATGCGGCTTGTTTATTTTGTAATTGTGTCGTTTCTTGTTGCCCATGTTGCAAAAATTCCGTCTTTGTAACATTACCTCCCACAGGTGTAGTCAATTTCTTGGTTTATGGTTTTTGGATTTATGTGGATCCATTGATGATATTGATTGGTGTGCAGAAAGATGGTGAGATAAGTAGAGCGACTGAAGAAAAGAAGCATAAAAAGTTGAAAGGATTAGTGGGTACGAGCGCAAATTCTGAGAATGTTTTTGAGGTTATTTTCTCGGTTTACATGTTTCTGCCATTGCCTCCTTGCTTTTACTCTAATGGTCGCTGATACTCTCTGTTGCTTAATGCAAATTGTTTAGGGAAATGGTGTGGAAAGTAATTTAGTTGATATTCAGAGTATCAGGGATGATCCTGGGAGAATTGAGATCATGACAGTTCAAGAACTCAGAGCTAAATTGAGGTATGGCTTAAGATCCAGAAAGACATGATTTCATATACTTCTATTCTTCATGCATAATTCATTTGATAGCTCTATGTACTAAAAAGAGCTATGTGCGTTATGTTTGGATCTCTTTGCTTTAGTCAGCTTACTTTATATTCCTTATATCTGGTTTTTCAATTCATAACAGTTGACCTCTAAATCCTAATATTGATGCGATATTATAAATTTGATTGGTCAGGAGTATTGGGGTCCCTGCCAAAGGTGGTAAACTTGCTCTTATGTCTGCCTTGAAGGGTTATGTAGAGAAAAAGATAGAAGGTAAACAATATTACTGCAGAAGCTAGGTTTATTATTCTTTAGAATTATTTTAGAAAGCTCTTATCATTGCCGATAAGATGACTGATTTTTTTTTTTTCATTACAATAAAAGGTAGCTTCATTATTCTTCACAGCCTATTGGACTTTGATGTTAGGTTGCTCATTTCTTATGGTGATATATTTCTTGCATCTGCAGATGAAGATTCTCCTGTAGAAGGACAAGAAGCATCCTCCATTTCTTCAGAAAGAAAATCTTTAAAAAGGAAGGGTAAGAATATAATTAACTCTGTTTCAGAGGTTTCCGTGCTTAAACAGAATAAGAAAAAGGTTAAACAATCACCTGTTGAGGATAAACAAGTTGAAGTTAATACTACAGTAATCACGACTGAACAGAAGATGTCAATCAAAACCAGCGGGATTTCAGGTACTCTAAAATATAAGTATATGGTTATCATGGATTTATATTCAATGCTAATAAGATTCATTTGCCATCATTTTTCATTTATGGAACTGTTCCCTTTCTCTCATATGCATGTAATTTCTAAGTTCATTTAAATTTAATGAGAATAGAGATTGCACTATGCTTTATGTTTTCAGGCATTAAGCTCTGTGATACAAACAGTCGTTTCTATTTGTATTTCCACGTTGAAGTTGTTACTGTGGTAATGTAGTTCAAAGTGAACCATGGACAATTCTTGCCCATAAGAAGCCCCAAAAGGGGTGGATTCCATATAATCCTAGAACAATGAGACCTCAACATCCTCCAAAGGATACAAAATTTGTAAAGCTTATGTCATGGAATGTGAATGGATTAAGAGCTTTACTGAAACTAGAGGGATTCTCTGCTTTGCAACTTGCTCAAAGGGAAAATTTTGATGTATTATGCTTGCAAGAGACTAAACTACAAGTAAGTATGTCAATACATGTGGACTTGTGTTGCTTCTAACTTGGAGATCCTGTTTGAGCACATATGTTGCTCTTAATGTTAAATTTATTTGACAGTTCATTTTGTTAACATTTTTCCTTAGCTGATCTTCATTGTCTCTTTTGGATATAATGCATCGTTGTGTTGGGCACAGGAAAAAGATGTTGAATCATTCAAACATTCTCTCATAGAAGGATATGAGAATAGCTTCTGGACATGTAGTGTTTCTAAACTTGGTTATTCCGGTACTGCAATTATCTCACGGGTATGTTTATTTTTTGAATCAATTTTGACAGTAGGCAGTCTATTTTAGTGTTCACATGGTCAAGAATTCACTTTGTTTGGAAAAAGATGTGCCGTTCTGCATCTATCCTTCGTTAAGGAGTCTATTTCTTACACAAATGCTGTAATAGTTTCAACTGAATGGTGACCTAGTTTGAATATTATTAATAGTAAAGGAAATAGATACTATAATAAGAGTTGTCAACTCCTTCCAAAGGTCGTAATCTCCCAATGAGCCAAACATTATCCAAAATACCCAAATAATTATATTGTTCCCCTCTCCTTAATCCAACCCCCTCCCTTATAATAATCTCATGTCACTTATCATGTATTATTTAAATCAATCAAATATTATCTTCCTAATTAAAATCTTATACTATCTCCTAATTTATATCTAATTTATATTAATTAATGTTAACTTTCTAATTAACATTATTATTCAAATTAATATTATTTTCCTAAATAATATTATCATAACATCCATAAGACCTTGTCTTCAGGGTGGGAAAAGTGGGATTTTTTTAAATATTCACACCCATTTGATGATTATTTTTTTTCTTTTTACATTGCTTCTTACCTAATTTGCAAAAACCACTCCTATTTTTTCATTATTCCTTTACTTCATTTTCAACATCGTCTTTGTTGATCTAGGCCTGGTACGTCATCGTAAACGTCTCATTTTCTTCTTTTTTTTTTTACTCCTTTTTCGTTTTGGTTTTAACTTTTTTCTTCTATCTTCATTGCCCACTTTGTCTCCTTCACCATTTGAATCAAATCACCATGTGAACAAATGGATTCAAGCCATTGGAAACTTGTTAGAATTTGTCAATTGCATCCCTGAATTTGTGGATTCCCCCTCTTAATCATTGCATTTGACCAATTGAACCATCGATTTTGTTGATTCCCTTTCTTGGTCAATTTTTAGCTTAATAACTTTGTTGAAACTAGTCGATTTTTTATCAGAATTTATTGATTTACAATTTTGGGTCACTGTCACTTTCAAATTTACGAAATCCACTTTTCTCTTCTCTCACTCCTCATTCATGATTAAGATATTGTCATCATCCGATTCATCCTTATCCCTCAGCAAGACAACTAATGACTTAAATTTCTCACATCAAATACAAATCCTTTTCTCTCCCATAGCTTGAGCTTCTTTGTCCATGAGTCACCATACCAATAAACACCTTCAGTTTTCATCCTTCACAAAATCAAGTTTGCCCATCCTTAGAATCGCAACGACTTTGATATCAATTTGTTAGGGACCCAGCATGAATATTATTAGTATTAAAAGAAAACAATGCTGAAAACAAGAGATGTTAATCAGTCAAAATCTATCCAAAATACCCAAAGAATAATATTCATGCCCTCTCCTCCATCCAACCCCCTCCATTATAATAACTTAATCTCATTCTAATCTGTAGCAATCAAATACCAAATACTATCACATGTCAAATATTATTTAAGTCAATCAACTATTGCCTAAATCAAAAATTATCTTTTGAATTAATATCTAATATTATCTCAGTTAATTTAACTTCCTAGTTAATATATTTTCCTAATTAGTATTAACCTAACATTGTGTTTGCTCATCTTTTATCTCGTTATTTTAGATAATTGCATAAAAAATCTTTAGTTTTATGAACCAATCAATCATTTCCTAAGAAATACTATAATGTTGTTGGTGTTTCTTTCTCTTTCCCCCTCGTAATTCTGGATTAAATAAGCAGCAAAATAATTTTACAAATGACACAACTGAATTGAATTATAGCTAAAAATCTCAAATTTCATACATTGAGTTTGAGATGTTTGATGATTTGAAGATAACACTGGTATCTAATAAAATATAATTAAGGTAAAACTTGCTTGTAAATGATTAATCTTTTTAGTGCAAAAAAGGGAAAACAATTCTCCTTTTTGAAAATTCTGATAACGTGTTTCTTCAACTATTGTCATTTTAATTCTACGAGCATTTATGTTGACATTTATTTGTTTCAAACTACCAAATATCTGACCCTCTGTTAATAATATTTCAATTGCAAACATGTCTTTCACTTTGGTGATGGTTTTGCTCAAGATTAATTTTCCTCAAAAGCTTAGCACCTTTTGGACAGATAAAACCACTTTCAGTCACATATGGCCTTGGTATAGATGATCATGATAGTGAGGGACGGCTTCTGACGGCTGAGTTCGATTCATTTTATTTATTAAACACCTATGTTCCTAACTCTGGGGATGGCTTGAAGAGATTGGTAATGACCTTAAGCATCTGTGTTGTATTGCTAGGTTATTCTATTTTTCAAGATTTTTTTCTCGGACTGATGGCATTTCTTTTTAATTATAGTCATACAGGATCACAGATTGGGATCCATCTCTTGGCAGGTACATGAAAGTAAGCATGCTTCTTCTCCTGATACTTGATCTGCATACAGTATATTTAAGCTTTTAGAAGTCACGTCCTCTCCAATGTCTCTGTGCTCTAGAGTGTGATCTTTTTTCTGTGTCTGCTAGCTTTTTGCTTTTCAAGAAACAGGTCTTAATTATTTATTTTCTTGGGTATCTATTCTGTTGATGGTATCTAACAATTTATGATATGTGGTTTCCATAACAGTTAGCATTATTAGAAAAGTACTAAATTGCATTCATTATTAGAAAAGTACTAAATTCCATAACAATTTAGTGTGCAATTTTATATGTTCCTTTTATTTTTCATTTGATAGGTGGTGTATGATGTTTGCATTCATTTTTCTCCATAGAACAACTTTATTAGCTATTTGATGTATCATTCCTATTTTATAGGCCAATGCTTATGATGTATTGCATGAATTATCCAGGAGCTGGAAAAGAAGAAACCTGTCATTTTGACTGGTGATCTAAATTGTGCCCATCAAGAAATAGACATTTTTAACCCTGCTGTAAGTGTTTTAAACCTTGGCACTTTGTGTGGATTATTTTTGCCCTCTCCTATTCAGACGACAAAAACATTAATTGCAAATATAGGAAGGCAAACATTGTGCCATCTGTTCTATGTAGATACTGTTGGCACTAAATTTATGCAACAAAAGCAACATCATTGATAATAACATAGAGATATTGTCACCTGTCACCACAGGATCTGTATTCCAAATTCAGGAACTCACTTCCATTTTAATAATGATGTTCTGTATATCTGCATCTGTTCATAGGGAAACAAAAGAAGTGCTGGCTTTACTGATGAAGAAAGGCAATCGTTTGGGAAGAACTTCTTATCTCAGGGATTTGTTGATACCTTCAGAGCACAACATCCTGGTGTTGTTGGCTATACATATTGGGGTTATCGGCATGGTGGGAGAAAAACTAATAAAGGTACGTTACTTTTGAACTCATTGAATGTTTTAACTTAATTCCTTTTTGTTTGAATATTTTCAGAATATAATATCCAAACCTTCATTATTTCAAGATAATTGTTGTGCCTACAATATGATCTAAGTTTAGCATCCATCATAACTTCTATTTTTATCATATTCTTCTTTCTGTAATTCTAAGTTTTCTTGTCTTACATTATTAAGCTTGGATTCTAAAACAGGATGGAGACTAGACTACTTTCTTGTCTCAGAATCCATAGCTGATCAAGTTCATGATTCGTACATTCTTCCTGATATTGGTGGTAGTGATCATTGTCCTATTGGCCTTGTGCTCAAGCATTAGTTCTTCCAATACCTCTGGACATTTAGAATCAGTTAACCCAATAGATCAGTGCAAATTCCCAAACTTCAGGAGGTAAGTTCAAGGATCCCATTTTGTTAGTTCATGAAACCTACCAAAGAAAACTGCTATGTATAACTTTTCATCTTGGTTGCTTATTTTATCATACAACTTACAGCAAAATTTTTGATTCATCGGAAGCTCTGTAAAGCTAAAATATGAAATGTGAAGTTGGTAGAAGTTTGTGAATTTTGTTGTCATGGAAAAGTAAAACATGCAGACTTGGGAGGATTGTCATGTGCTGATTATGGAAAATATATTTTGATCAGATCCAGATATCTAAGATTTAGTTGATCACATTATATATCATGGCATCTAACTACTTAGAGGAAATTATGAACATAGTTTTGGTATAGCAAAGATGGATTTTATGAATTGTAATAGTGGACACTAGGTTTCTAAGGTAAGAAGGTAGATTTGCAATTTTAAAATTATCAAATGATTTTAAGATTGAAATTTTTATAATGAAACCACATTAACGAAAATCCAATTGCAAATTTAAATTATTCATCCTCTGTTCTTCTTTATATTACCATTAAAAAAATAAAAAAAGACACCATTCTAGATCCTAATCTGATATCAAGCTAATTTATATATAAGGTTATGATTTGTTCAGCTATTATATAGCATAATGTACAATGTATTATTGTATTGGACAGTGTTTCATATTATTATACAGTAATTGGAGCATCATTATATTGGATGTATTTTATTTTTAATTAAATATTTAGAGATTATTGAGAAATTTAATTATTTAAAAGAATTTTGCAGGAAATGAGTTAAAAAAAAAAAAAAATTATTAAGAAGAACCGATTCAGCTAAGTGGGCGGAATCAAGATTTTAAGTCTCACTTTGCGTGCACCTCATGTCTAAAGGGTGAATAGGGGATAAATTAGGCCAATGGACTTATTTCCGCTCAAGTTAACTTTTAAAAGTTCAAGTTTAAATATTTATTAATTAACTATTTGTTAACATTTTGCATACAATAACAAAACTATCTTCATCAAAAAAATAAAAAAAAATATTTTAATATAAAAAATTAAAAATAAAAAAAATAATCACTATTGTCGACGACAGTAACCGTTGATGATCGAATCAAAATATTAAAAAAGACCAACTAAATATGGTTGTCTCATTTAGTAAAAACGATCAGATTGACTATTTTCTTTTTGGGTTAACACGATCAAATCTAGTCATTTTTACTATTAACCATCAATTGGTGAGGTCAAGGTTGATCATTTTTTATTATTTTTGTTTTCTTAGTTTGATTATTAATGATTATCATAGTTAACAATATTGTCGATAATAGTGATTATTTTTTATTTTTTTATTTTTTTAAATATTTATAAAATTTATTTCCATATTTTAATATTATTTTGATATTTTTATTATTTTATAAAATCTATTTTACTATTTTATAAAATTTTTTGTATTAAAAAGTTAAAATTTTGTTGTTTTATAGAAACCTTGAATGAGAATATGTCCTCTAGCTTATAAATTAATATTATATTTGGTAAAATTAGAAATAATAAATAAGTATTGTTTTTATTGAAGTAATAAAAAATATTGAAAATATTATTTTTCTTGTAAATTTTTGAAAAATTATTAAATGAAATTAATATTATATTTAATTTAAAGGTTAATTTATAGTAATATTTATATTTTTATTTTATTTTTATCTTTAAGATATAATTATCATTTTTAAATTATTAAGAATATATTGGAAATTTTAAAATATTTTAATATTTTTTTATATTTTTTAAAACCTCTTGAAATTTTCATTATCTTTAAAATTTTTAAGATACCTCAAATATAATATAATATTTACATTCTTAATTTAATTTGTTTTATTTTTTAAGAGTATAATTATCATTTTTTAAACTATTAAGACATACTAAAATTTTAAGAACACCTCAAACTTTTTTCTAATTTTTAAAAAATCTTATAAAATTTTTATTAATACCTCTAAAATTTTTAAAACTTTTAAGTTACCGCTAAATATATTATAATATAGCAATTACACCTCTAATTTATTTTTTTTACTTTTTTTTAAGCTATAATTATCATTTTAAAACTATTAAGGCAAATTAAAATTTAAAAATTTTGAAACACCTCCTAACTTTTTTAAATTATAAAAAAACCCTTAAACATTATTTACACCCTTAAAATTTTTAAAAGTCAAATGTACCTCTAAATATATGATTATATAACATTTACATTTCTAATTTATTTTGTTTTTGGAGGTATAATTATTATTTTTTAAATTATTATAAGCATATTAAAAATGAAGGTAATTCTATGTAAAAAGTTAAATAGTAAAAATAAAATTGTAATAAAATTAAGATTACTTTAGTAATATTTTAATATCTAAAATAGAAATATCTATTATTGAACCCTTAGTATTTTGATGATAATAAAAATATGTTAAAAAAACTAATTTACCTCTAATATATGACTTGGTTCATGACCAAAACGGGCACAACCTTCATTTTTGCTGATTTTAGACAATACACGACTATGTGTCTATTGAGCACAATCGTGTGTTATAACTTAACATGTACGTTGAAAACACGAGATCGTATTGCTTGCCCATGCTAGGGTTTATGATTTTCTAAAAAAATTTTCAAGCCTAACACGATCGTGCTGAGATAAAGCATAATTGTGTAAGCACAATACATAAAGCAATGAAGCATGAACATATACAGGGAATAAATGACCGTGCATGGTTGGCAAGTATTATAAATTCGACTGTTGGGAGTTTGATTGAAATAATAAATAAAACAAGCACAATCATGCACTCGAGGGGCACGATTGTGCACTTAAAAAATTTATTGCAATAAAATTCTTTTCACCTATTGAATATATACAAATTAATTGCGACGACTTTTTTTGATTTCCAACAAGATTTCTAGTATAAAAAGAAGTTAATTTGAAGTGAGAAAAATTAGATATTGCATTACATAACCAAATTTACATTTTTACTACTCTTTCCCACATTAACATTTCTATTGCTCTTTCCCACTCTTTCTCTCACTATACTTATTCTTGATATATCATTGAAAAACTTTACACTTATTCATGTATGTCAACTTGTTTAGAGGCATTTCATCTAAACATATTTTTGTATTCAAACTAAAATCCCTATTAACTAGTATAAATGGTGAAATTCCCTTAGATAAAAAAAAAAAAAAAAACTATTGTATCCTTGGTATTTAAAAATAGTGAAAATTTCAATAGGTTTAATTGAGAAAGAGGACATAAGAGAATTATGTTCAAAGCTCCAATCTTGTAGCATCCCAGGTTAAAAAAGCCCTTAGGGGTAGAGTTTCGGGGTTAGAAATGAGATTCAGGGATAGGTTGAGAGTCTTGGAGAGTTTAGGGGTGAGATTGTGAGTTTTCAGAGCTGTGTGGCCTTCGTATGATTCCTTTAGGGAGGTTTAAATCATGCGAAACGTGATAAATGAATTTCTTTCGTTTTCCCTGGTGCACTCCTGTGCACTGCACCCTGCACGCCTGTGCAAGTGGGTAGTTATGAGAGAGACGGGAGATTAATAGATTTCTCACCCAACATTTCCCATTTTCAGTTTAAGTTCTTCTTGTTTCAGCAGCTCCCAGCCCTAGACATGAGATTCAGCTTCCAGCAGCTCTCAATCCAATAAGAGAGCAGAGAGATTAGCTTGAGTTAGAGTTTTCAGCCGCCATGTCAAGAGGTAAGTGTTTCTTACTTCTTCCTTGCGTTCCTAGCTTGTTTGATGATGTTGAAAATACGTGTTTCCATTTCCAGCATGTTATGTTATGTTTGTATGTTTAAATGATGATGGTTTGAGGATTTAGATGATGATTTCCACCCATAATGCATACTTGCTTTGCTTGTGTGTGTGTTAGTGAGAGAAATGTTAGATTTCCATGGTGGATTCAGTGATAATTGACGAATGCTGAAATTGATGATTGCTATGTGTATGATGAAGTGCTGGAAATGTTTGATATTGATTAATTTGAGTTTGGTTGTGGAATGGATGAGTTTTCTGCAATTTCAGGCGAGCCATGTTTATGCAGAACTGGACACACGCCCGTGTGCCTGTAAGAGCACGCCCATGTGCCCTTGTTTCTGCATGGACACGACCGTGTGCACGATCTGGATACAGAGGACACGACCGTGTGTCCTGAGGGACACGGCCGTGTGCCTGATTTTCAGTAAAAATGCATAAGATTTCCAGAAGCACGCACGATCGGCTGCACGGCAAGCGCACGACCCCGTCCGTCTGGGCACACGCCCGTGTGCCTTTGCCATGCACGCCCGTGTGCTTGGCCCACACGCCCGTGCGCCAGCTTAATTTTCCAGAAAATGCACAAAATGACTTGTTAAGCATGAGAAGCCAATTTTAATGATTAATAAGCATCAGATAACCAGATATTCAGTCAATAAAGTTGCATATGCATACTATAGCATGTCATGTAGCTTGAGAGAGGATCAAGAGATCCAAATTCAGTAGGTTTCAGCATTTAAAACCTGACATGCGGGTTAGAGATTTGGGTGAACTCGAGAGGGCATCTGTGGGACCCAGCTTTCTGACACCAGTCAGATTGTCCAACAACATTACATTTTCAGCTTTCTAGCTAGTAGCTAGACTGTTCAGCCCACATGGCCAGGATGTCGAATCCTTGTGTTCATCAGTCTGATCAATACAACATGTACTTCCGGGTACATTTAGATATTCAGATGCATGCATCATCAGTTAATTTCAGCTAGCATGACATGACATCTGCATCATGCCACAAATTAATAATGTAATCGGATAATCAGTAATTCAGTTTCAGTGCCAGCAAGCGTCTAGATGTATGAATAGGGCCAAGGCCAGGTATGTGTGTTTGTTCGTTGCTTGTTTGGGTGAGGGAAGTAAGGAATGCTTATTGGGTGATCTTTATCACTTATCCCTTTCCTTTTTCCTCATTTTCAGGTCAGTTCGCTCCTGACAAGGAGCAGGTGGATTGAGGCTTGCGAGAGAGGACCCTACACACATAGTTCCAGTTTGTATTTTCAGTTTTGGCCTGTGTGGTCTTGTATTTGTACATTTTGTAAATGTACTCAGTTGTAAAGTTGTACAGAAACATTATATATATATGAAAAATGCCAGTTTGGGCTCATTGTATACTTCAGTTTATTTTCAGCTTCCGTATGTGTACATATGTATAGCAGTAGGTTTTATTTTCGTAGGATTCCCGTTGCGGGTATCCAAATTTTCAGATTATTAATAAATGAACCATGTTATTCAACAACAGAGGTACTCGTGGCGGTAGGTCCTACAAATCCTTTATAAACTAGCCACACAAACTTCTCTACTCTTATCTTTTATATTTAAATTAATTGCTTATGTGTTTGATTACATGTGTTGAATTACATTCTTATTGACATCTTTTGCATAATTACACTGATCATATTCACATTGAAATTATGTTTTAAACAATCTTGATTTTGGGTAAAAAGTTTTTAAAGTGTGAATATTTTTTTGAAATCTTATTCACCCTTTTCTAGAATTAATTTTCTAACCAAAAGATTTTACAAACGAAAGATTAACGGAATCTTTTACTATTTACAAATCAAACAAAACACAATTTTTTACTTGGCCAAAGGACTTATTCTCGTCAAAGCACTTATTCCCACCCAAGGTTTCCCTTAAGATAATGCCACCCTATAACTTTCTAAAACCCAATTACCCATCATTTGATTATTTTTTACTCAATTCTTTTAATATTTTTGATAAAATAACCAAAATACCCTCATTAAAGAAAAATAAAAAATTATAATAAAAATATAATTTAATATTTAAATATAAAATATATAAAATTTTAAAAAATAAGAAATATAAATTAATAATAAAAAACAACACTATCATTAGAATGTGAGCAAAAAATAAATCAACTGGTTTAAAATAGTTATCGATTCTTAAAAGAAATTTAGCCACTTTTGTCCAAACTTGGCCCTTTGAACCGAACCATTTATTCTTTTTATTTATAATTTTAATATATTTTAAAATTTTTATTATTTTTATAAAATTTATTTTATTATTTTTAGATTTTGTTAAAAATATAAAAGTATTCTTTTTAACATTAATATTTAATTATTGATTATTATATATAATCGTTAATTTTTAATTAACTGATCAGTAGTTATGTTTTAGCTCTTCCATACTGAGATCGAAATATCGATTCTTATGTTAACTTATGGTTGTCTCTTGGGTTCTTAAATAAAGTTGATTTTTTAAAGACAAATGATAATACATGATGTGGAAGTTTTAGTTTAAGTTTACCTTATTTTAAATTTAAGTACCATTTCCTAGAGGTTATTAAAAATTATCTAAAAATTTATTTTTTTGTTATTTATGTTATTTTATTTAATTAATTAGACAATAAAAATTATCATAAGAAGGAATCTAATTGCTTTCATTTTTTTTAGTTATTAATCCTAATAATTTTAATTTTATTATAAATTAATTTTTATTGAATAAATTTAATTTAACATATTAAATATATTTAAGCAAAATAATATCATACTATTTTCTTATTATCACTTTCGTAATAATTATTTATACATACTAATTTACAAAAATGTATTATTATTTTATAACTATTAATCTTTAAGTAATTTATATTTTGGTAATTGTTCAAGTTTATTAATTAAAAAGTTTTCAAACTAAACGCATTTTCAAAGACAATAAAATATTATTATCTTAATAATTTTGATATTATTATAATTTTGTTTTTACTTAATAAATTTAGTTTAACGATATTTAAATTAAACAATATTATAATATTCTTTCATTATCGCTAATCAAACATAATACTTATTTATGCGTAATCTATTATTTTTTTATAATTACTGTTAATATCTAAGTTAATTTATCTTTATAAAAAGTTTAAAAAGTTAAATACCTACCTTTTTTTATGAAAAGACCAAAATACCCTTTACAAATTCAATAATATTAATATTAAAATAAAATTTAATATAAATAATATTAAAATAAAATTTAAAATAAAATAAAAAATTAATAAAATTAATAAAAGTTTAAAAATAAAATAAATAATTAAAAAGGTAGCCACCACGGTTAGCCGGTGGTGGGTAACATAAACCTCACCAAGTGTCCGAAAACAGCTGTTTGGTTCTATTAGCGGTCAGATTTGACCTCCACAATGGCTTGGCGGTGGCAGCCATCATATTTTTGGTAACTATATTTGACCACCAATAAAACCAGATGAATATTTTCGACCACCTAGTGAGGTTAAAGACAACCATTGCCGCTAGTGACGCTACCGACAGCGGTGGCTGCTTTTTAATTATTTATTTTATTTTTTAAATTTTGATTGATTTATTAAATTTATATTATTATTTTAATATTATTTTATTTTAAATTTATATTTTTATAAAATTTATTTTTAATTTTAATTTAAAAAGATAAAAATACCTATCTGACTTTAGTCAACGAATGTGTTTTTAACTTTTAAAACTTTTGTAAAGAACAATTTATTATTAAGCGAAACCATGGGTAACACTATGTCATTTGACCATTGTAAAATATTGTAGTTGACCATACCTGAGGCATAATTATCGAAGTACATTCATTAGGGTAAAATTATATTTAATTAAATATCATAGTTTTTTTAATGAAAAATTTATATTTGTCAATTTTTAAAAATCCAATCACTTATTCATGAAATATTTTTCATCTAATTCTATTAATATTTTTGATAAATTATAAAAATTATAATAAATATATAAAATAATATTTAAATAATAATAAAATAAAATAAAAAATTAAAAGAATTTTAAAAAATAATTAAAAAAAAAAAAAAAAGAAACAACTATCGTAATTGGTAGCAATAGTCAACGAAAAGTAAATTAGGTGGTAAAAATTGACTATTTAGTTTAAGAGGTGGGTAGATTTGGTGGTTTTGATTGTGTAGTTAGATCTAGTTATTTCTACCATCATTGATGGTCATTAACAATTGTAAATAATTGACTTTATCATTTTTGACTATTATCAGTTATCAATGATGGCAAAAATGGTGATATTTGACCGTTTTGATTGTGTAACCAAAATTGACTTATTTCACTATCATTGATAGGCGATAACGATTGGAAATGACTCACTTTGCCATTATTGACCATCAATAATGCAATCAAAATAGCTACTATATGGCTATTTTTAACTATATAGTTATATTTTCATCGGCTACCGCGCATCAACAGTGGTGACTGTTTCTTTTTATTTTTTAAAATTATTTTTAATATTAAGAATTTTTAAGCTTTTTAAAATTTTTTTTATCTTTTTATCTTTTAATTTTTAAATTTTTATAATTTAAATATT
>JAJEJH010001902.1:0-15183 GCA_026122585.1 Anacardium occidentale
AGTTATTAGTTTGTGGAAGGTCATTATAATATCTTGTGGAAATTTGTAATATATTTTCCTACTTGAATAGAAGGCAATGGCACCCAAATTACACTATTAACTCTGTTTGATATTGTTTTATTCTTTATTTTATTTCAACTATGAAAGGATGTTTTCCATATTGCTTCCTAGATGAAGATTGCACATCTTGATATTTGCTGGTTGTAGGTATGTGCAGAATAATATATTATCTGGAACGGTACCCTTGCTTCTCCTGGACAAAAACTTGTTCTTCAAGTGAGTATAAGTTTTAAAGTTAAAACTTGCTTAAGATGCTCTTGCTGTGGGTAAAGAGGTTATGAAATTGTGGTGTGCTTGTTTTATGAGGAAAGTATTATGCACCATCACAGGGTTAGCATGTATATCTGGCAGCATGCTTGCATTTTATTAAATATGTACAGTACTGACTTCTATCTAGGCAAGTTCAGTGCATTCTAAACTTTATTTTTCTTAACAGCTACTCAGGAAACATTAATCTTCATGAAGGGGCCAGAAAAACCATGCACCTCTATATTGTCATTGGTTCGTCCATTGGAGCTGGTATTCTGCTTATAGCTACTGTTGTATCTTGCCTGTTCATGCACAAAGGGAAGAAAAGCCATTGCAATCAAGGTAAGTTTTTTTGAACAATTTTGAAGTTGCATGGTTATCTCAGCTAGCTCTATGTGCTTAATTTGTATTAACTTCCTTTAGGCCAACTTCGGCAACCCCTGCCCATTCAACGGCCAGTTTCTACCTTGAATAATGCTACCTCAGAAGCTGCACGTTGCTTCACACTATCAGATATTAAAGATGCTACAAACACGTTTGAGAAGAAAATTGGTTCTGGGGGTTTTGGAGTTGTATACTATGGGATACTGAAAGATGGAAAGGAAATAGCTGTCAAAGTTCTAAGCAGTAATTCTTACCAAGGAAGACGAGAATTTTCAAATGAGGTAACTTCACTTTATTGAACCTTCTTTTATAATCTGATTTTTTTTTTTGTCCTTGTTGATGCCCAACTTTGTCTTTTTGTTAATTACTCAGTTATGCCTACTTTGGTTCATATGTTTATATTGTTGGTATCAATGCTTTTGATAAGCTAAGTTAGATAGGTTAGCTTTGTTTTCCCAAAAAATAAAATTCAAGCTTATGGCAATGGAAATACAGCTCTTTGAAATTTATGCTCCCCATTTTGTAGGAAATAATTGCTCTGATATCATTACAAGCTAGAGATTTCTTTTAATAAGCTTGTTTTGCATTTTAATGATTGAGCTACCAATTAAAAGCTGGAAACCTGTTTACTTGTAATCTGCTTGTACGTGGAATAGGTGATTCTTCTTTCAAGGATACATCACAGAAACCTGGTACAGTTTCTTGGATATTGTCAAGAGGAAGGAAGAAGTATGCTTGTTTACGAGTACATGCAAAATGGAACATTGAAGGAACATCTTTATGGTTTGTTCTTGAGTTTTTGCATCTAATCATTTTAAGTTTGAAGAGTCACCTCTTTATAAATTTTTGTTAGGTGCTTTGACATGTAAGCGAAGCATTAACTGGATCAAACGCCTTGAAATTGCTGAAGATGCTGCAAAAGGTTTGTTCTAATCTTAGGATTAAATCTTTTGTTGCTACAGAAAATTATCACCTATAGCTGAATAATTAAATTTAATCGTTTTCTCCTGTATGTGTTTAGGAATTGAATACCTTCATACAGGCTGTGTTCCAGCTATTATCCACAGAGATTTAAAAAGCAGCAATATTCTTCTTGATAAACACATGAGGGCAAAGGTTTCAGATTTTGGTCTTTCAAAATTTGCAGTAGATGGAACCTCTCACGTCTCCAGTGTTGTACGAGGCACTGTAGGATATCTGGATCCTGAGTAAGGCCCTTTTCAATTAAAGCCATCCTTTTCTAATTGATATCCTGTTAAATATCATCATAAAATTTTAGTTGACGATATTGCTGCTGTTTTTGCTCTAATTTTATAAATGTATGAATCTTTGAATAAATTTTGCTTGTGGTATTAATGGCCTTGAGACAAAATATGTGCTTATAAACAAACAAATAGATAATTATAGGCTTGTAACTGTAAGTTGGTGGCATTCTGCTAGGGACCGAGGACAGATATTATTAATATTAAGAAAAAACAATGTTGATAATAAGAGGAATCAATTCCTCCTAAGGTCGTAGCCTCCCAATCAGTCAAAGACTGTCCAAAATATCCAAGTAACAATATTCCTTTCTTCCTACAATCCAGTCACCTCTATTTATTTTACTAATATCCTAATGTTCAAATTTAAATATTATCTCAATCAAATATACTATCCTAATAAAATATATTATCATTATCTCTAATATCTTATTCTAATAAAATATGTAAATAAATAATAATAATAATATAATAATAATAATAATAATATTATTATTATTATTATTATTATTATCTAACATTACTTGTTCCTTTGAAAACCATCTTGTCTTCAAGGTGGGAAGATTGGAAAATCTCTTTTTTTATCTTAACATTTCTTCTTGCTCAATTTGAAAAAACTCCTATTTTGCCATTATTCCAATTACCAATAGTGATCAAAAAAGTCAATCTTGTACATTTCTTCAACGTCATTTTTGTTGATCCTTGCCTAATGTATTTTTGTCAACATATCTTTTTTTTTTTTTCTTTTTATTTTGCATGTTCTTTTTGCATTGCTCAATTTGCCTCTTTCACCAACTGAGTCAAGTTGCCTGGTGAACAAATGGATTCCGATAGCTAAAAATTGTTGGAATCTATCAATTTAGTCCCCAAATTTGCTGATTCTCCCTCCTAGTCACTGTATTCAACCAATTGACTAGATTTTACCAATTCCCTTTCTTCGTCCAGCATTAGCATAATAACTTCGTTGGAACTAGCTGACTTTTCATTGAAGTCTACCAATTTACAATTTTGGGCCACAATCACATTCAAAGTATCCACTAGTCTCTTCTCTTGCTTCCTGTCACTTAGGATTAGGATGTCTTTGTCATTTGATTTGCCTTTATCCATTAGCAAGAGTGCCATGAACTGAATTTACAGTCACGATTTGATCCATATTCGCTCCTAATTAGAGACAAATCCTTTTCTCTCCCATAGCCTAAGCTTTTGTTTCTATGAGACCAACAAATAACTTCCATTCTCATCCTTCAAAAAATCGAGTTTGTCCATCCTTAGAATTGTAAAAGCCTTGAGACCAACTTCTTAGGGATGAGCACAAATATTATTAATATTAAAAGAAAATTATATTTGCAACTTGAGGTGCTAATTTTTTGCAAGATCGTAGTCTCCCAATCAGCCATCAGCCAAAGGCTGCTCAAAATACTCAAATAATAATATTCCTCTCCTCCCTTAATCCGTTTACCTCTAGTTATTTTACCAATGTTCTAACTTTCAAAGTCAAATAATATCCTAATCAGATATATTATAATAATCTCAAATATCTTATTTTAATCAAATATTTCTTAATTAATTAATATTAATATTATCTAACACATTTGTATTGTTTTTAAGGACTTTTATCAATGGCAATATTCATTTAAGCACATTTAGCAACACATATCGATATCACACCCATGTCCTTCTCCTTTATGTAAATAGTTAATGATGCCAACAACTACAACAATGACCTTGGTCTAAATTGTGTTAATTGTCACTATAGTAATATTGTTATTTGACATGATTGGCCCCATTACATTTTGCATTTTCATGATATGCAGGTACTATATCTCCCAGCAATTAACAGACAAGAGTGATGTTTATAGTTTTGGCGTCATTCTTCTAGAGCTGATATCTGGTAAGGAAGCCATATCTAACGAAAGCTTTGGTGTTAATTGCCGCAACATAGTCCAATGGGTAAGTTTGGTTATCCTTCTTTTTTTTGTTTGAAAACCGAAAAATCTTTCAACCTTTTATATGTGTTCATTAAAGCTCTAAGTTTGGGCTACTTCCGAGCTTCACTATCATAGTATGTTCATGAAACTTCTAAGATATAATATCCCAAGTTTGTGGCCCTAATAGGATTTGAACCGTGACCTTTTTGTTGACATTATGGGCTTTTGACCACTAATCCCAGTTAGTTGCTTTCAGAGGTAAAGGAGCCTGAAACAAAATTATTAACTCTGTTGTAACTACAAATGCAAAACAAAGCAATCTGATAAACATGTGAACCTGTGATTACAAAAAGTTCCACAGTGCAAACCAATTCTCACACACTATCAACGGAACAACTCACCCACACACAACTTTAATTCACAATATAGAATCAATCATTAAAGCAAGTCTAATGGGAATAAAATTATATTTGCAGAACATTAATGTCTACATTTCTATCAAACAATTAATCTCAATAACAATCTTAACCAATTATTAGAATTGAGCAGTTTGAGGAGTCAAAACCTCCTTATTAGTTAGCAATTGCCCAATTCCTTTTGTTTTCCTCTTTGCCTTCTTTCTTGTTGTCCTCCTATGTCCCTTCCCATAACTAATAGTGCCCTTCCTTTCATCTCATTAGTCTACGTGGCATTTTCCCATCATTAGAATCTTATAGAATCTTGTTGGATTGTACAACTGTTGTGTAAAAAATTATTACAAGAAAGATCTGCATATAGTTAGAAAGTTTCCTTAATAAGTTCCCTTAAAATGTGTAATTTGATTTAGATGGATAGTCTTCCTATTTTTCTGCCAAGGTAGCTCATATATATATATATATATAGCAATGTAAACATTAATTAACTAAGAGAATAAGAAAAATATTTTCTTCTCTATTTTATGTCATGGTATCAGAGCAATAGGAGCATTTCTAGGGTTTCATTGTTGTGCACTATTGCCTTAAGGAGTTGATCACAACCTTCATTGCTGTGCATTCTTCTCTTTCTTTTGTTTCTATCCAAATACTTTTCTCCGACTTCATTGCTGCAATTTGTCTGTTTGATCTGTCATCATATCCACATCAGAAATCACTTCCTAGGATAATTTGGGTCATTCTGAAGAGGTTTGCCACATATAGACTGAATGGTGAAAATTACCTCAAGTGGTCTCAGTTTGTTTAAACTTATTTAAAGTGTAAGGGTAGACTTAATCATCTTCTTGAGAAGGGTCCAAAAAAAGAAAACCCAGAATGTTAAGCATGGGATGAAGCTGACTCGATGATAATGTCATGGCTTTGGGATTCAATGGATCCAATAATTAGTGATACCTGTATGTTCCTAACATTTGCAAAAGATATTTGGGGACTCTATTTGTAGAACATATTCAAAAGCATGGGATGCTGCCCAAGTGTATGAAATTTAGATTAAAACCAGTGTAACCAGACCAGTGTAACTTTTCTAGCTTGACAATTTCATTTACATAAAAGTAACACTCTACTTTTAGTTACCAATTGCAAAGGTCCTATCCATTGAACAATGACAACTCTAGCTACCTCCCTTGGACTTCTTTTTGATTGATGTCCAACTCATTTGAGTTTTGCCCCTATGAACCCTTTCCTCAACCATCTATATAATTCAAAGAGCCCAAAAGGTCAATGACACGATCTAGACACTTATAGTGACTAATTCCAACTTCTGCACAATACAAACAACATTCTTCGATAACTTGCTCAAGTCCTTTTCACCTTATACGCTTAGTTTTCCACACCCTCAACACTATTCTCCATTCTTGTACCAACCATTTGCATTAGGTATTATGATACCATTTTGATAAACACCTGAACTTGTGATTACAAAAAGTTCCACAACACAAACCTATTCTCACACGCAGAACTTCAATTAGAATCAGTCATAAAAGCGAATCGAATGGGAGGATAATTGTATTTGTAGAACATTAATGTATACACTTCCATTAGACAATTCTTAATAACAATCCCAACCAACTACGAAAATCCGACAATTTAAGTAGCTAGAACCTCCCTATCAACTAGTAGCTGCCGAATTCCTTCTATTTTTCCTCTCTGCATTCTTTCATGTTTTCCCCCTCTAACCCCTCCTGTAACTAACTTTATCCTTTCATTCATCCCCCATAGGGCCACGTGGCATTTCCCCATTATTAGAATCTCTCAGAATCTTTCCTTTGACAACATTCCTTTGTTACACCATTTGTTTTTGGGACCATGTCTCCTCTTATGCACTTTCCAAACCAAGGTTCTATCATAATCATAGAAAAGCTAGTGCTAAATTGTGAAGATATTTAAATCATCCGTACAGATTTGAAATGTAGTGTGAACACAATGTTTGGAAAGTACTGATTTTGCTCAAGGGTCTCTACACATGCTTCTTTTAGATGTATCCGGTTTGTTAACATGTCTTGTCTTATTATTATTCAACAGGCAAAGTTACACATTGAGAGTGGCAACATTCAAGGAATCATAGATCCCTCTCTAAGGGATGAATATGACATCCAGTCAGTGTGGAAAATTGCAGAAAAAGCTTTAATGTGTGTCCTGCCTCATGGACACATGAGGCCGGCAATCTCAGAAGTTCTCAAAGACATTCAAGATGCTATCGTAATCGAAAGGGAAGCCACAGCCATTACAGAAGTTAATTCGGATGACATGTCAAGAAATTCTGCTCATTCTTCCCTCAATATTGGTTCACTGGATTTGGGAGCTGAAAATTACTTAGCCATTGATGATTCTATCATACGACCGACCGCTCGATAATATTTGGCCGAGTTCATGCACATATTTCTATATTGCCCCTCATTTTGTGGTAATATTCTTTGTTGTAGCTAAAATTACGTAGCTGGAATCTGAATCAAGTTGCCATATGTAAGTTAAGGAAACAACCTGATAAAAAGTGTAAAAAGAAGAAAAGAGAATCTAATTTAGAAGCTAAAGAGGAGATGAACTATGAACTTTGTAAAATTTTTGCCTCCATCTTGTTTGAGTGTTGGTACCTCCACGGATTCCTGTTTTTGTTAGGGTAAGATAAGTGAATCCAAATACCAATTGGAAGTACTCAATGATTCACTCAGTATTGTCAATTGTGTTTTCTAAACGCTGTGTGTTGGGCGGTAAATTCTAATCATCTTCAGTGAGGTGGTTTAAATTGTACTGTTTTTTTTTTTTTTTCGATAAATAGTATTGGAATATTGTAGCTGGGCTGGAGTAAATAAAGGAGTTAGCAGAAAACGTCTCCTGGAAGTTCTGAACAATTTGAGGCTAAGCTGGGAGGCCATCCTATTCTGTTCTTCCCGGACTATGTGATTAAACAGACTTGTTTTGCGGCCGGGCTATAAAGCCCACATGTTTCAATCTTGGTCGTTTAATTGGGTCCACCAGGATGGGCCCTTACTTTTAATGGTCAAGCTTCAACACTGACCATTCTGCAAGGTTGTAATGTGTGTTGTGTCATTTCATTAGCCGGCAACGGGATATATGTACGAGCTCTGGGTGGGTGGTGTGACTTTCAAATTAAGTTAAAAGTAAATCCTTTAATTGATCTTATTCTGCTATCAAACTTGTGGTATTTCTTTATTTGTCACCTTAATGCTATACCATATCATTAACCATACAATGAGAATTGATTAGATTTTAAACATTCTAGAAATTTCAAGGTAATATTAGGATTCATAAAAGGTTAGTGTTGAACTATTCAGTTAAGTGACAAATGACTTTATCTAAAAGTACTTTGTTACTCGTCTCTAGATTGTCATAAGGTTTCGTTGGTCATAACAAATTTAGTCTTAGAAACTCTTAGACTAATTTGAATACCTATCAACCCCGTCAAGCTCTAGGTATTATTTCATTCTCACCTCTTTCTTACTGGGTTTGTTCCTTAATGGTATCAAAGATAATGCTTTATTCTTATTTTTGGTATATCGGTTAAAACCTTGTAGTTGTATGACTACTAGTTCAAAGAAGAATTATTGTAATTTGGTTACTACTGGTATAACAACGTCACATACCTTAAATCTTTACCCATTATTCATCTAGTATTAGATTAAGGGATATTCTACCTCTAGCCTCAATTTACTTATCTTGTCTTTTTAAACTAACTCAAATTCAACCTCTCAAAGCCAAATCCCATCTCCCTCACTCCAAAGACATTTTTCTTATTAAATAAATAGTTTCTAAGCAGTTAAACATTTACCACATGAATCTTGATTACCTTCTCATAACCTCATTTTTCTAAACCTGTATCACAATTATCTCAAAACCTTTATGCACTGTTAAAATAACCTTGAACATAATCACAATCTTTTTGCCTAAAAAATAAAAGAGTATGTGTAAAACACCTCCTTTAACAACTATCAACTCCCTGCTTCTAAATTAGAACAATATGTGACATTGGAATACCCTTAACTCTTTACCTAAGATTGGATCACCAAGAGTTATACACACTTATAGCTCGATGCTATAAGGTTTGTTTTTACCTGTATGGAATGAAGACTTACCTACTACTTCTAAAATTACCCTTATGGATACCTAATCTTAAACTTCGAACATGCAAAATTTGGAACTATTCAAACTACACTGAATGCTAGTACCATCATGGTCACTCTATTCTCGAATTTTTGTATATTTTCAAGACCCCTAATTGTGTAGTACTTTGAAATTCTAGATCCAAGTCATCAGAGCAATCCCATGAAGGCAAACACTAATGACTACTATCTATTAGCTCCTTGTATACAGAGTTTAGAATCACTCTTTAAACATTGCAACACTATAGGGAATATAAGATATAATATTTCTTAATGTTAAATCTAACCAAATTCCAAATTACACTTTGGTCCTTAAGCATATACTTAAAGGGAAGCTTGAGGAACTTATTCTAAAACTTAGCATACTACTTACAAGCAGATCCAACAATTTGTTGCCATAGAAGAATTGATTCAATCTATAGGACTTTTGTTTACCAGGTATACTAGTGGGAGACTCTCTATCTCCTTTTAGTTATCATAGGAGCCTATAACTCCTTCTTATTTTTCAACTTAATATGCCTATAAAGAAGTTTTGAATAGACTGTAAGACAAAATATATGGTTTTACTCCAAATGTACAAACCATCTATTTACTTTAACCTTATGATCTAAGTAATTCAAACTACAGATATGTAGCATACATTAAACAAGCTGACCTATATTTTACTCCAAACAGATGAAAAATGAAGAATAAAATAAACCTAATGGGCTAACAAAGTTAGAAAAAGCCTGATGAATTTTTTCACAAATAAAAGAATGGAGTACATAGTTACGATCTCCTTAGCAGACCTTTCAAAAAATATGACTTTGTTGTATATTATAGGAAACTAGTTACCATTTTGCTAGATCCCCTTGTTCCCACAAGAAGGTATGATAAACAAAGCCAACCACCACCTTAGAAAAAACAAATTCCAATTATAAAAATAACTTTAGAAATCTTCCACCAAAATAGTATTTAACACAACAATAAATCAAGAACAAAAGCTTTTTGTTGTAGGACTTACTTCTTATAGTGTGATGTTTTAACTGATCAATTTTCCTCCATTAGAACCTATAGTGAAGCCTGTTACAAAAATAAAACAAGCTTGAAAGTGAAAAATCTGTAGGCAATATGACTAAATGGATCTCCTAAATTTAGTAACCTAGCAGAAATGCTAAATTAGTAACCCAAAATGCAGTCACCCAAAACCAAATCTTACTAGATAGCAGCCAAACTATTAAATGAATTGAGCAAAATTTACAAAGCCAAGCCTAAACCATCCTTCAATCCATTGGCACCTTCAGAATCAAAATCCAACAGGTGCATGATGACTAGGGCTGGATTCAAGCTGAACCGAATATGAATAGTAACAATTCGTGTTCGGGCTCGTTTCGTACTGTTCGGGTTCATATTTGTGTTCGTCAAATTTTTTTAGCAAAGTTCGTATTCATATTCGATTTGTATAACTAAGTTCGTATTTGACTCGTATTCATATTCGTATTTGGTTTGTATAATTCGTTTTTATATTTATTAAAAATTATAATTAATACAAATAATTAATAAAATTTAATTAAAAAATTATTATTTTAAGTTCAGATTCGTGTTCGTATTCGGTTCGTATAGTTTGTGTTCGGGCTCATATTCGCTGAATTTTAAAATTGTAGTTCAGGTTCGAGCCGAACTTAAAAACGAATCTAAATATATTCGGTTTGAATCCAGCCCTAATGATGACATAATATCCTTTATTACTCCCCAAGTCCTTTCTACAACCAAGAAAGAGAATGAAGTCCTTAAAGGCCTAATCAACCTATTTAGAGCAAATGATCTATGAAACTCCAACCATGGTACCTTTATACAATTTTCCTTTTAGCTTATACTATTATACTATTCCTTTTTTGCTCCATAAAGAAATATAACCACTCTCAATAGCTCAATTCAAGGATTACCGGTGGTTAACTGGTGACTCTTTTCTCTTGACTTTAATGACTGCTCAATCTAGACAAGAGTCAAAATTGATTACAAAAGACAAAGGAAATGTTGTCATTGTGACTTCTGCACTAGTTTTTTCATTTGTTGAATATCTAAAGCTTGAGACTTTTCTTATACAACATGCTATAAACACCCTTAGTAATTATCTTGTATTCCAAATACATTTATCACCTACCAACCAAGAAGAATCTTTTGATGAATCTTCATAAAAAAATCTTTGACCAAAATAACTCTGATATAAGTACAAAAATAAACTCCATAACGCATACCAACCCATTTCTTTTATTGGTGACCCTTCCTACTACGATCCAAATCCTTATGTCGAAGAAAAAAAATCCATAATGGATCAAGAACAACTCCAGGCATAAACTTCAACTTAGCCTTTTCAAAAGACTCCTGTAAGAAGTACTAAATTCTAGTACTTTACTTTTGATGATGTTCATGTTTCCAAATAAGGAATAGAATTTGTTAAATGATAACATGGTTGAATTCTCAACTATTAAAACCAAATGACACAATACATCAAGTTTTGTGCAAGTTTGTCATTTAATGAATTATATTCTTATATATAGAAATAGAAACATTATCAAAAGTAAAGTATTGAAATTCAATGACTCTAGTAGGAGTGTTTCAAGAAGGTCGAGTGGAAGTTTCTATTTAGGATTGTTCTTAATATATTGTGGATCATTTTTCTTGAACATGAGGACTAGAAAACAATTAGGTTGTCATGCTTTTTGAGTGGAAGGTATTTTGTACTTATGTCAGAGTTGTTTTGGTTAGAGATTTCTAATGAAGATTTATTTGAAGATTCTTCCTAGTTGCTAAGTGATAAATGTATCTTCAATGCAAGATAATTACTAAGGAGGCTCATTGCATGTTGTGTAGGAAATGTTATAAGCTTTAAAGATTCAACAAATAAAACAACTGGTGTAAAAGACACCATGACAGCTTTTCCTTTGTCTTTTGCATTCAATTTTGACTTTTGTCTAAATTAGGCAACCATTGAAGTCAAGAGAGAAGAGTCACCAATTAATCATTGTTAATCCTTGAATTGAGTTGTTGAGAGTTGTTGTGTTTCTTTGGTGAGTAAAGAAAGGGGAGTGAAGTAATATGGGCTAAAAGGAAACTGTATAAGGGTGTCATGGCTAGTGTTTTATGGATTATTTGTTCTAAATGAGCTAGTTGGGCCTTTAAGGACTTCATTTCTCTTTATTAATTGTGGAAAAGGACTTGGGTAGCAATATAGGACATGATGTTGTTATGCACTCGGTGGATTCTAATAATGAGGGAGTCAATAAGTTAGAGGATGGTTTAGGCTTAGGCCTGCAAGTTTTGCTTAATTTTTTTAATAGTTTGACTAATATCTAGTAATATTTGATTTTAGGTGACTTCATTCTAGAAGTGCTAATTAGCACAACTTTTACTAGGCTAGTGGATTCAAAAGATCTATCTGGTGGTTTTGCTTAAGGATTTTTCACTTTCCAAGCTTGTTTTTTTTTTATTTTTTATTGTAACAAGCTCTAATGTAGGTTCTAGTAGAAGAAAGTTGATATTGGAACATCACAACCATAAGAAGTGAATTCTGCTATAGAGAGCTTTCATGCTTGATTTTCCTTTGTGTTAAACATTGTTTTTGAGGATAATTTCAAGAGCCTTTTTTTTACGATAAGAATTTGCTTCTTTTGGTAGTGGTTGGCTTTGTTCGTTATACCACCTTATGGGACTAAAGCATCTGACAAAATGGTAGCTGGCTTCCCATAACATATAATAAAGTTGCATTTTTGAAAGGTTCACCATGGAAATTGTAATTAGGTACTCCATTCTTATATTAGTGAAAAAATTCATCATTTTTTTTTTTTTTTTACTTTGTTAGGCCATTAGGCTTTTTTATTCTCTATTCTTTGTTTTTTGGAGTATGGTTTGGGTGAGCTTATTTAATGCATGCCACATATATGCAGTTAGAATTACTTGGATCATGAGGTTAGAGTAAATAGATAGTTTGTCCATTTGGAGTAAAATCATATATTTTGTCTTGTAGTTTGTCTGAAACTTCTTCATAGGCATCTTGAGTTGAAAAATAAAGAGGAGTTATAAGCTTATTGGATGATTGGAAAGAGATATAAAGTCTCTCATTAGTAGATTTGGTAAACATGGCTTTCATTGATTAAATCAGTTTTTTTTTTTTTTTTGGTAGTAGATTGGTAGATTTTCTTGCAAGTAGTATACCAGGTTTTTGGAATAAGTTCCTCAAGCTTTTATTTAGGAATCTACTCAAGGACCAAAGTGTACTTTAAAATTTGGATAGATTCAATATTAAGAAATATTCTATCTTGTGTTCCCTATGGTGTCGCAACATCTAAAAAGTGATTCTAAACTCTATATGTAACTTAGTAATAGATGGTGGCCATCAATTTTCGCCCTTGTAGGATTACTCTAGTGACTTGGATTTGGAATTTCAAAATACTATACAATTAGTGGTCTTGAGGAGACATACAGAAATTTGGGAATAAATTAACAATCATAGTACTAACATTGAGTGTAGTTTGAACGTTTCCTGAATTACATGTTCGAAGTTTGAGAATCAAGTATCCATAAAGGTAATTCTAGAAGTAGTAGGTAAGCCTTTTCTTTTGTGAAGGGTAAGAGCTAACCTTTTAGCGCCAAAGTATAAGTGTGTGTATCTCTTGGTGATCCATTCTCTGGTAAAATGTTCAAGGTATTCTAGTGTCATAAACTATTTTGATGAAGCAGAAGTTGATAATTGTTAAAGTGGTCTACATATGCTTCTTTATTTTTAGGGGAAAATGATGAATAATTGTATTCAAGGTTCTTTTAAAAGTGGATAAAGGTTTGAGATAGTTGTGATGTAGGCATACAAAAGTGAGGTTTTAAGAAGGTAAGCGAGCTTCATGTAGTAAATATTTAATTTCATAGAGACTATCCATTTTATAAAAAATAAATGTCTTTAGAATGAAATAGGTTAGTCTTTGAAAGCTTCAATTTAAGTGAGTAGTTTGAGAAGACATGATGAGTAAATAGAGGCTAGAGGTAGAATATCCCTTAATACGATATCGAATGGATAATGGGTAAGGATTTAAAGTATATGACATTGTTATACCAATAGTAACAAAATTACAAGAATTCCTCTTCGAGCTAGTAACCCAGCAACTACAGGTTTTAAGCCTATACATCGTAAACGAGAATAAAGCGTTAACTTTGATACCATCAAGGAACGAACCTGGTAGGAAAAAGGTGAGAATAAAAGAATACTAAGGGCTCATCTAGGTTATTAGGTATTCAAATTAAGTATGGGAGTTTCCATATAATGGTCAATTTTTTAAAAATTAGGTAATTGGGTAAGAAAAAGGGAATTTAATTATTATATAATTTGGTTAATTTTATTATAAGGAGTAAATGGTTATTTTGGCTTTATTCAGGGTCGTACATGTGTCACTCTAGGGTGCTACCATGTGTACAATTTAGAAAGGCATAAAATTTTTAAAATTTTTGTCATGTATGATTACACGCACTTATGTGTATGACCTTACATATTGAGCTAGATGTCATATATATAAGGTAACATTGTAATTCAAATTTCATTTCACTAAATCTCAAAATTCATGGATCTTTTTTCTAGAGCCTATAAAGTAGAAAGCAGAGTGAGGTAGATTGTCAGAGTATTCATCAAATGCTGATTGGATTTCAAGCTAGAAAAAAAAAAGCTAAGTACTAAACATCTAGATAAAGAGAACTTGCCTTTTCTAGTAGATCCTTGAGCTAGGTTTGTGGTTGTTTTGCTATTATTATTACTTAATATGTATAATTGAGATCTGATAACAAGAGGTTGTATGTTTATTGGATAGATTAAGCGTATAATTTGAATAAATTGCATGAACTATGGTTGGATTAATAAGTTTATGTTATTTTGGATTACTAATATTATGCTAATGGAAACTGTGACAAAGGTACATGCTCTACTAACTTTTATGTTTGATTCATGTTCTAATAATGATGAAAAGGTATTGAGATATAATGTATGAGTTATATGATATCAAAATGGAAATTGAGAGCATGAGAATGATGTAATTTTAATTGGATTGAATTAAGGTATATTGACTCAAAAATAAACATGATATGTGATGTTTGATGTTATAGATATTTTATCAATGTGTTAGAGTATGTTTTCAGTAGAGATTTATGTAAATTAAGGTTAAATGAAGATGAATTGTGGTTGTTTGGTTATGATCTATCGAAGTAGATCATGATTCATAATTTATGCATTTAAGAAACACACGATTGTGCATATGTTATCTACAGTGTTAGGACCTTGCATGTTTGCACATGCATGGATGTTAAGATATTGTGTTATGATGTCTAGTGTCATGACCGTGAGTTGGTGCATCATAGTTATGTGCCAAGTCAATTCCACATCAGCATATAATTAAGGTGTGATGATTGTGCACATTTGGTGTGTATGACTGTGCATAGCTACTATGTGAGAAAATTAATTCAAAAAAATTTAGAAATTCATGATTAAATATAAGAATCAAGATTTAACATAAGAATCAAGATTTAACGCATTTTCATGATTTGACATGCCAAATAAGATGTTCTTGTGAAAAATTACAAAGATTAAGTTTTACATGTTTTATGGACCTTCAAATTAACTATATATGTTTTATGAAATTAGAAAACACGATGTTTCGGACAATTTTTATGGGTGGATACGAGGAGACATTTATGGATT